>OW026521.1:38526032-39068532 GCA_932274085.1 Protocalliphora azurea
TGTTTTTGTATACATAAATAGAAAAAAAAGGAATCAAAAATTTACTGCTAAACCGCAAAAGAAATTTAAAATTTTATTTTTGTTAAAATTTTTTTTTATTTTAAAATAGAAATTCTGATTTTCCCGCACCATAATAAATATTTAGTCCCGGTTTATTACTGCTCACTTAGTGGCGAAATTGTACTTAAGTTCTAAAACTTGTTTTATATTTAAAAACCTAAGTATGTCTGAGTTCACACAAAACAATTTTTCTTGCTTAAATTCTGATTTCGTATGTGTGAGAGAGAGAGGGAGAGGGAATATGAGAGGCAACAAACTTGCCTGTACTTCGAAATTAGTTTTGTTTTTTATTTTCGTACCTCAAAATAAAAACAAATCAAGGCAATTAAAGCAAGAATTGCTGAAGTAAAATTTTGAGTGTGAACGTAAATGCATGTTTAAAAGAAAAATAGAAAAATTTCAAAAAGAAAAGTTGCCGTGTGTGAACCCGGACTATTCATTCCCATCCTAAGTATGAAAATTGTCTGACGTTTTCAGAAATATTTATTAAAAACAAATTAAATAAAAAATAGATAAATAAAGATGCAAAATTTAATTAAATTATTTAAAATTTTGAAAAGATTTCTAAATTTATATTTTGTGTGTGCTTATACATATATTCTGCACCAACACCTTTTTAATTTTAGAGCCCATGAGGAGCAGATTTCTCTTTGAAATAATAAAGAAATTTTAAAAATTTTCGTTTTTTTTATTCATTTTTGATGCCACATTAGGGCATCAAATAGTAAATTTGATATCTATAATTTTTTCGGGTTAGCGTAAGCCAACTTTAACCTAAATAAAAATATATTTAATAAAAAATGAACATAATTAAGAAAAAATATTTTAGGCTAAATAAATATAACTATTATTTTGAGTTCAAGAAAATGTTTGTGGAAAATTGGGACCACCCCAACATAAAAGCTCAAAGCATAGAATACAACTAGAAGTTTATGTGAGAAGCACTTCAAACTAAAAAAAAAAAAAAAAAAAAAATTACTCATTTTTTTCAAAACACAAAAAAAGGTATGTGACTACATGTATTTTGTTGTTGCATGAATTAGGTTTTTGACAATTGATAATAAACTTCTAGTTGTGTTCTATGGATCAAAGATTTTTGTTTATTATCTTTTCATTTAAATTTTTAAACTGTAAAACGAAATATTCCTTAAGTGCGAGATTTTACTTAAAGTTTACTTAGCTAAGTTTGGACTTAAGTATACACTAAGGGAACATTATAAAACCGGGCCTTAAAAATCAATTTGAAAAGCCTTTAAAAACAAATATATTAAGATTTAAAAAAAATTCAATGAGCAGAAATAATAAAGAGAAATTTTAACAAATTACAAAAACAAAATATTTATCAACTTTCAAAACAATAAAAACCACAACCTTTTTTATATTAAAAAAAAAAGAAATTTTGAAATGTTGACACAAAATTGTATTATAAAAAATTTAAAATAATAATCGACTTTGTGGATTGTAGTAAACTTAGGCTGTTATATTTTATCTATTAAAATACAGTTGTTATATTTTTTTTTTATATTGTGTCTATACTAGATAAATTTTTATGAACACAAAAGACAAAATCAGTGTGAATATCTGCAAGATAACTTCAGTTAAACAGCTGACTACTATTTTTGGTTGTTACAGCTGTCAAGCTGCATATATAAAAAATATTAATGAATTCGCCTCATTGTTGTTCTTGTGCTACTGTTTAAACCTTATATAAATTCGAGTTGTTTCTGAAGTTTGTCTTGATAAAAAAATTTCAGATATAGACACTATGTTATACAGCTGTGCCAAGAAAACAGTAAGTTTCATTAATGTACATTATAAATTTTGCAACTGATAAATTAATAATAGTTAGTATTTTTCACTTATTATCAAAATATTTGACTTTATTATAAATTTTGAAAATATTTGTCTAAAATAAACAGAATTTTTACCTTGTATTAAATAAAAACGCTACAAAAATGACCTCGACATCCACATGTACAGAAAATTTCCCTGAAAATTATTCTAAATCGATAAAACAAAATAAAAATAAGATTATCCCTTAGATTGGTTTCACGAATGAAATATGGAATTTTTGTGTATAAACAAATAATTTTAAGTAAACGATTTGCTTCTAATCTAAACAGTCTTAAAATATGTTTTCCTTTTCACGTATTCTATGATTTTTGGCAGCTGCATCATTAAACAAAAAACGTCAAATCAATGCTCGTAATGTGAGTAAAATCAGCTCAGTAATTAGTTGGAAAAATTTCGGGAAAACACGACTAAATATTTTATGTCAAATATTAGTCTAGTCTGAAATTAACTTAAAGATAACAAAATAATAAAGTGAAACAAGCAAAAACAACAAACAAGAGCAAACAGCACATGTTTCAGCTGTAGCTTTGTAGATTCTATATAAAATACCCAAATGGATAAGACACCAAAAATGCTGACGAAGTGTGTTGTGAAACAAAAAATGTGTATTTCATTCAGTTAGTGTCCAAATATTGGCCACGAACTCTACTTTGGTCCGCCAAAAAGAGACAGATAACGTTTGACTCGTGTCATGCTGTCATGTTATTTTTGTTTAGTATTGTTTGGCATTTCATAATGGAAAGACTTACGCCTGAACAACGTTTACAAATCGTTCAACTTTATTATGAAAATTCACGTTCGGTGAGGAATGTGTTTCGTGCACTTCGCTCGACTTATGGTCAACATAATCGGCCTAGTGAGCGTACTATTCGCAACACCATCACCCATTTTGAGACCCAGCATTCATTATTGGATAATATTCGACCGAATAGACCACGTCCAGCACGCTGTGAAGAAAATATAGCGGCCGTAGCTGAGAATATACACGAAGACTGTGGAGAGTCGATTCGGCGATGTTCGCAGCAACTCAGACTAACCTATGGAATGACTTGGCGTATTTTACGTCGAGATCTTAAATATATATAACTTGACTAATTTTATGTTATTATTATAGGTAATTATTTTTTGATGAACTTCATTAACCACAGAAAATATTTATGAATATAATTGAAAAAAATCTTATAAAAGCGAAAAATCACTAAAAAAGACTTGGAAATTATAATTCAGAAAAGATTTCAAAACTGACGAAAAATCACGTAAAAATATTAGGTAATTTTTATTGGGTTATACTTATAACCCAAATTTTTATGGAAATTTTGTAGGCAATTGTTTACTGGATCATTTTGTTGGCAGCTATTCTAGTTTTTATTTATAAATTGATTACAATATCTTTAGAAAAATATCAAAACCTAATGAGTACAAAAAGTATAAGTTTTTAATAAAAGAAAATATTAGCTTTTTTCTAGTCTTATTTTTTGGGGCATTTAGCCTTTTCTGACCTTTTTTAAAATCTTTTTTTCCACCTCCTGGCAACACTGGAGGTAAGATCCACATTTTTAATTTTTAGTGTTTGTTTTAAATGGAATGACCCTCAAACCGTACACACATGAACATATTGAATTTCTCTGGCTTTACAGTTATTTGTGAACGTATGAGCGATATTTGTATTATTTTTTTAAATAATATTAATCATACGCATACGAGTTCAAAATATATTTTGTTTGTTTTATTTAAATTAAAATTCTCTAAACTAATATACATAAAAATATATTTTAAATTATTACACCTTAAATAAAAGTAAATAAATATTCATACAATTACGTCCTCTAAATGTTTTTTATTTATTTTATATAAATACACTAGCTATTTCTACCCGGCATTGCCCGAGTTGTCCGATATATATTAAAAAACATGAAAATAAAACTTAATTTAAGTTGAAGTAAAATATATTTTATATTTTCGATCATTGGTTATCTCTAAGAATCAAAGTCTAATCGCAAATTTAGAGAGCCATAACATTAAAAGCTTTCACAATTTGTAGGATTCTACTAAATTGCATAGTTGGATCAAAACTGTACTTTTGTAAGATCACAGGGACTCACACGCTCCAAAAAAAAAAAAAAAAACATTATTTTGTGTTTTGATTTGAAAACATTGCCCTGCATAACCTATGATTCTGAAAAAGTTTTGTGTGATCTATTTTAATATCAAAGTTTGTAGTTGACGGAAAAAATGTGAATTGATTCATGATTTGATCTCATTAAACGGCGACAATTCCTTTCAGGTATTCAGGTAATATAAATTAAACTAAAATACAAGTTAATCCAGAGAATTATTATCGTAAGATTGTGACATATCATTGATTCAAGTGTAGAAACAATGGAAATAAAAAACAATCAAAAAGATAAGGGGTTTAAAATAAAAGAAAATTTCATGAACCTGCGAAATTATGAAGTAACTCCTCAAACACTCCTTTAAGTTGAAATGGAACCCGGTGACATAAAATTGAGAAAAGGCGAAACTTACCCAATATATAATTTGAAGTATTTATTGCACCGAAAAATCGCGATAGAAGAGCCGCGTAAGTGATCAGGGCCCATACAATGTGTAAACAAATGATACAAGTTTCATTTGTCAGGAATATGGATACATTAAGGCTTATAATAGATAACCACCAGTTTGTGTTGATTGTGGTGAGTTACAAAATTCATCTCAATGTGATAAACCGAAAGCCGATTCTAAATTAAAGAGGTGCAGTAATTGTGGAGGAAACCATACCGCTAATTACAGAAGTTGCCCAAATGATCTTTATGACAGAAAATTAGAGTTTCCTCTATACAACCATCAAATGTTATTGAAACTAATTACCCCAAATTAGTAGATTCATCTGGAAATAAATAATCATATGCGAATGTTCTTAAGAATAACCAAAGTTGACCGCCAAATTCTCAGCCCAAAAGTAAATTTAACTCTAATTCGAATCCTGAAATACAATCCCGTGATTTAAATTTCACTAGGCTAGAAACTACAATAGAGGCGCTAGTGCAATCGATAAACAATTTCACAAATTCTTGAGTAATATTATGCAATCAGTGCTATTATAGGCTATTCTAAATAAACCATGAACTATCTAAAGATATGTTTTTGGAATGAAAACGGCATATCTTAACATAAAAATTAACTACAATATTTTCTGAAGAATCGACAAGTTGATATAAAATTGGTTTCTAAACTCATTTTACCTCTCGAAGTATATTCTAGATAAATACAAAAGATCCCCAAGGAAAAACATATGAAGTCTCGGCGATTCTAATAAAAACCCGAATTAAATATTACTTAAAACAGAAAAAATTAAAAATGAATGGCAATTAAGAAATTATTCATATTAATTAAATTTTGAATTGAATTTGCTCCAATCACCAAAATGATGATATTAATTAACTGAAAATATTAGATTTTGGTTAAAATTTCAATTAATTTATTTAATCAAATTAATTAGAATTATGATTGAGTGTTTGCGCAAAATTAACTTGAAATTTTGTTAATTCAATTATACAATTAATTAAATCCTTCCATCAATAAAAACACATAAATTTTATTACAACCATTTATTAAATTATTTAAAAAAAGATTTAAATAATGCAATGCAAGTGGAATTAAACGAATTAAATAAAAAAAATTATAAATATTAAACGAAATAATAATAGTAATAATAAACAAATTTGATTGGGGGAAATGAAACTTTGTACATAGTTTCATCTTATACATATTGTTAAAACTATCATTAATTACGGGCAAATAAGATTTTTGAAACTTTTTGAACTCGTTCCAAAAGAGATTTTCATATAATCCTATCAGAGCGCCTTTTCGACCTAGGAAGAACTATCAATAAAACCATTAAAGAATATGACAGATGTCTGAACAGATCGTCAAAAACAATAAATATAAATCCTAACAACATGTATATATTTCGTATTCTAATTTCCTAAACGATAGAATGAGCCCAAATAGTTAAAAACGGTTGAAAATTGATTTTATTTTATTATTGATAAGTTTTTTTGTTTTCTGTATTTTTTTAAAAAGCTGTCGATTTAAACCAATTAAAAATTTAATTGCATTAATTAATAATATAATTAAATTTATATATAAAATTAATTAATAATTTTATTAAAAAAATATTGGCAATATTTTTTTCTGTAAATGTGTGATCTTTGTGAATATTATCTTCAAACTACAACAATCTGTATTGAAGATTGTTGTAGAAACTTAGTGATATCATCGTTATATTCATCCCCTATATTTTCAATTTCAGAAAATCAATACAACAATTTTTACAAATCACTAGGTCACAATTTCTTGGCAGCTGACGATTATAACGCTAAGCATACATTCTCATTACCGAACAAATCGATCTCTCTCTCAATAATCTTGATTGAAATATAAAATTTGCTGCATATTACCTACCCCCGACAAATCATATATAAAAGAATTTATTCTGTAGATATCGAACGGCCCTTGACTTGAAAAATAATAGAGAGTGAAAACTCCACAGATCACCTCAACTGAAATCGAAACTAAAAACATGCCAAAAACTGAACTGATAATAAATTTTGTTAATAATTGTAAAAGAAAAATACTCAATTATAAGTATTTTGTTATTGGAAAAATAGATTTTGTTTACAATGAATTAATGACATTTTTCATCAAAATTTTGAAATAATAAAAGATTCTCTTTTACTAACAATAGTTCAGTAAAAATATAATATAAAATATCTATTGAAAAAGTACCTCAAATTGAATTGCATATATCATTTTAAAAAGAAATTAAATTGTCATTAAGCCAATAAAATTTTTTAACGAGACTATGGAATTAAACGTCATTGTTTTAAAAAAAGTTCTTCACAAAATTTTTGAAATTTCATTCGCGTGATGAAATATTTCATTAGATTAATGAACAAATTTAAATGAAATTGATTCATAAAAATTATGACGCATAATTTTTTCAGTGTATTAGAACTCTAGCACAAACATACACTTCCTATATTCTTATATAGCTTTAATGAATATTAGACCAATTTAAAAGAAACACTGCTAAAAATTATACCTACGAAATACTTTTTAAACTCTTAGAATTTGCTCCCTATCACTTTCCTTTTCTTTGCAAAACTTTATTTTCTTTATAATTTTTTGTTATGTTAAATAAAGTGTAATTTAGTTCCAAAAGTGCAATTTGTTATTTAAAATAGTTCAATTCGTTTTCGTTTTACCGCAAAAGTTTTCTTGTTTCAAGTTTAAAAACACTCTTAAGCAGCCATGTGTGCTTTTTCTGAAGCTAAGAAAATATGTTTTCAAAAAGTTTTTTTCATTTATTTCCTTAATCGGATAACATTTATTACTTAAGTTGATACAAGTTTCATTTGTCTGCATTTTAAAATGGAATATGTTTTCCATATAAAAAGGAATTTATTTACAGTTACGTTTATAAGTATTTCCATCTTTACTTTTTTTTCTTTTTGCATTAGAAAATGAAAGAGAAAAAGTGGTATTTTTCACATTTGTACATGCATACACAGAAAAAAGTCACCAATCACCAAGGTAATTCATACGATTAAAAATTGTTTAAATTTGCACCAATTTAAATAAAAAATAAAAATAAATAAAAAATAGAAAAATTTTTCCAATTAAAAAATTTATTAAATCAATCAAGTAGATAATTGAATGAATTAAATATTTAAATGAGAAGAAAAGCACTTGAATTTTATTTTTAATATTTCTTTTATTTTATTTTTGCTTGAATTATATTTTATATTAATAAAATCAAACAACTGTGTTAATTGAAAAATGTAAGGAAATATTTTTTTCTGTGTATGAACAATTATAATATAATTGTATGAATAATCTCTGAGTTGTAAAACCTTTAAACGATCTATCAACTTCCATCAGTAATGTGCTTGACAAAGACAATTCAAGGTGGTAAAGTTTTAAATAGACATACACTGGTGCATATTCCTATAAACGCATTTAAAATTTTTGCTTTTCTTTGAGGTATGTCTATTCTTTTCTCTTAACTAAAAACAATGTTGTGTTGTTACAATAATTCGCGATATAACGGTACTTTTTATATAAGAAATATTTGTTTCTTGCTTTTGTTGTTTTCATTAATTTAGCAATCTTAACATATTGGTGATCATTTCAGTGGAATATTCCTATAAACGGAGACGAGAAAATTTTTTCTAAAAAGTTATTGTAAAAAAGAAGAAAATATTAAAAAATTTTAACAATTTAATTGTTTGTTTCCTTTAAGGTAAGTTTCTGATAACAACATCTCTGCTTACTGGAAATTTCATGTCCAAAGGAACTTTTCTTACAGACCAAAACAAAAAAGAAAAAAATTCAAATTCAACTATTTGTGGTCAAGGCTATTCTAACAGAGAAATTGGATAAAAATTAACCGTTCTTTAGATTTCTTTAGAAAGGGCAGAAATACGGAATGCGGAAACCAATAAAATGTAATCAAAAATTAACAAAAAAGCAAATTAATAAAATAAAAGAAGAAGCCACCCGCAATAAAAAAAAAATGCTAAAAAGTAAGCTTGACCTTCCTGCCACTTCCAAACATGTTTCACATATTTTGGTAACATAAAATGAAAGAAACCAAACTGTAAGCCAATGTTAAAACAGCATCATAAGGAAATTCGTTTAAAATTTTCGAGTAAATACATGAAATGGACAGATGAGTGGAATAAAGTAATCTTTTCTGATGAAAAGAAATTTAAATTGGTCCCGATTCATAATTTTGCTATTGGCATGATTTGAGGTCGAACGAAATTTGTATGTCGAAACGCAATTTCGATGGATGCAGTGTTGTGGTTTGGGCATCCTTTTATGCTGCAGGAAAATTAAAAATATGTTTTGTTCTAACTAAAATGAACAGTGCAATTTATAATGAACTGTTGGATGAAGATTATATACCCAGACGGATAACGCTGCAATCCATGTCTCGAACCAATCTAAATCGTCGTTCAATGAACATAGCATTCCACTACTGGACTGGCGGGCTTGCAGTCGGGATTTAAATCCAATGTAGAATCTTCGATAGTACATGGCTCGTTTACGCAATAAATGCGTGGTAGAAATTGATGGTGATTTTCTTTAAAAATTTGTCAAATCATTGCCAGATTGAATTTTTGTAGTTATCCAAAATTAAGGTTCATCAACGCCAATATAACCAATATAGCATTATTATTATATTGGTTTATTAGTTTAAGTGCGCATATAGGAAAATGCCATAAAAAATGACATTAAACTACTAAAATTAGAATGAAAAAAAAAAAAAATTAATGAACATTTTAAGTTTTTTGTTATTAATGTTTTAAGTGAAGACAATAAACAGTTTAAAAAATTAATTTGTAGCATCTCCATTATTCTTTAGCTAAATTTTTGGTAAGTTGAATAAAAATATTGATGTGCGTTCATAGGAATATGCACCTGTGTATATACATAGAGAAAATTATTACCTTATATTTTTCAATTACTACAGTTGTTTCATTTAACATCAAAATGTAATTAATATATTAAAGCAATTCAAATAAGTTTTTTTCTCAATTAAATTTTTTATTCACTCAATGATCTGTTTGTTGGATTTAATAAATTATTTGAACTTGTTATTAGTAATTGTTAGTAGTAGAATTGAGAGGTACAAACTTAAACAATTTTTTATTTAATTGAATTATTTTGGTGATTGGGGAATTTTTTCTGTGTGGGCAAAAGTAAAAAATTTTAAAAAAATGTAAATCAATTAAACCGAGTTAATGTTGCAATAATTTCGTACATGGTTTTGTTTTTTTACAAAATGGCAAATAATATTGTATTAGTAGCACTATAAGCAATCAAATTAAACAATTTTATTGTGGAGTTCTTCAAAGTTGAAAAATTAGAAAAAATATGATTGAAACGAACCAGAGATTTTTTATACATATTTTTGATTTTTGCCCACAAGTTAAAATTTTTGGCTTAACAGTTGTGTAAGAAAACTGTTTTTCATACTACTTCATATGTTATGGCTCTATCGCTATTCCGTCAAAAATTTTACGACGATAAACTTTGAAACCAAAATTTTAGCTTATTTTTGTCACTGTATGCACACCCCTTTATGAAGATGCAGTGTGATGTCATACATTTAAAAACGATTTAATTCTGTTTCATCTCTGATGTATTCCATTAATGTGCCCTCTTGAGTAACAGAGTTTAGGCTCTCAAAATCTTAAAAAATAAGCGTGAGTTTTGAAAAAAGTACAGTTTTTCGCCAAGCACACTCTCAGGACTATTTTCAGAAAATCGACTACTTGCTAATTGCAAAAATGTTAAATTTTAAAAATTTTTAAAATTTTACTTCAGCATTTTTGGATGGAAAAAAAAAATGTCTTAGACTTACATAAAGCACATTGGGAGACTTACTGTAGTTTATTTTAATGATATTTTGTTAATCTATCAAAATAAGTAAGTTTTGGTGTAAAATTAGATACTTTTATCTAAACTGGATTTGCTGGCATATCCAAGACCCGGCGTAAGAACTGTCAAAATGTGACTTGGTAGTAAGTTTATGTCAATATTTATCCTAAAATCAAGTTCGCCTTAAAAGATTACGAAGTTTGTAGAATTGACGGACAAAACTGCATTTTCGTTATATAATCTTCTTTAAAATAGATTATTGAGTGATCTAGAAAGTTTCTGGTTAGTCTTCTATAGCTGAATCCGAAAATAGTTTTGAAAATAAAAAATTCGACATATATCATCCTAAAAATATCTTAGAGTAAAAATTCTAACAAAAATCAGCAAGAAAAACAAATGCCTTAAAATGGCAAAATTCAAAGGAAAATCTGTTAAAAAATATCGTTTAGAATTTTTCATAATTTTGCTAGCATTCTGCAGCATATCATTTCCATAAAAAGCGCTTCTGTTCTGTTTCCAAAATGTAGCTAAAAATCATTAAAAACTTAAAATTTTCCGAAGAAAATTTAAAAATTTTTTTTACAAATTGAAAATAAAAATTAAAATTTAAACAAAACTGTTTCAGCCTTGTTGACTTTTGATTCATTTGAAAAATATAAAATGAGTTTTAATGCTTAAGAAATTATGCTTAAATTCTATGAACTGAAATCAATGAAAGTAAATTTTTAAACTTTTTTCTCTGAAGTAAAAAAATAAAAAAATAATCGTATTTTATCTATTAAAAAAATATTAAATTTTATAAATGTTTACATGATTTAAACCCCTGCGCAGTGGGGCAGAACTAAAAATTTTTAGATATAAATCTGTAACTTATAGTCGGCCGGTTGGATTTACATAAAATTTCGCATAAGAGTGTGAAATTTTAAGTTTGGAAGGGAGATCCTACAGTGCCGTCAGAAGCGGAGCTAAGATTGAGCTCTTATAGGGTATCTCTAACATAGAAGAATTTTAACAGCTATATAAATATTTGTTTCTTACCTGGTTACAAAGATGTTTATGTCTTCTTAAAATCCTTGACAAGACCTATGACCTCTTAAAGTTTTTGAATTATTTGCATTTGAAATTTCAACTGTTTCAATTTTGCTAGATCTTGGTTGCATTTTTTCCATATACAGCTAAGCTCGACCGATTTAGCTAAATTAAAGAACAAAACTATCTATCGAATAAAAAAGATTTGAAGTTGGCATCTTTACCAGTGTTGCCAGGAGATGAGAAAAAAGAGGCTAAATTAAACTTTAAATAGGCCAAAAAAGGCTATATGCCTTAAAAAGCAAAGCTAGAAAAAAGCCAACATTTCTCTTTAAATTTTAAAACTTATTTTTTATCGTTGTAATTAATTTTTGATATTTTATTAAGATATTGTAATAAATTTATGAATAAAACTTATAACGGCTGTGAACAAAATGGCCCAATAAAAAATCGTCCAAAAAAATCGCATACAAATTTGGGCTATGTGTCATATAAAAAATTACTAAATTTTTGTAAATAATTTGTCGCCATTTTAGAACTATAATTCCTTTTTGATTAAACATATCCAAATTTTTAGATGATTTTTCGTTTTTATACGATTTTTTATTTTATTCATAAAAACTTCTATGGCTATTGAAGTATATTTAAAAATAATTATAAAAATCGATTTAGTAAGTCCATAAAATTAGTTAAGTTATTATTGGTTTGGAGAATGAAGCACTGCAGGCGAAATATATAATTAATCTCGATTTTTTTTTGTGCGAATAAATGCACAAAAATGCTTAAATGGATGATTCTGTAAAAATAAAATTAGTAATATCAAATAAGAAGCTATTTTTTCCGTTGCTGAAATATAAACATTTTAACCTTTTTACGTCAATTTTAAGAATTAAAAAGGCTAGAAAAAAGCTAGAAGCTAAAACGCAGATTTTGAGGCTAAAATCGAATTAAAAAGGCTAGATTTAGCCTTAAAAAGGCTAAGCTGGCAACACCGGTCTGTAGTCTAAAAATAAACGATTTTAAATAATAAAATTAAAAAAATTTGTATTTATCTTTCCTCTAAAATAAAAACTTCCTAAGGAACAGATGACAATTTTACACTTATCTGAAACATATCTTCACGAAAATGATTTCAAAATTAAAAACGAGCCCAATCACTTGATAGAACTAAGGACAGATCCTGACAAATTTAAACTATTTGGTATTAAAATTTTCTTAAATCCTAAAGCATAGATCTACAAACAGAATGCAGTTTTGGAAAATACTTTGTTGTATTTTTTTAAGAACTTGCCAACGGCTTTTTCCAGTCAACAAATGTGGACTTTATAAGCAAAATTTGAAAAAATACCATTTTTGCTATTTTCTTCGTTTTTTTTTTTTTGGAATTCCGCGATGCCTTTTACCAAAATTATTTCAAATTATAAAAAAAATAATCACCAAAAATTTCGTTAGGATAGTTAAGTTATCCTAACAAAGATTTCATTACAGATACAATATTTATAGTTTCTCCAAAAACCAAATTTTTAAACAAATTTTACTTTAATTCCATAAAGCGGAGAAACTATGGACTCCATTTTTTCTAAAACTGCAGGATCTTCTGCTAACCCTATGTGAAATTTGTTTACAAAAATTTTTGATTCTGCCCAATTGTGCAGTTTGCGATGACCACGGAGAAATATAAATAGTGCGTGCACTATTTATAGACTAAGGAAATCTGTGGAAACTCACTTCAAAATTTAAGTCGGATCATCCATTTAAAAATTAAAGAATATTTTGTGAAGAAATCTTACAATTGATTAAGAAAATTCCAAATTTTTGGTTTTGAGATAAACAAGCAGAAATCGAATATGTGGGTTACAACAAAATAATTTAGAGTTTACTAAACAGAAAACTTATTGTTCTTTTTCAACTAGAAAAGTTTTTAAATTTCGTTTCCAGATACCTTAAACACAATCACTTAAATACACATATACATAAATACTTTCCCATTCTCTCATAATTAAGTTTATTCCTTTGATAATTTCGGTTTTCTTCCTTACATCCTTCTTGTTTTGTTTTTATTTTTCTTTTCCATTTACACAGATTTGATTAGATTCTAATTTTATTTGAGTGCAAATTCCCAAATGTAATAATGTGTAGTAAATCGAATGTTTATGTAAGAGAAAAAATTAAAAAGCTGACTAAAACTAGTTATACTTGTGCGTAAATACCCAGAAAACATATAAGTTTTATATTGAAATTTTTGAATTATTTAAAAGTAAATGTTAGACCTTTATTAATAATGATAGCCTTCTCAACAATATTTCGTTAATGGTGAAAATTTGCAGAAAAGCTTGTTATTACATTTTATAAAAACAGTTTTTCAAACTATTAAGTTTTTGTTTGTTGGGTATAATATACATTAGAGTGTCCAATTAAAATAAATTTTGTAGAAATATCACGCTAATGATGCGTTTTGATGAGCAGAATATAGGAGAAATTAAAAAAAAAAAATGGAAAAAGTTTTATGCTTTTTGAAATTAAGATTATTAATAGGGGAAAGTGGCATATTATGGCTTATGAGGTAATGAAGAAAATTTACCATTTTTCGATTATTTTTTGATCTTTTTTCAAAAAAAGGTTACTGGTAAATATTTTTCATTATTGCACTACATTTGTAAATTATATTTCATCCATGAAATCTCTGATATATATAAAATCTGCTGAAAAATTTTTTTTAGGTGCTGATGTTTCTGTGGAAAATATCCAAATCAAGAGCATTTTTAGACCAATTAATACAAAATTAAATACTTTATTTTGTACATATTCAAACTGAAAAACATATGCTTTTTCAGATCTCTATTTGACGTAAAAATTGTGGAATTGGGATAATGTAGTAAAAATATTTTGGGATAAAGTGCCATGCCGAGTCCCTCTTACCGGAGGAACTTGTTCCTCTTAACTGGGCTAAACCACTACTGGTCGAATTGCAGCGTAACCCTCCCCCCTCAACGAAAAACGTGCCTAAACAGCAACGTTCAGAGAAGGAGGCTCAGCCGTAAAACCAACAGCCTGGGACCAAGCGTCCAAAGCCCTACAACGCGATGAACAAATCGTATAGAGAATTTGCCAAAGGCCATCTTATACGAGCAGTCATCGATAGGAGCGACCCGGATTGCGTTATATCTCACACAAACTGGGATATAATGCATAGGAAGATGATAGGAGTCTTCTGGAAAGTTCTGGTAGAGGATCCCGTACCCTCTCACTAGTGTGATGATGCAGGATGGTTTAGTAACCGAGTAAAATTAATGACCTGCTCAAATGAATGATCAGTACTGCTTCTAAAGCAAGCGATCGCTGAGAAGGCGCTAGACTGAACGTGGTTTCCATTGAAGAGATCACACGTCGGCTCAGAGACATGGTCCGTCTACCGGACGAACCAACCAAACCAAAGGAGATTCTGGAACTCATTCGGTTCGGAAATCCTGAGAACCCTACAGGCGACCGAATCCGATGGAGCATCCAGAAAGAAGGTGATCGTCATGAAAAGTGGGAAGATTTACTATGGCTTTGAGTCAATCTAATTATTGGTCTATGGGCTCTGAAGAGCTTTGCCCCATTTAAATCCTTGGGCCCTGATGGCATTATACCTGCGAACCTGCAGTACAATGCAGATATAATAGTTCCCTGACTAATTCGAATAAAATCAGCATGCTTGTCATGTTCTTATATCTCTGAGTCATGGACCATATTTTGATTTAATTTTATTTTATTATTTTTTTTTTCGGCTTTTTAACATTTCGAGCAAAAATTTCCGTCAATCAATATTTAACGTTAATAAAAAATGTATTTCCATCAATTGCAAATTATGCAAATGTAATGATTTTTTTTTAGAATTTTTGATTTTTTCTTTAATTTGCATATAATATGAATAAAAGCTACATTCTAAATATAATTTTATTTAGTTTTTTTGATTTTTTTTAATTTCGAAAAAAATTTCCGTCAATCCATATTTAATTATATTAAAAAATATTTTTCCGTCAATTGGAAATTAATCAAATATGATGATTTTTTTATAATTTTTGCTTTTTTCTTTAAATTGCATATAATATGAATAAAAGCTGCAGTTTAAATATATTTTGATTTAATTTTTTTGATTTTTTAAAATTTCGAAAAAAAATTCCGTCAATCAATGTTTAATGATATTAAAAAATGTATTTCCGTCAATTGAAAATTATGCAAAATATGATAAATTTTTCCCTCACATACAAGACCGAAAGACTTCAGACCTATTAGTTTATTTTCCACTTGAAGGTACTGGAAAGGTCGATCAACCTTCTTAGAACGGTCAAGCCTAATATATTATTAGCGATTCAAATCTATTGAGACTATAGTACATTCGCTCATAGAGTACATAGATAAAGCTCTCGAGTATAAAGAATGTGCATTATTGACGTAATATTCTTTATTCGTGTATTTTATTTTACATTTAGTAAAAGTATCAGTCCACAATTGTCCAGATGTCTACTATAAGACCCCTCCACGAATTTTGATGGACATGCACAATGGTATAGGGTATCATATGATCGGGCTTGACTGACTATATCTTTTTTACCTGCTTTTTTTTTCAATAATAAGCTTTACATTGGATTCAATCGCATTGGATTTTCAATCGCTGATAGGGTACTGAAGATTTTTTTCCGATGTAGGGGTCTTCTTATATCGAAATCGAAAAAACAATATTTTCTTGGGACACTCTAATGTACGTACACATGTACAATATATTAATACAGATCTATTGGGATTTTTCATTAGCAAATTAGGAAATACACTATGATTTCAAGATGCCATGATTGTGTTTGTGGTTTCTTTATACATAAATCAATACATTCTCTATATAGTTTTTCCTTCTACAATATAACATGAAAAATACTTTACATGACAAGTATACATGCAGAACGAGAAAGAAAGATATGGTCGGTCAATACCCTATACCACTGCATATGAACATAAAAATTCGGGGACTTATATTGCACCTGTGGCCAATTTTACTAAATGTAAAATAAAGTATACAAATACAGAACAATGTGTTGATAGCAACATCTAGATGATTTTATGCACTTTAGGGCGATTCTTGGAAGTGGTTTTATATGGGAGCTATTGTAAATTAAGGACTGATTCTCATAACTTATTTGCGTCGAATATTAAGTTGAGACTAACATTCGTGTGAGATTTACGCACGTACCTATGGTGGTGTAGAGTATAAAAACAAAATTGAAGTTTTTTTATCTGCTTGCCAATAATAAGAGTATGTGGAATCGAAAAAATTTTAAGTATTTGAATTAAAACTTTTAGAATAAATACCCTGTATATTATATATTTTTTTAAGAATATGCACTATATTCTTATTTAATACGTTACCAATCAAGCTTCAGACTTAGTTTATTGTACATAATTTGCTGTCTTTAAGATTATTGAAACTAAATCAATATTCAAATATATATTTCTCCCTTACAACTGCTTTTACTTCAAATTATCTATTTAAGAATGTATATTATATTTCATTAATATACTCTTACATGCTAAAAGTAAAAAGTAAAAAATAATCACCCTGTCCGACTTACATATAAATAGTTGTACCATGCAAAGTTATTCAATAAAATTCAAGGTATACACACGAGCTATTCTAATTTAAATCCAGTAAAGTTGTAATCAAACTTGGTAAAAGGTTTTCATTTTGTTACTCTACGAGTACATAAGATATTAAATGACACCGTAAATCATATGACAGTTTCGTTAAATATTTGCGGTCAAAGTTCACAGGACAAAAATCTATGCCAATTTTCATTTCATTACCTTTCATTCACAGTTTGAACACTTATTTGTCTTGTATTTTAGGTTCATACAAATATACATATTTGTCCATTTAGAATATGAATCTTAATATTAGAATTTATATCAAGAGTATTGCACTTTAAATGACACAAGTTCAACTAGTTACATGTAAGCAATATTAGTATACATTTCCCATGTATGAACAGAACAATTCTTGTATCAAAAACAAAAAAAAGTCCATTAAAAAGAATATCAACATTAGAACAATCCTACCTACACCTTGCAAATGAACTGTTAGATCTAAAGATAATACTGTATAGAGTTTATTCATTTGCTTGAAACTGAAAAATATTACTTTCATATGAATAAATAAAATAAATACTAGTATATGGCATTTGAATAATGAAATGACAATTATATGGAAATAGGCCTGATATAAAAATAATAAGGTAGTGCCGGTCTCTCATTTTGTTAGCATGAAAACTATCTGACATTCCAGTCAACACTAATTTTATTTCCTCAAATCGTGCTACCGTACAAAATTTTAAAAAATCCGATTTTGTTTTTTACTTTTTTATGTTCAGGTACATTGAGAAAATAATTAAAAATGGTTAGAATTGTATGTATATGTCCGACCTTGACAAATTTTCCTACTTTTAGAAGAGCTTTTTTTTAATTTTAGCTAAGCAGCTTTTAATAGCTTAATAGATACTAGGAAGTAAATAGATATTTTTCAAATAATTTTTTTACCAATTTTAAAATGTTTAGATCCTGGCTTTTCTTAAAAATAAAATAAACAATATATAATTATGGTTAAATACAAAAACAAAACTCTCTTCTTAAATTCTTTAAAGAGAGGGTAAATAAAACTCCAAGTAACTATATAACTCTCTTCCGTTTTCGGGATTTTTTTTAATTTATTATTTCCTCCAGTTCGACCACTTTTTTCAGTTCCAGTTTTTCCTGATTTGGTATTATGCATTTGGGCTGATTACTGTAACGCGCAGAAACAATTATTCAACACCCACATTAAAATATACCAATCGACACAGAATCACTTTTTGAGGCGATCTAACGATGTCTGTCTGTCCGTCTGGCTGCACAATGTAGAGGTCGCAATTTTGAAGATAATTCAGTGAAATTTGGCACGTAGGACTTTCATGACACAAAAACGAAGCTTAGCAAAATTTATTATGAACGGTCCATTATTTCAGCTAGGCCCCATACAAATATACTCCCAAAATAAGACATTTATGATCCTTAAATAAATGGCTTAAATATATCAATCTTTGTGCTAAATTTTATGAAAATAGGTTCATAATTGATCATAGCTCCCATATAAAGCCCTCTCCCGAAAATCACTTTAACGTACACAAATCACATGCACATGTTAGTCAAGTTTATATTCGATACAAATAAGTTTTATATAACTAGAAATAACAGTGATAAATTTTTTGAGGATCGATCCATTAATTATCATAGCTCCCATATAAGCCCACCTTCGAAAGTCAGCCTAAAGTGCATAAATTCATATAAATGTTAGTATTAACTTTATATCATGTATTCGTATATTTTATTTTACACTTAGTAGAAATATAGATCCGCTTTTGTCCATATGTTCACATTTTGATGGTCATACATAATGGTGTGGGGTATCATATGGACGGGCTTAACCGACTATATCTTTTTTACTTGTTTTATATATTGATCTATGTATGAAAATATACAGTTATATATGGATACATATAAGGAAATATTTGCTATATATGAATACATATATCATGAAATATATAACCTCTTTTGTCACATATATGGAACTATGCAAATAATTTTTTATCATATATGCTTTCATATATGAACAGATTTTAATATAATATTTCAAGTATAAAATTTGTTTTTGAATTTACATCTATAACACGATGTCTCAAAAACTCTTGTCCAATCTCGGTTGGGACTATATCTATAAAAAATTTAATAACAGCTTTTTTGAAATCTTTCCGTTTACTACATAATTTGTATAATAGGTTGAAATATGGAATAATTTTGTACTTTTTGAATTTGAAAATTGTTCTGATTGCTAACCACAATAAAAAGGAGGTAAGTGTGTAAATATCATTAATATCCTTCTTAACATTGACATTATATTTTTGATACTAATTTTTTATTGAATGTACGCAGTTCGTTAGACAAAAATGTCTATCCTGTTTAATCTAATGATATGCAAGGATATGAAATAAAATGAAATACCATTGCAGAGGATCTTCTAGTTACTGCTCACGTCCTAATGGTTGGAGAAGCTTTGTTTCAAATAAAGGTATAATTTTTTCATTAAAATAATTTCCAAACTTTTATTCATAAACGGTGGTTCTTAGTGAATGCAAATTCTTTTCAGGTACTGAAAGTTTCTTGTTAGATCTCCTACAAATTCAAAGTCCAATAGATTATGATAACCTGGGGCCTTGGCATATATATATATATATATATATACTATATATATATATATATATATATACTATATATATATATATATATACTATACATATGCCAAGGCCCCAGGTTATCATAATCTATTGAACTTTGAATATATATATATATATATATATATATATATACATATATATATATATATATTAAAGTTTATTGTTCAAAAAAAATATTCAGTATAATTCCCAGTAGCTTCTAAAATATATAAAAATATATAGTTGTATATCGCCATATACAATCAATTTTAGGATCCAAAATATATATTATACATCATATATGTGAACATATATAATTATATATGATAATTTTCAAGTGGGATATTAGCAATCTTGTGTATTAGAATAAATACATAAGATTGCTTAAATGACTGATTATAGCAAAAAAGGCTAGAAAAAGCTAGAAGATAAAACGAAAAATTTAAGGCTAAAAGCAAAATATAAAGGCTAGATTTAGCCTTAAAAAGGCTAGATTTATGATTGTGGGTAGGATTGTGATCTGGGCTAAAAAGGTTTTCTAGACAGACACTTTCAAAAGTGTCATTATGTCGATGGACATAGTGTCCATACTTTTTTGTGTGAAGATGGATATTATGACAAGCATCCATTTTAAATACATTAACTATTTATTAATAATTATTTATAAAAGAATAGTTTAAGTTTTAAATAGCAACTAAAATTTCTAATTTCCACATAACACTCAATACACATAATTTAAAAAATTATCGTTAATTGTGAAAAAGTAAAAACCATATTTAATCCCCCATGGGAGCTTTGCCATGTCATGACCGAATAGCAAACAAGTAATATTGATATTGTATTGCATTCAGCTACTAATGTTGCTAATGATGACATTTAACATAACATTTCAGTTCAGTTTATCTATAAATCAAATTACAAACATTATAGTATTAAATAAATCCTTTGGCATTATTACTAATGTCATTATAACATATTGTGAGTATTTTGAATTGGTATCCTGTATTTATTTGATTTTTGGTTTAGATCTTATTTATTTGTTTGTTCATTTGTGATTTTATGTTGGTCAATAATTGACAAATAAATTGGGTGTGTTGAGAGTGTGTGTGTGTATTCGGTGTCAGACACTTAACTGTTTTTTTAGGCGTTGGCATCTATCTGGGTCAATTGTTTTAACAAAACAGGTATCTGTTTACAATTCGTGAAACAAGCAAAAATATTTAGAGGCTTAAGTAATACCAGTTTAAAGTTTTTTTTTTTTTTTTTTTTTTTTTGGTAATTTATTTTACGTTGTTTTTGTCGTTTTTGTAAAATCATTTTTATTTTGCTTTGTAAACGCCTTGAGGAAAATTAAGCAATGAAAACTAAATCGAGGTTAAAGATTTATGTTTAGGTATTGTTCAAAATTTTTAAACTTGAACTTGACAATGCTGTCAATTTATTGGTCAAGGGAAGGATGTATATGAGTTAAAAATATGCGGGTTTCTTTTAACATTGAAACAAAAACTTTTTTTCATTTAAATGAAGCTGACCTTAATATTTACAAGATTTAAGTTAATTAATAATCCCTATTTTCATCTTAATAGAATTCTGTTTACAATAAAATATTAGATATTGACGTATCCGAAGAAAAATGCTATAAACTTCATTGAGATGAATTATGGATATTTATGGACAAGTTGACTTATGATGTGACTATGGCAGTAACTCCATTTGGTCTGGACACGCATCACATAACCATGAGACAGTTCTTATAATGTAAAGTAAGATTAGAAAGAATAATGAGTGTCTTTATCCAATCAGTTTTCAAATTATGTACTCTATTAAAGCCTATTTGATTGGAAAATCTACTGAAACTACACTAAACTCAATAGTTGGTTGTATATAAAGGACTTGCTTTTTGTTATTTTCAAAATACAATAACTCAGAAAATAATAAATATATTTTCATAATTCATTCACAATCTAACTGACATATGTCCAGATAATATGTGTGAATTATATTATACTGATTGAGGTCATTTTTATTAAGTTTTAAAAAAAAAGAATAATCCGTCTGGTCGGCTGGCTGTCTGTCCATGTAAACTTTGTGAACAAAGTACCGCAATTTTAAAAATATCTTATGGTCGAAGTCGTTTTTATTGAGTTGTAACAAAAATAGGAAGAAGGGAGAAAAAATGTTGGACATTTTGAACAAAAATGATGGCTTAATTTAAAATGGAGCCAATTATAATTCATTTGGGAGAAAGAATTATACATTTTAAATTTGCTATAAATTTTACTATTGAATGGAAAATTATATATTTGATTAAATAGTTATAAAATTTTATAGAATTTATGTAGAATTTCTTATATTTTTTTCACAGATATTGTTAGGACAGTAAGAGTTGTGAAAGATTTTTTCACAAAACTAAACTATAACATAATTACAAGATCGCTTTAATATAAATAAATTATCTTAAAAACTGTATATATTTGTATACTAATAAATAATCATCTGAATGTCTTTTAAATATTGAACATAGTTGATCAATAAATTATAAAGCTATGATGCGATTCAATAACTTTTAACGCAAAACTTACCAGTAGCATTTGTTGTTTGCAGTAATAGTAATAGTGTTAGACAATTTTGTTGTTTACTATTTTTAACGATTCGATTATCGTTAAAACAAGTCACAGAATCGCACTACTGGTGCACAGAAATTATTCTAAGCATGATAGCCCAAGTTTTTTTTTTTTTATTTAGATTCATACGGATAATTTCTAAATGACGCAATTTAGAGATATCACTCTCAATTTGTACCAATTAATATAGTCAGAACTAACTAAAATTGTACGATGGTATAAATTGTCAGGTATTAATTTATTTGTATGTTTCTTTATGTTAATTTTCTAAAAGAGGCAAACTTTCAGGTAAAAAAGGGGAAAATGTGACAATTTTTTTTTTAATTTTAAGTTTTTTTTTATTATTGGAATCCAATAATCAAAAAAAAAGCTGTCAGTTTTTCTTGAGTCCAGAAAAACTTTTTTTTGCAAAATCGAGGTAAAATTTGAGGTAAAAAAGAGGAAATATGTTAAAATTTGTTTATATTTTTATAACCTGCACCACCATAGATGGTTGGGGTATTATGTGCTTGTGCTGATATTTGTTACGCATAGAGAAAATCTTTGGACCCCCCCACCTAAGAATATAACGTTTGACTTAGAATCACTTTCTGAGTCGATTTAGCAATGCAAGGCCGTCTAGTCGGCTGCCTGGTTGTCTGTCCATGTAAAATTTACATTCAAAGCACCACAATTTTAAAGATATCTTGATGGAATTTGACACGAATAATTAATTGGTACAATGATAAAGCCTTTTGATATTAGTTAGGATCGTTTCAAATGCCTTAAATATAGCAATATTTTAATATAATTCGGTGAAAGGAAGTCTTGTAGAAGTATCAATCATTGCGCTAAATTCCACATAGATCAGTGCACAATTAACCATTAGCTCCCATATAAAACCTTCTTCCAAAAATCACTTTAATGTGCATAAGTTACATAAAAATATAAGTATTAAGTTAATATTCCACACAAATATATAAGTAGAGAATATGATACAAGAATGAAGCCTATTGAAATTGTTTGTGATCGGTGCATTATTTCATCCAGCCCCCATACAAACACTCTAAAATGCCTTAAAAATAAGATCATTTTAATGAAATTCGGTACAAAGACGTTTTGTACAAGTATCAACCTTTTTACCTAATTTTATGAGGATCAGTCTATAATTTACTAAAGATTCATATAAGCCCACTTTCTTTAAGCGCACTAAAATGCATAAATTCATATAAATATTAGTATTAACATAATATTCTGTATTCGTGTATTTTTGTTTTACACTTAGCAAAAGTATCAGTCCACAATTGTCCACATGTCCACAACTGGACATATATAATATTCCTCCACGATCTTGTATAAATCTTTGGGAGACTTTTTTTGGTGATTGAAAAATGCATATTTTTAAAGAAAAAATCATGAAATCATATTTTAATTAAAAAATCATTAAAAATATGATAAAATCATCATTCAAGCAATGCTAATGCTGAAGTAAAATCTGTGGCCTTTAAAATTTTTGCAATTAAATATTTTGATGGACCGCTCCGATTATATGCTATTAAAACCAAAAAACTCAATTCAAGCACCGATTTTCTGAAAGTATTCCTGATGGTGCGCCTAGCGAAAAACTTATGCACGAGGATACATTAATGGTATAAATCACCAAACAAAACAGAATTATCTTGTTTATAAATATATGACATAAAATTGCATCTTCATGGAGGAGCTCAACTACAGTAACCAAATGTTTAAAAATATTAAAATATTTAAAATTTTGGTTTAAATTTATTCAACTTACTTATTTTATTTATTCAACTTTAATACCTCCAGTCTCTTAAAGTTCCCATTATACTGTTTTTCGTCTTCGCATTTAA
Organism: Protocalliphora azurea; assembly: GCA_932274085.1. Lineage (NCBI taxonomy): Eukaryota > Metazoa > Arthropoda > Insecta > Diptera > Calliphoridae > Protocalliphora > Protocalliphora azurea. The sequence continues at coordinate 38,550,177 of OW026521.1, forward strand.
TAAACAACCACTAGTTTAAATATATTGCAAAAAAGTGTTTCAAAAATATCGTTTAATGGCTGTAAGGGTATTAAGAAATTAAAAGAGTCCACCTACTTTCTAAAATGTTGGTCATAATGGCAAACAATTTGTCATTTAAACTACGAACTTTGTTTTGACGTCAGCGTTCTATAGTTAACAAAATTTCGTTAGGCATCTAAAACCACAAACTGTTACGCAATAAATTAAAATAAAAAAAAAAAAAGAAAACAAGGATAAGAACAATTTAAACAAGACTGTAATAGTAACAGTGGGGTATAGCAAAGACTGTGTGGATGGAAATGTAATTAACAACATGCGTATCGTTTTCCGTGCCTCTTTCGGTTCATTGTCGTGGTCGTCTAGCGACCATATATTTTATTTGTTCAATTCCTGTTGAATGATGTGGCTGGTTTGTTAAATGTAAGGATGGTTTGTTAAATATAATGGTTGGTAGGGTTGAGAAAGGAAGAATGTATTTCTTGTCTTGTTGTTACATATTTTTATTTAAAGTCAACTTTTCTCTTGTTAGCCATTTGTTTTGTTGTTTTTGTAGCAGAATTTCGATCCTTGTAAATAAGAAAATTATACGCAAAAACTTTATGGTCGTGTTGTGGTTTTATGGTTAAACAAGTGAGAGTGTTATATTTGGCTGGCCGAATTTTTATACCCACCATCTGCAACTTTTTTAAAATTTCACCTGATATAAGAGGTGGGCGGTATTTTTGGTTTCTGATTCCGATTGGTATCGATTCGAAAACTATCTGTACAAAATTTTATTATCGTGCATGATTTTTTTAAGAGATATCAGCAGGGAAATATGAACTGAAACGGACACCCTGTGTTTCTAGTACTTGGCCCACAGTTTTTTGATTTTGACCATCTTCAGTAACAAACAAACCTTATTTAGGATAAATATTTGAGCCCTTTCAACAGACAGACAGACGGACAGACATGCCGAGATCTTACCAGGACCCAGAATATATATACTTTATGGGGTCTTAAATAATTTTTTCGACATGTTACACACGTAATGACAAACACAATATACTCTCCATTATTTCTTGATGGTGGGTATAAAAATTAATTGTTGTTTTTTGTGTGGTATGAGTACTTTATAAGAAATGGTTGGTCTTGCTTCACTTAAAGTGACATTTTGATGATATTATTGGTGTCATGGCAATTTTGAGATTTAATTACTTTATTAATTGTGTTCATGTAATGAGGTTTAAATTTAAAACTTTTTTGAGTAGATTTAATTTTCCATAACGAAATTTAATAAATTTCGATGTTAGTGTTATGAACACAAATTTTTAATTATCAGACTTCTCAAATAAATTATATAAACCAAGAACCAATAAGAGTTCCTTTCACTTTTTAATAAAACGTAAATGAAATGTTTAAATATAAGAAGAACGAAATGTTTAGTAAACAACATTAGAATGAAATTTATCCAAAAGTTATGCAAAAATCCACTGAAGACAAACTTAGTGGACCTAACTAATGGTGCACATTGGGCCCAAAACGATTTATTTATTAATATATATATTTTTTTTAATAATCCTGTAAGTTGTGAAGCGTTGGAGATATCTAAATATAATTTTACGCGATCAGAGCTGAAGTGTTCTTGAATTTATTTGGGGTATCATATATCCCTAACGGGTCTCAAGTGTAGAGGATAGACCTCCAAAAATTGTCACCTCGGGTAAGTTACTTTTCAAAATTTTAAAAAATTCGCCAAAAATTCATTTAAGAATGGAATGTAAAAAAATTCTACATATAGGTAGTACTTGTATTTCTCTACAAAAAAATGTTTACATATGTAGCTAATGGCTTTAAGTTTAAACGATATTTAGGTCGTAGCAAATTTTACCCTAGGGTTTTAAAGTTTTCGGCCCTAAAATTTTTTGAAAATATCCACTAATTTCTTATGAAATACTAAATAACTTTCCTGCAATAACCATATAAATACATCTATCTGATAAAAAGTTATATTAATCTTAATTTTGAAACTTTTAAAAAAATTTCAAAAATTTGGTGCTATTTTCCATTTCTAAAAAGTATTAATGTGAGTGCGTATAAAGCAAAGTTGGAGAAGCTTTGGGCAACGGTTTACCCCAAACCTTATTCAAAATTTTTTTATATTTTGAAAAAAAATTTAATTTTTTTTTTGTGAAACTGTCAATGCCGAGATAAACAAAAAAATATATTGGAAAAAATATTTTCTGAACCATACCTTTTATAGCGGCTGGGTAATCATTTTAATGAACAGAAATCCAATTTAGAAACCAGTTTTCACTAGATTGAGATATTGGGCATTTAAAAAAAGTGGGCATTATTTTAACAAGTTTATTTGTATTGTGCCAAATTTTAATTGGAATACCTCCACTCGTTTAAATTTTATTTAGGTTCAAGTATTAACATTATTTCTCAAAAATACACTTAAAATCCAAATTGAAAATTTTTCAGGTCACAGTCTGAAGATATTTGACCGTATTTGATGTATGTTCTAAAACTATTTATGATTTTTTATGATTTTTCTTATTGTGACGTTTCCTATGATACCAAATACTCTCATAAAATGTTTATACTTTTGTTTAAAACTAACAAAAATTTTGTTTTTTTAAGTAATCTTTTACCATTTTTACCATGTATTTTATGAAAAAAACACAGAGCGAGCATACAAAAATATGAAAAATTGCCAAAACTTGAAAGGTTCATTCTTAGACCATGGCCCAAAAATCTTAAAATTTTGATTTTAAGTATATTTTTGAGAAATAATGCTATGATTTGGACCTAAATAAAATTTTAACAATAATCTGTGTGAAGTTTTGACACAACACAGATAAGCCAAAATACCCAAGATTCTAATTGCGTAAATCTTCTTTCAAAACTTTACCTTTTTCATTAAAATGATTACTGGTGTAAAAGGCGTGCCGCAGAAAATATTTTTTGTGTGTTTAAACAACATATAACGCAAATAATACTACGAAGAAAATACATGTAGAATAACAGGATTTTATGAGTTTACAACTTTGAAAAAATTCATATGTTCTATTATTCTCATTTGATTTTATCAAGCGAAAGTTCATTTTATGCCTAATAAAATTTAGTATTTGACAAAAATATGAAAAAATATGTTCTAGTAAGAGGTAGATCAAAACTGGCCGAAGTTTTCAAGAAATAAGGCTAAAGCTAAGTTCACATTAGCCAAATATTTGACACGAAACATTTGGTTGTGTTTTCACGCAATTTTTGCAACTAATAAATACAGAGTTGATTTTTCGTTCACATTACGCGCATTTATCTGACGCTTTTTGTGTGATGAAACAGATATTAAATATCGTAAAATACGAGGAGGGGGAAAATATTTGAAGATTGTTCAGATTACATGCAAATTATTTACTCAAAACTGCAACTACCATCACTATAACTACCATAAATTTACTTGACGTCAATTGCTAAATGATTTTATAACAAAATCTTATTTTTTATTATGCCTTAATGAATTTATAACATTCTAGAGAAACAATTTCGGAATATGTGAGTGCCAAGATCATTTTTGTGGCGTTTTATTTAATATAAAGTAAAAATGCTGTTTGTGTTAGGAAATTTTTACAAAATTTGTGCATACGAAGTAAAATACTTAGAAAATAATTGAAAAATTTTAACTATTATCAATTTAATGCATGCAGAATTCATGAAACTTACTTTAAAAATAAATATATTATTATTTCTTATAAGTAATGGTTGTTTATATAAAATAACAACCCTGTTTACTCTTCACATCATTTACAAAACAGGCCTGTCTTTTTAAAACAACTCTGTTTTCTTTGCACGCCATTTTCAGCAGTATAAAATAAATATAATAAGCACTATTATGATTTTAATAAAATTTATTAATATATTGAAAGTTTTATTAAAAAAAACTGTATTTTAATAGATAAAATATAAACTATTCAAACAGAAACCTATAATAGTACACTGATGCATATTCATATAAACGCATTAAAAATTTTTGTTTATCTTTGAGGTATATTCGTTTCTCTTAAGCAAAAAACAATGTTGTGTTGTCATAATAACTCGCGATATAACGGTACTTTTTTATGTCAGAAATATTTGTTTCTTGCTTTTGTTGTTTTCTTTAATTTAGCAATCAGAAAATATTGGTGATCATTTCAGTGGAATATTCTTATAAACGCAGTCGAGAAAAATTTATCTAAAAAGTTATTGGACACATTATTAACAATATATAGGAAAATGCCATAAAAAATGGCATTAAAGTACTAAAATTACAATGAAAAAAATTAATATACATTTTAAGTTTTTTGTTGTTAATTTTTTAAGTGAAGTCAATAAATTATGTTGTAAATTAAATAGATGATATTTACAAAGAACACAGCGGTGGAACGCTGAAAAATGCTGATAAAGGTCGTGGCGGACGAGAAAATGGATTCCATTCTGCCGAGTGTCCATTAAAACTTTACACTGTATTCTTCTACAATTATTCAGTAAACTTAAGCCGAACATGCAAAAATTCTATAAATAACTATATGAAAAAGTTCAACAAAAAACTATAAACAAATTAACCTTAAATACGAGGCACGGTGTAAAGTGTTACTTGATGATCGCCCCTGTTAATTATTTCTAAAAAAAAAAAAATAGAAAACAAACAGAAGGGACAAATCAAAAAGTAACAACAACAACAACAAAATTGTTCATTGCTACTTAATAAGTGGCTAAACAATAACAAAATCATACATTGCTGATTTACTATCTAAAAACTGGTATCTTTAATCATATAAACAATAATAATTAAAAAAGGAGAATGCAAAATAATTGTAAAACATTAATTCGTCTTACTTAATAACATATAGGGAAAAATAAGTTACAGATTCCATTTCCAAAAAGTTATAAGTTAAATAGATGATGTTTGCAGAGAACACCACGGTGGGACGCTGAAGAGTGCTGGTGAAAGTCGTGGAGGACCAGAAAATGCATTCCATTCTGCCCAGTGTCCAACAAAACTTTTACACTGTATTCTTCTGCAATTATTCAGTGAATTTAAGCCGAACATGCAAAAATTTTACAAATAAGTTAATAAATTATTTAAAAAATTAATTTGTAGCACCTTAATTATTTTTTAGCCCCATCTTTGGTAATTTAATTAAAAAACTTGATGTGCGTTTACAGGAATATGCACCAGTGTATACAACTTTATCTAAAAAAAAAAAGATTAATTATGATATTAAGTAGAGCTTAGGGCTTTAGTAGCTATAGCTCCGCATTTAATAATTAATTTATAAATAACATAAATAGATAAATAAATAAATAATGCACAAAATTTTCACTCATTATATAGTATTTAAAATTTTCTAATAACTTTCCCAAACATTTCTACTTCACTTCATTCATAATAATTTTATTAAATATTTTTAACATTTAATTATCAGATATTTATATAGCGGTTTCTCAACAGCTGCATAATTTTAAATGTCCGCAATAAACGTTTTTCTTTCATTTATAGCCTTAAACTTCTTTCAGTTGCTTCTGATATTTCTTGTGCAATATACTCGTATATTGACTAAATGTCATCTACAACCTGATCATCTTTGAGTTTCTTAATGTAGTTTGTTGCTGTTGTTTGGAGCAAAACAAGTTGGTCTTCTTTTTTTTTTTTTTTTTTGTAAAGAAGTTTTTGCTGCGGTTGTTTTTTATTGTTGTATAAATCTTTTTTTAGTAAATTTTATTATTGCAATTTGAAACAAGATTTTACCGTAAGCACCATCACCAAAGACAGGTTTGCAAATTTGGTACAACATTTTGCTAAATCAATTGATTCGGTTGTTAAAATATCAGAGCTTTAAAGTTTTTTCCATTGATTATAAAAGGTGATGAAAAATTGTTACTTGACCATTAACGCTTTTAAAAAATAATGTTTTAGTTCAAAATTATGTTATTTATTGATATTTAAAAAGTGCAAATAGGGATGATCAAAACACCGACACAAGTTAAAATTTTTTCCATACAGTGTAAACTTTTTAAGTTATATCCGTTTTCTATTGATTCGAAGTTGACTGAGGTGTTGAGGTGTTGAAGGTGTTGAAAATAATTTCATGTTTCATGCTATAAATCATTCCTTTATTGCCCTGATAAAAGTTTATTGTGTGCAATTTTCTTTGTGCACATTTTTTATAGTTCGGTGTTTCTTTTATTTATATATTTATTTTTTTTTTTTATTCCAAAAATCATGCACTAACAGCAACATCAACTCCTAAAGAAGGTGAGGATGTTGAAGATGATGATTAACATAGAACACACCAAACTTTCTTTTCTGGTTTAACCAGTAGTTTGTACCGTTTTCTTATAAAAAATATTTTTTTTTTTCTTTTATTATTTCAAACAAAAGTTTGCAAACAACTCACAAGAGGATGTCTTTTCAGTTTTATAGTGAATATAAAACTCAATATGAAGAATATCACACAAATATCATTTGGTAGTTAACCTCATTGAAGTTTAGTTATGTACTAGTAGACCAAAACAACAAATTACCTGTTTGAAAATTGTTTTAAATTTAACGGCAGAAAACTAATTTGAAATTGATTTTCTTTTTGCACAGCAACTCAACTATTATAACTATTAAATAAATGGCAAATTATTGAATTCCAAAGATGATTAAAGAATATTGAGGACAATTTAAATTAAATAAAAATTAATTTTTATTTGTAAAAGACTACTGAAAAAGTATTCAAGTAAAATGAAAAATGTCTCTCAGTTTAAATCATGGTAAAATTTTTAATGTTTTTTTATATGAATTGGACAGTGAAAAAAGATATTTAAAATTATTTAAGAATTCAAGCTATTGTTAATTTCTTAAAAACACATTTATCATAAAAGATAAAAACAAATCAAATAAAAATAAAAAGAACACCAAAAGTGGCATCAAATCAATCGCTATATTTTAATATAAGTGATTGATAGATATCGTTAAAAATAATTTTTTTTAGATTTCAAATGTGTAGAAATACTGTGACCCACCAAAAAAAAAAAACAAGTAAGAAGACGGTCCAGCCCGACTATATGATCCTCTACATTGTGTATGTGAATCAAAATTCGGGGAAGAGTCTTATACGGGACCTGTGGCCAATCGTAGACAAATACTTGTATTAAGTGTAAAACATTTATATGGGATTTATGCACTTTAGGGAGGTTCCTGGAATTGGATCTTATGTGGAAGGTAACTATAGCTTATGGACCGATCATCATGAAATTTGACACTATAGAGTCTACTTAAATAAAACTTATTCATGTCAAATATTAACTTCATACTAGAATTGGAATGAGATTTTTGCACTTAATATGATTTTCGGAATAGGGGTTTATTTGGGGTCTATTGTTAATTATTGACCGATCTTCATGAAATTTAGTATTACGATTTATACTTATATAAAAATCTGCAAAATTTTGTTAAAATATTGCTATATTTAAGGCATTTATGACCGTTAAATTCCTATTCCGGTAATTCACTTGTATGGGGGCTTGGTGAAATAATAGACCGATCATAATCAATTTCAAAAGGCTACGTCCTTGTACTAAAATAATTATTGGTGGCAAATTTTATGGAATTTCCTTAAAAATTGCACTCTGCACTTTGCACACAAGGTTTACATGGACAGTCAACCAGACGGTCGGAAGGAAATCTGTACATAGGCTTAAAAAGTGATACTGATTAGAACGGCAAATTTTAAAGTAGGGGTTTGAATATTTTCTTCTATGTGTTGCAAACAACCGTACAAACGCATAATACCCCGACCACCTATGGTTTTGCAGGATATAACAATAACAAATATATATCCAGGAAAAAATGTATTAGTTCGTTCTACAACCAATTCCAGAAAGCATGAAAATAGACTGTATCCGTTCTACCTTGGTGTTACGACCAATGATTTTATTTGAATTTGTCACCTCGAGAACTAGTTCTGTAGAATTATTATCTAGTCAGTACACATACTATGGAACGGTTCTAGAACTAGTTCTTTAATAAATGATTTTTGTTCGAAATTGTCACATTCAGAACTCGTTCTATAGAAGAGAACGGTTTCAGAACCTGTTTATACCCCAGGTAACGTACAGAAAGAATTATCCAACACCCACCATAAAGTATATCAATCAACTCAGGATAACTTTTTGAGTCCATCTAACGATTTCCGACCGTCCGTCCGTCCGTCTAGCTGGCTGTCTGTCCATGTAAACTTTGTGCACAAAGTATAGGTCCCAATTTTGAAGATAATGAAATTTATCACGTAAGAGTTTCATGATACAAGGATGGAGCCTGTTGAAATTGGTTATGATCGGTCCATTATTTCACCTAGCACCCATACAAATGTTCTCCCGGAATAGGGATTAAACAATCATAAAAGCCTTAAATATAGCAATATTTTAATGAAATTCGGTGTAAGGAAGTTTTGTGTAAGTATCAATCTTTGTGCCAAATTTCATGAAGATCTTTCCATAACTAACCATAGCTCCCATATAAAACCCTTTTCCGAAAATCACTTTAACGTGCATAAATCACATACACATGTTAGTATCTAGTTTATATTCGACACAAATAAGTTTTATATAAGTAGAAATCATAGTGACAAATTTTATGAGGATCGCTTCATAATTTGCCATAGCTTCCATATAAGTCCACTTTCGGGAATCACCCTAAAGTGCATAAATTCATATAAATGTTAGTATTAACATAATATTCTGCATTCGTGTATTTTATTTTACACTTAGCAAAAGTATCAGTCCACAATTGCTATGCACAATTGTGTGAAGTTATCATATGGTCGGGCTGATATCTTTCTTATCTGTTTTTATTTGAAGTTTTTTTAATGTTCAATGTTTTCTTTGTTTATACGTGGTTGACTTTTCAGGGTAAATATAATTGAGAACAAACATTATTGTGATTCTACATTGAGTAAATGTACATTTTTGTTACAAAATTTTCAAAAACGTTATACATACACATGTATAAAATATCAATCAATCAACTTTTCAAGTAAGTTTCCCCTGTAAATGCGAATTATGTTAATTTAATTAATGTGTAAAGATGACAATATAAAAAGTTAAATTATTTTGATTTCAACTTAAAAAATTTTGGCAAGAATGTTAAACGCAAATAAGGTTAGAATTAGAAAAGCGGCATTTTTTAATCAGAAGCGGGAAAATACTTCTCAGAGGGATCGAAGTTTAAAAAGCGGGATAATCTCGCCAAAATCATCATTTCTGATCACGTTATGTATGACTAATAACGCTATACGAAGCGATAATAAAAAAATAAAAAAATTACACATTGGGCTCTTAGTCAGCGCTCCGACGATATGTAATTTTATTTAATTGAGATTTATTTCACAAGAATTCCAAATATTGAATGTAAAACTTTTTTATTTAATATCAACAAGATTTTTTGCTTCAATCACAACAAAATTTTAAAGTAAAATTAAATTTTGTGAATTTCTCATGAAAATTGACAAATTTTACTTGATAAAAGTTCAATACAAAAACAAAATTGACTCGGTTTTTTCAATTATACAAACAGAAAATAAAAACTCTTTTCGGTCACAAAAAAAAAAAAAAAAAGAAAATAGTCACTATAAAAAATGTATATGGAAAAAAAATATTTGCCAAAGGAACGCTATTTAAATGAAAGGGTTGAACTGAAAAAAATTTATGGGTTAAACAGAGAGAGTATAGAAATTTGAGTAACTATTTATATTTACTCTATATAGATAAAAAAAACACAAAGAAAAATAGAAAAGCATTTTTGGTCAAAAAAATTCAGTCCCAGTAATGAAAGATAAAATTAATAACACAGTGCAACATAAAAAATTCCCTCAATAACTCCAAAGCAAAATGAAAGCGTATTAGAAGTAGTGTAGTTAGTTCGAATTTCGATTTTATGACCTTTTGAAATTCGAAATTTTTGGAGTCCTTTTTTCAATATGATTGGAAATAGAAAAATATTTAAATTATTTAATTCAAATTATATTATTTGTTTTTGTTATTTTATAGTCTACAAGCATTATTTTACCACACCATTTTTACTCTCATTTTTATCATAATATTGTTTAATTAATTTAACTTGACATTATTATTTATAAAGTTTTTATATATTGTAATGAAATTGAAATGTAGCGTCCGTTCTACCTTTTACTCTTTTGCATAAAACAATATGTACAATTAATTTTTATGCTTATTAAAATAAATAAAGCTGTTTTTTATACCCTACATCACCATAGGTGGTCGGGGTATTATGCGTTAGTGCACCCTTAAAATATACCAATTGACTCAGAATCACTTTTTAAATTGATCTAACGATGTCCGTCCTTCTGGCTGGATGGACGGCTGGCTGGCTGTATATGTAAACTTTGTGCATAAAGTACAGGACGCAATACTAAAGATAATTCTATGAATTTTAATGATAGAAGGACGAAGCCTGTTGATATTGGTTGTGATCGGTCCATTATTTCCCCAGCCCCCATACAAACGTCCCCCCGGAATAGAGTTTAAACACTTAAAAATTATTTAAAAATAAGGATATTAAAATTAAATTAGGTGCAAAGAAAATCTGTACAAGTTTAAATCTTTGCACCAAATTTTATGAAGTACGGTCCACAATTGACTATAGCTCCCACATAAACTCCTTTTCCGAAAATCACTTTAACGTGTATGAATAGGACACGAATATTAGTATCAAATTAATATTCGACACAAATAAGTTGTATGTAAGTAGAAGCAACATGGCCAAATTTTATGAGAATCGGTCCATAATTTACCATAGCTGCCATATAAACCCACTGCCAGGATTCTAGATGTTAGATTCAACGCATTATTCTGTATTTGTATATTTTATTTTATATTTAGTAAAATTGGCCACGGGTGTAATATAAGTCCCCTTCCCGAATTTTTATGCTCGTACACAACGGTACACAACTATATCTTTCTTTCTCGTTTTATATATATATAAAATATAAAACTCATTTTAATATTTAATATTGATACCAAATTGGTGCTTCCCATTTTGGTATCTGTTATTTCGATTTTCTGTATTTATGTATGCTGGCGTAATTAGGTCAATAGAAATTGATCATATGTTGGCACCTTGTTAGATTTTAAAAGTTTTACCACTTCTTTCTGTTGCCTTAAGTGTGGACAGTTTTGAAGATGGTATGATTTTTACAAATACGTATTCACAATTTTGTAGTGACTTAGGAACATATGATTTTTCACTGTTGTGGTAGATAATTTTTATTATTAATTTTGAAAAATGTTTTATCAACTTTAAAAGCAATAGATCGCTGGAAATTTTTTTCATCTGATTTAATAATGAGTCCAACAGTAATTTTAAGCATTTCCCTTTAATAAAACTTGGCAAAAGTCTATATTGAAAAATTATTTTTTCTTTTGCAAATAAATTAAAACACCTTGAAAGCTAAATCTTTTCTCTATGTAACTCCATAATCACTTTTTTAATTTATGCTATATTGACCCATGTGCAAGGAATTAAAGTTAAGAAATTTTTTTGTTATATTTTGTTTGTAATTTTTGTATTTAACATAATTTTTTTTGAATTAAAAAAAAAAAAAACATTCCATGTAATTTTTCTGAAACTTTTTATTTTCTATATTTAACTTACGACTGTTTTAAATACAATGGCATTATTTTTAGTCTCGATTACTTACAGAGTTTTAATAATTAGCGAAATCTTATCGTACTGTTTTCTAATAAATTTCTAATAACTTATTCGACTTTTAAAGAGAAAAGGTATATTTTGGCCTTTTACTGATATTTTCTGAGTCTAGGCGCATTTAAATGTTCTGCCTCTTTTTGCCCCGCGGAAGGTTACACTTGTTTTTGCAATACTCTATTTAACAATATGAAATTTCATTTCATTGTGACTGTTAGATGGGATGCTATGCTAAATTATGGGCCGATCTTGAAATTTGACACACTTATATACGCTTATAAGAAACTTATTTTTGCTGAACTTTATTCAAATCATTATTATTTTAAGTCATTTAAGAACTTAAAATCAAATTTCGGAAAGACATTTGTAGATTGGACAGAGGAAATAATAGACCCATCCTAACAAATTTCAGCCCAATTTGTCATTATACAAAAATAAATACACACTCCAAATTTTATAACGATATCTTAAAAATTTGAGCCTACTCACTGAACTACATTGACAGACAGTCAGCTATACGGAAGGACGGACATCGTTATCTCGACTCTGAAAGTGATTTTAAGTTGAACGTTACACTTTGGAATGAGTGTTGCACCAATATATTTATGGTGTAACACTTACTTCATATTATTATTCCATTTTATCATATTATTATCCCATCATATTATTATTCCATTTTATCATGTATTAAAATAAAACGTATTAATAAAAAATTATTTTTATAAATTTTTTATTGAAAATAATAGAGAAGTGTATATATATTATTTGTTTATTAATTATAATCATTTGTACCACCGTATGTGGTTCAAATGCAAGATATGTTTTTTTTAATAATATTAATATGGTTGTTTAAAAGCAGAATATGGTTTAAGAACAAAGAGAAAGGCTGCAAATACTTAATGGTTGTAAAAGTAATGATATTTTTCATATTAATAAAATTTAGTTTCTGGTAAAAATATATAACTTTTGCACTCAAGCATATTAAAATTTTTATTGAGTGTTAACATTAAATGACAAAATTCAAACAAAAATATTGTTATCATGAACACAGAGTTATTAAAATTCAAGAAAATTTACAAAGAGAACATAATATTGTTGTAGTGATAATGCTGTAACCATGTTTTTTTTTCCTTTTCTCAATATCCACATCTATTCATATGGAATGAATGACTTAATCTATATAAATATATGTATATGAAAAATTTGGTTAAGATCTTAAAAAATTAGCGACGGACACACGGACAGGCGAACGAACTTTGGCCTTAAGGAATATAAAAATCTTAAAATTGCAAAATTTACACTTTTTAGTACTTTGTACCCAAATTAATAAAACAAAATATAAACTAAGTTATTTTTATCATTTCCTGATTTAAGTGTCATTTATCATGCCACTGAAACCATTGTGCGGTGGTTAACATTTTGTGTAATTTTAATTAAAGTGTATTTTATAATTCATGTTTATAGACGACCCCAAAATGTTTTTTCTTAATAACCAACCATAAAATATTTTTATGTAATTAAAGATTTATTATAATATAGTAGTATTTATAAAAGCTATTTAAATTTGTTTTTATATAAATAAAATTCATTGAACTTGTAATCCGTAAAGGTTAAATATATTTTTAAAAATTTTGTGGCCACAACAGCAACAAATTTATTAACGATAATAAATATTTAAAAGGTGTTGTTGGTGGTGCTTATTTGATGAAAATAAAAATAAAATTTATAAAAACTATGCCATGAATATCTTAGTATTCTACTGGCTATAATCTCACTTCATGCATCATTATGCACCATAAGGGTAAGTGTTACACGGTGAAGTATATGACATAACTACTTGTACAAGTATGTACATATGTATGTGTACATATTTGCGTATGCAAGTTTATATAAGGACTGAGCACGAAAAAATCCCTGCACACTTTTAGACTTATAATAGGTTCTACTATACGTGAAAAAAGTTAGTTCCGTTAATTTGTTTACATTTTTTTTTATTTTAGTAACTATATGATTATTTTGTTGAATAGCCAGTGTTGCCGGGAAGTTAAAAAAGGGGTCAAATTGAACTAGAAAAAAGGCTAAATTCCTTAAAAAATAAAGCCAGAAAACTAAAATTCCTTTTTAATTTTAAAACTTATTTTTTATCGTTCTCATTAGTTTTTGATATTTTTTTTGAAGAAATTGCAATAAATTTATAAATAAAACTTTGAACGGTTGCCAGCAAAAAAAGTTCTATGTTTACTGAAGTATATTAAAAAATAATTATAATAATTGATTTAGTAAATCAAGTAAAATAAGTTAAGTTTTCAGTTTTTTTTTTCTCTTTTTTCTCAGTTTTTTATGCGAATAAATAATACTTAAACGGGTGATTCTTCGTTATTGAAATACTAACATTTTAGACTTTTTAAATGAGTTTAAAGAATGAAAAAAGACTAGAAAAAAGCTAGAAGATAAAACGAAAATTTTGAGACTAAAAGAAGTAAAAAGGCTAGTTTTAAAAAGGCTAAACTGGCAACACTATTAATGTCATATTTAGGTTTTCTTAAAATAAAAATTTAAAAAAATTCATGCAAACGCAAAATTGACATTTATAACCAAAATACATGTCGAACATATAAAATAATTGCTAGGTGTGCAGATAAGTTGATAAATGCAGTTTTTTGATTCATAAGAATTCATGATTAGCAAAAGGACCTCTGATAACTGAAGAAAAAATAGATTTACAGAGTATAGGATCGCAGGCAAAGTAATACCTATTTTAAGGAAAAAACTCTTCATCTCTGATGGAATGCAACTCATTTATTAAATTGCTCAGTATCTTTTAAATATCAGAAATGTTTAAGAAAAGTAGCCTGAAAATCCACAAAATAAAAAAAAATCGTAATAGGAACGCCGGAAAAAATGTGGAGGCAAAGGAGAGGATGTAAATTAAGATTAAGATTAATTTTTTTCAAAAATATGAATACATCTAAGGGGCAATATAAGGTACGTACTGTTCAACTTTTTACAAAATTCTGGTCAGGAATTACATATCACAGATATTATGGGAAATGTAGCACATAAATGTCGTGTAAAAAATCAAAATTATCGCAAAAGTTTTGGTGTGCGGGAAAAACACTTTATTTATAAATAAGGAAACCACAAATATGCAATTGCATGTTTTTCCTGAACGTTGAATGATATCTTGGATAAAATTTTTATCAGTTTCAGAACAAATAAAACACTTTGGCATCGATTTATAAGTGCATATTTTTTCATATTTTACCCTTAACGGCATATTTTTGCATTTATCAATTTTCAGTACATATTTATAGTATATGTTGTTATTTTTAGAGCATATTTTGACATTTTAAGGATAATATTTTTTATACCTCACGAAATGTTTTTCAAATTTAATTTTATAAAAAAAAAAAGAAAAATAAAAATATTTGGAATTAACTTCAATGGATACCACTTTATCATTGAGAAGCTTGACTTGTAGCAACAAGATTGAAGATTTAGAAACAAATTAATTGATTTTATTTAAGCCATTTTTTATTGATCTTCATTGAAGCTATTTTTTGAAATTTGTATTAGCTTTTAAACTTGCCCTCAGTTAATATTGAAAAACAAAAATTTTATTATTTTTTTTATTTTAATGAAAGCATATGATAATTTTGATCATAATAATAATGTCTAGAATTATATCGGTAAGCAAATGGAAGAACAATAACGTTTTTATGTGATATGATAAAAAAAAATGAGGAATAAAGTTGATAAATTTTAGTTTTGCCTTATTTTATAACATTAAAATAATTATAAAACTATTTGTTTTATTGAAAAATATAATTTTTGTTAAAAAATTACGAAAATGATTTATTTTTAAGTGTACATTTTCGTATTTTTAAAGCATATTTTTCGTTTTTTATATTTAATGAGTATAAAACCCTTTTTAGAGTATTTTGTGGTTTCCCTGTTCATAACAAACCTGCGAGAAATTGGTGGCAATTGCAGTAATGGACTGGTACCGGTTGAGTGCCAAATGACACCTTACTCGTCTCCAAAGTTCCAGTTGAGAACCAGTTGTTACCATCACACTCACTAAGTATCAGTTGAGAGTGAATTTCTAACATGTTTATCAAATGCGCAATTATCAAATCGCGCGCAATAACAATCTTGCGCATTGCATATTTAATGAGCATTAAACCCTTTTTTAGGGTATTTTGTGGCAAAAGTAAACAATTTTTATAAAATTTTTATTAAATTAATCGACTCTGGACATGTCCTTTTGGAGCAGTCCTGTGATATGTACTATGACCTGTCCCAAGGTACTAATTAGTCACCTCCAATGACAATCCCATGTAAAAGTGACAGGTTCCTCTCATATAAAGTTCCGGAACTGGAACGGGTCGCTAGCCCTGAGAACCTGCCACCTGACTAGATTTGAACCAGTTTTCTTTCCTCTAGGGAAATTACACTTTTAACAGAGAAATGTAGGCATTAGATATCACCGACTCATCATTACAACAAAAAAGTTGCTGTGTAGTATCCAACGAATGATGCTGCTATATACTAAGGGAGATCAATCCACTTAGCGTCCGACCAGAATAATAGAGACAGCGACGTTTTCATACAAATTTGACAGATAACTACGGTGCTTACTGTCGCTGTGGAATAGAGCTAAATTTCGTATTCTCTTGATTTGATAAGTAAAAAATTGTATACTTTTATTTTGCTTTTTAATAGTTTCAAACGTAAAATATTTTTACGTTATATCAAAGAAGTTATAGTTTGAAACTATTAAAAAGCAAAATAAAAGAATACAATTTTTTACTTATCAAATCAAGAGAATCAGAAATTTCGCTCTGAAAATAAAAAAAATTCTATTCCACATTGACAGTAAGCAGCGTAGTTATCTGTCAAATTTGTATGAAAATGTCGCTGTCTCTGCACCGTGCGCTGTTAGTCTGGGTAAAATTTTTTGTAATTCTGGACCAACGCTAAATTGTCCAAAACTCAGTCCATTTTAAATGTATTGAGTTAAGAAAAAAATATTTAAAGAACACTTA
The DNA here is from genome assembly GCA_932274085.1 of Protocalliphora azurea. Classification (NCBI taxonomy): domain Eukaryota; kingdom Metazoa; phylum Arthropoda; class Insecta; order Diptera; family Calliphoridae; genus Protocalliphora; species Protocalliphora azurea. The sequence goes on from OW026521.1 coordinate 38,566,980, forward strand.
AAATTAAGTAAAAAATAAAATAGAGTTTAAAAAGAAGTGGACTCATTCCAACAAAAAAGTAACCGAAAATACAATACAGCTTGCATTTAGGGTATTCCAGAAAATATTAAATGTTTTATTAAAAATAAATAAAAAATTTATATTTCTTTTAAATTTAAAACTAAAAAAACTATAGCAATGTTTAAAAAAAACTAAATTTCAAAAAGATTAACAAATTGGTTTCATTTTTGCAAGCCGATTTACATGCACTCATTTTTTCGTGCGCAGTCCTTATATGTATACATATCTATGTACGTTTTGTTGTTTAAGATGCAACCTACAAAAATTGTTTGTGTTTAACATGTTCACCTTTCTTATTTACGATAATCACTTGGTATTTTAAATACTCACCTGTATATTTTAATACAAATACTGTGAAACATGTGGCTTGGGCATGTATGTGCAAATTTTTTACCACAATGTGATAAATTTGCTTTAAAACTTTTTAAACAACAACACTAATAATTACAACAGAAGTCCAGAGAAAACAAACGAACAACAGCACATTCTAACACACTAACTGAAATAAACGACATGCCGCGACAATAATATATATGTAGCAGCAAAAAGTAAAGTTACTCAGCATTACTAGTGACTGTCGTAGAATTGCTAATACTCTACACAACATTTTGAGGGATTTGCTTAAATTATTAACAAAGAAGAGTCATGTTAATAGTTATTTTAATATTTGATTTTCCTATAAAAAAAAAATCAATTGACACTCTATAGATTACAAAGAACCAGTTTGCTGCAAACTCTTAACAAATTCCATTTTTAATTACTTATAGACGGTTAAGTTATATAATTAAAAAAAAAAAAAAAAATACTCAAGGATAAACATAAATTTAAATAGTGGTTACATTTATTTCATCAAATATTTCGTTAGTCCGTGTTTATTTTACAACAATGCACAGTGGGAAAGAATTGATATTTTTTGGAAATAAATATGTAACTTCTAAGCGTATGGTTGGAGTTACTTAAAATTTCATATAGGGCTCAAACATAGCAAAATTTTAAACGCTTACCAAATTTTTTGTTTTTATCTAATTTCAAATATATTTTTTCTTAAAGTTCTTGATAAAGCCTATTAAAAACATGATTGCATGTGATATTTATCTCTTATAATTTTCAAGTTATTTGCATTTGAAATTTCAACTATCTCAATTTTGCAAAGTAATTCAAATATTGCAATATTCAATTTCAAAATAAACGATTTTGAAATTGAATATTGCAAAAATATGCCTTTTTGTGTTTTTATAACCTACACCACCATAGGTGTTTGGGGTATTATGCGTTTCTGCTGTTTGTAACGCCCCACCTTAAAGTATACCAATCGACTCATAATCACTATTTAAATCGATCTAACGATGTCCGTCCGTACGTCTAGCTGGAAGGACGGCTGGCTGTCCATGTAAAATTTTTGCACAAAGTACGCAATTTTAAAGATAATTCAATGAAATTTAGCACTTATGATTTTCATGATAGAAGGACGAGGCCTATTGAGATCGGTCCACAATTGAGCTTCCATATAAACCCCTCTTCCGTTAAATCGCTTTAACCTGCATAAATCCCATACCAATGTTAGTAGCAAGTTAATATTCGACACAAATAAGTTTTATGTAAATGGATATAACGTTGCCAAATTTTATGAGCATGGGTCCATAATTTACCATAGCTCCCATATCAACCCACTTCCAGGAATCGCACTAAAGTGCATAAAATCATCTAGATGTTGGTATCAACGCATTAATTTGTATTTGTATATTTTATTTTACATTTAGTAAAATTGGCCACAGGTGTAATATAAGTCACAATGGTTTAGGGTCAAGACCTATATCTTTTTTTCTCGTTTTTTTATTTCGAAAAAGTGGTCACACTCTTTTTTCTTTAAAATAAAATTTTCTTTAAGAACATTAATTTAATTTAATTTAATTAATTTGGACGCTCGCGAATTTGACCTATTTTGTATCTAAATTTTTCAAAGTATGAATCTACAAATGGAGTGCAGTTTCAGAAACTCTAATGTGTTCTAAAATTGTGACTTTATACACAAAATTTTAAAAATTCCATTTTCGATATTTTTGCCGGTTTTTTCGGGATTTGTGGGTTTTAAGAAGATGTAAAAATCTTTCGCATAAGTAACAAAATTTAGAAAGTTCTCAAAAATTTTCTATGTCAGAAGAATCCTATTTTGGGACCCAATAGCTCCTCTCCTGAGGGGTCTGTGGGATCTCCCTATCAAACTTAAAATTGTAAATCAACCGATTAGAAGTTTCGGATTTATTTCCAAAAAATTTCGATTCTGCCCCACTGTGCAATGTTTAAAGTTATAATGTATAAAGTTATAAAGTCTAACAACATACCACTTTTTGTTGCAGCATATCTAGAAAAAACAACTTTTAAACAAAACAACAAAATAATCATCCTTAAGTATTGTTGGAGATAATATTTTATGGTTCTCTAACTTTGGATGTTTGAATCTCTAGAAATTACAATAACAAAAGCCAATTACGACCTTTATGCTTACTTTTAGACGTTCTCCAAGCACACGTATTATATGTACGAACCAGCATTCATACTCGTATTAGTAAGTATATTATAATTAGGGTTGCCAGATTCTGATTCATAAAATGTTGGACATTCGAGATAAAAAATTGAATTTTTTTAAAAAAAGCTGGAAAAAATTAGTATTTTATTAAAAAAAAAAAAAAATTTGCACTTTTTTGGAGATATGAAGTTTTAAAATACAATATAATTAGCTTAAAAATTTGTTATTGTTAAATTTGTTTTTGAAATTATTGAGATTTGCATACATATTCATAGAAATATTTTTAAAAAAGTCACAATTTTGTTATGACTAAAAGCAAGCTTGAAAATACCGATAAAATGCCGTTTAAAATGAGTTACCGTAACCGATACCGTTAATGAATCGTTTCCCTCAATACCAATATGTACCGGTATTTTAGTTTCAGTGTTTTAAGATATACTTCTGAATTACTGGTGGAGTTGATATAAATCTCAAAGTATTGATATTGGTAGAGACCATAAAACTCGGGGAGCTGAATTCAGAAACGGCCTGGCAATATGTTAGCTAGAAAACTAGTTTTCGTTATAACCGAAAAATTTCATTTTAGAATAAACCGGTTCGTCGGTTTTGGACTATTGAAAAAGCTGGTTAATTGGTTTTTAGTCATTTTTATTGTTTAACAAGAAAATAATATATATTTTTTTATTTTATATTTTTTTTTATACACCGATTTTGAAAAAAACCGAAAATTAGAAAAAACCGAAACCGACAGTGTTTGTAAACAACAGTAGCAAAAAATAAATGGTGAAACTAATAAAAATAATATAACTTTTAAATAAATAAAATATACGGAATGTAAGAATATATAAGGACTGCGCACGAAAAAATTAGTGCATACAATTCTTCTTATAGAAACGAAGCCAATTTACGAATCTTTGCGAAATTCTTTTATTCGAGTTTTAAATTAAAAAAAAAAAATTTGTTATTAGTTTTTAATAAAAAATTTAATTTTCTCTGGACTAGTTTCCTTTGGAGCTTTCATTGTATTATTGGTTATTTTTTTGTAGGAATGAGTCAACTTTTTTAATTTATATTCAATTTCTTGTTTTTCCTTATGACCCAATACCTTACAAATGGACAGAGTTGCAGATAGTTTGATAGATTGGCCTCATTTGATACATAACAGCACCGTTTGTTTGATAACATACAATTGCCATTTTGTTGTAGTGTTAGGAAGCGAGATCGGACCAGAAAAATTGGAAAACCTTGTGTTTTCTAATGATAGGAAGAAATCTTAGTCACACATTCCTCAACAAATTTTGTAAATAAATATGACTTGGACTAATCAAATTAGTTTGAAAACATGTTTTTTTCCAAGACTTCATTAAACTAAAATATTTTCCAAAAATATATTAATAAATTTTTTTTTTTTTTTTTTTTGTAAAAACAAATATTGTGAAATATATAAGTTATATTTATTTAATCAAAATTTAAAATTTTTAAAAATTGTTATTTATATTATATATAAATAAAATCTTATTTTTTGATTAAAAATCTTTAAATTTTCCCAAAGCCTAAAAAAACTTCAAAAAATGAGATAAATCTTCAATTATGGCAACACTGCTTGAAATTTACATACTCATACCAATACCACTTCAATTTGGTTACAAATACTATATTATTCAATTGGGATGCATTTGTCAGTTTCTTATTTGCATGACTATGTAGATGGTAGCTTGTTTCTTTGGTTTTTCTACTTTGGTATTAGAGAATACATCCCGGGATTTCCCGTACCGGGATTCTCGGGAAATTTGAAATTTTTCATGTATTGCTTTCTCGAGAACTTTAGCAGTACTTAAATGGAAGAAAACTGAGTGAATTTTAACAAAAACTTATATATTTTAGTAATTTATTTAAGAAAATTAAGCTGGGCACAGCTGACACAAATTCATTAGTAAGTTTTTATTTACAATTTATTAGTTGGTTTATATTGGACAACTTTATGAAGTGAAAAGGTATAACTGGTTGAACGAATTTACCACGCATTATAAATTTGTCAGTAGTATAGACAATATGCGGAATTTGTCTCATAGAAATTTTACAGAACATTAAGAAAGTTAAGTAAGAGAAGAAGTACATAGTGAGTCCGATAGATAATTAATTATTCATATAATCTTCAACTGGAAAGCTATAGAAAATGTTCTCTGTTATGTATGAGAACGTCTGATCGGATCTATAATATGGGAGTGAGTGTTTTACAAGGGATATTGTAGGGAAATCTAATAGACAACAGAAACAGAGGAGATTAGGGTGGACTAAAATTCTAAAATTATGATAGGGGTTCACTATTTATAATTTCTTGCCCAAATTTTAACTTCCTAAGAGAATTGTAACAGGATGCACCTGGCCATTTATGTTGATACCCAGCAAAAACTTTTTGGTTTTCGATAATGTCAACTACTTATTAAAGTAATTTCTTGGTAATGAGGCGTCATTATTATTTGCCTACATGATATTACATAAATAAGTACTCAAGAGTATAATGGCACAGTAATATTGCAATCACGTGGATGAGTTGGCTAGAGTGCTGGATTAGCAACCAGAAGGTTGTTGGTTCAATCCCATTCTGATGCTGTTGGTTTTTTATTAAAAAATGTCTAAAAATATATATTTATACTAAAAAGTTTTTGTCACTTAGAAAATCAAGTGCGAGATGGTGTACTGAGTAAGACGTTAGGCATTAAAAACGAATTGTTAATTTGTGTCCAAGTTTAAATCTCACTGACGGCAAAATTTTTTTTGGTTTTTTTATTTTTATTTTCGTTTAGATACATATTTTATAGTACCCCTAGAGTCTAAAAATAACTACATGAATTTGTGGACAACTCGAACAAAAATAAATAGTTATTTAGGCAAAAAATAAGTAGTTTATTTTTGTTTCCAATTATACCTGCTAGCTTACCAGGAAAACAAAGTTTTTGCAGGGTAATATCAAAACTAATTTTAATTGTTTTCACCAATATTAATGATATAAAATACATTAAACTATAGCTAAAGAAATATTATTATACCCATATTTTATATTCTTTTAAAAATAGTTAAAATAAAAACGTCATTTTAATAAGAAAAAATCATATAAAGAATTATGTTGAAAAAAAAAAAATAAAAAATAAAAATAAAAATTATTTCATTTCTATTTCACACAGAAAAAAGTACATACATTTAAAATTTTTATTATTATGAATTGAACATGACTTTTTCTCCCAAACCTTTTTCACAAAAAATAAAATTTTGTTCATAGATATTATTAAATTGTTCATAATGAAAATTTTAGGAATTTTGCAAAAATTTTGTTAAATCTTTGATTTAGTTTTATTAGATTTGATTGCAAATGGTAAAAGAAAATAGTTATACATACATGAAAATATTAACAACAAATGCCTTAGAATGATGAAATTCCAAAGAAAATCTGCAAAAGATAATGTTTAGAAATTTCCATAATTTCGCTCGCATTCATTTTGTTAAAAAGCGTTTTTGTTCTGTTCCCAAAATGTAGCTAAAATTATTAAAAACTTAAAATTTTCTGAAGAAAATTTCAAACATTTTTTTACAAATTGAAAATATAAATGAAAATTTAAACAATTTATTTTAAGTCTTTTTGACTTTTGACTCATTTGAAAAAATATAAAAAAAGTTTTAATGCTTAAGAAATTATGCTTAAATATTATGAACTGAAATCAATGCAAGTACATTTTTGTATTTATGTACAAACTTTTTTCTGTATTGTAATTTTAATAAAATGTAATTTAATTTACATTTTAGTACGTGTATATCACTAATATAGAAAACAACAAATATCATAAAAACATCAGCAACATAAATGATCGTGCAACATCATGCTCCAGTCAAGGTAGGAAGTAGAAATTTGGCCAAGATATTATAGTATACGATATCCCCTATCAAAATTTTAGGTACGTTTAAATATGCTATATTCTTTGGTTGCTTTAATTCGACCACCCTACTGAAGCTACAAACAATTTAATTACGTTAGAACTCAAGTTTGTTCATCTACTACATTTGTTAGTGAATATTTAATAAATATATTTTTTAAAAAGATTTACGAAGCTTGTGTAAAAAATGTTTAAATAATATGAATGTAAGGTTGTTATTTAATTTCTGATATCTCTACTTTTCTGTGGTTTTATTGTATATATGTTTAAAATAAGAATAACAATAATGCTTAATATTGCATCGATATCTACAAAACTCTTTCACGACATGTTCATATTCAGTATTCATTCGAGTTGATTAACAGTAGATTAAACAATTGATCAAATTTATTTTTCTCAGTACATTTACAATCCTGTTTTAAAAGCGGAAAAAGAAAAGATTTATATCCTATTTATCTGTCAGAGTCTTCAACTAATGAGAGTGGTGATAACTATAGCTTTTATTCCGAAATCCCGGGAAGTCGAAAATTTTTCCCCCTATCCCGGGAAATCAAAAAGTTTGGGAAATTGCGATCCCTATTTGGTAATCATTTAATGGAGTAGTTGGTTGATTGTTTCTAGTTATTTTTAACATGGTTGCATAGCTGCATATCTTGACATATGACATCATTTGAACATAACTAAGAAAAAACAAAAATAACAATAAAACTAAATATAAAAGGTAATGAAAAATAACAAATAAGAAAAAATATTTTAGTTTATTTAATAATAAATAAAAATGGCAGATGAGGTAATAGAACGAGTGTTTGCGCTTTTGGCATTCACTATTAACCCAACAACATTTCCTCATAAATCGTTTGGGTTTTGTACTATGTATGGAGTTTGAAGGGAATGGAGATAAAATAAAAAAATCAATTAATTATAGATATAGAAAAAAATATATGTGTATAAATAACGAAGTGTAAGTATATTAGGGCTATAACCAAATTTTTGGCATAGTACCACGTAGTGGCCAAGAATGTTTTAGTAATGAAAACACCTGTCTCCCATTGTTTTGCGAAAAAAAACCTCACACAGGGTAGCAAATTTCTAAAACCTTCCAAGAAATTTTCCTTAGAAAAATTTTTTATTATTTATTTATTCTTTTTTTTGTATTTATATAATATTCATGTATTAATTTATTCTAATACATAGTAGTTTTAAATTTATATACTATTGGATGAAATAAACTTTAAGTTTAATGTTCGCGATGATTTACACAGTGGATAAATATCTTGTACAAATTTTATTGCTCTCTCTGCACATATATTATTCCTTTGTTGCAAAGGAATTGCTGAAGGTTCTTTTACTCACGCCTTTCTTTCAAAACATGCCTTTGCTATTTGAAATTGGGTCAATGATTGTTCTAAGCCTTTGTAATTTTCTTCATTGAAGCACTGATCCGAACACCAAATATCGTACCATTTTCCGCATATAAATTGGCAAATTGGATATAGTTTAGTTCGGTATTTTGGAATAGGAATAAAAGCTAAAATAGCAAGAATTGCCCTTGAATTCCATCGGGCATTATTAAGTGGCGGTATGCTTTTAAACTTTGATTTTTTTTTAACTTTGCATGAATTTTGATTGGAAATGGTGTATATTTGAAAACTCCTTTAATAAATAATAATCTAGGCATTTAGTGATGGTACAATCTATGAAATTCGAATAAAAGCTCAAATAGCAAAAATTGCCCTTGAATTCCATCGGGTATTGTTAAGTGGCGGTATGCTTTTAAACTTTATTTTGATTGGAAATGGTGTATATTTGAAAACTCCTTTAATAGATAATAATCTAGGCATTTAGTGATAGTACAATCTATGAAATTCGAATCATTGCTTATATTTTTATATCGCTTTAAGCATAAGGTATTTTACTTAGGTTTTTACATATAACGAATTTTGAGCCGCGATGAATTGTTACCATAGGAAAATTTTTAAATCTAAAGCAGTGAATAAATTCCAAAATAGCATTTAAGTGATACGTATAGGAATATATACAAATATCAGATGTATATTTTTTAAAATATCCGTGAGATAAAAATGGTTGTTTTCAAACTTCAACCCGATCCCTGCGTGAACTTTTTTAACGATGCGAAAAAATTATCATATTTTTTACTAATAACTTTTAATGTTCTACACGACTATTGAGGATTTATTTTGGGAAATAGGGATGAAAATTTTGGTTTTGGGCATTAGGAGACTTCGTGGGGATAGATTGCAGATTTTAGGAATTTTAGGAAATTTTTTGAGGAATTTTATTTTATTTCTATAATATTCTTCACAATTTAGGTAAAATTAAAAAAAAAAACATAATCCACCGAATATAAATTTTAGTGAGATAAACCTATTTATTCAACAATAGTGCACTTTTCTTGACCAAAATACAATTTTTGTCATATGGAAAATTAGCCAATGTTTTGAAGTGGCTTTTCGTCGTTTTTCAACTATAATAATTTTTTAATTAAGAATTTGAAAATTTTTTGGCGGTTTTTCTTATTAATAAGATCATTTTTTAAAGTATTTTCATAAATAGTTTCTATTTTTGATGCAGTATATAATTTTAGATATCGATTAAGTAACTATGCAAAATTATTTAAGGCAATTTTATTTGGAGAATAAAACACCGATTTTTGGTGCGAATAAATACAAAAAAATGCTTAAATGGATGATTATGTAAACACAAAATTAACGGATGAACCAATTAGCTTAAAATCGGAGCAGGGATGTAGTACCTCAAAGATTATGGTGAAAAATTTATCGACCGATTTGACTGATTTAAAAAATTTAAATTAGAAAAAAAGATTTTTGATAGATTTACGCACGAATGAGGCTTATATATGAACTTCAAAAAAATCTAATAACATATTTTGGCCTACAACTCGGTTAATACTGGATTTACTTTTTTTTGTGAAAGAAAGAAGTTTCTAACTTACATAGGTACTTCTAAATATGCTTTCATTTATTACTAAATATGCCTTAGTTTATTGTTGCTGTTTTTCAGTATCCTTGAAAACAACAATTATATGGGAAGCAAACTTTAAATAAATAAAAAAAAACTGATTTACCAATAACTCGGTTGTTTATGAACCGATTTTCTTGAATCAAAAAATCGAATCGGGCCATAAAATTGTTCCATAAAATTTTCACCATACCCTTTTTATACCCGTCACGAAAGGTGAGGGTGGTGGGAGGGTATATTTATTTTTATATTCCGTATGTAAGATGTCGAAATAATCATCTAAGACCCAACAAATGCTATATATTCTGGGTCCTCGTAAAAATCTAGGACGATCTAACGATGTCCGTTCGTCTGTCTGTTAAAAGTAGGATAGGACTTGGGGCGGACATCCTAGAGGGACAAAATTTGAAGATGAGTAAAATCGCTTAATAAACAAGTTATGGGTCAAATATTAGGAAAACAGAGCGACCGTAGTAACTGCAGTTTATACATTTCAGCCGATATATTTTGCAAAAAAAAAAAAAATATTTATCAACGAAATTTTGAAAATATATTTAAAAGTGGCGTGGTCCGTCAACTTTACCGCCCACCCTTCATATAAGGAGAAATTTTGAAAAAGTTGCAGATGGTAGGTATATAGATTCCATCAAACCGAATATAACATTCTCACTTGTTTAATTTAATATTGTCTGACATTTATAAAATATTTACTCTGCACCGAAGTAATCATATCCTCCTTAAAGTTATACGAACTTTTGTAAAATTCCAAAGTATTAACTTTATTATTTATTTATAAAATCTTGATTCTACTTCAACCTTATATGAAAATGTAAATTATTTAAAGTTTTTGGTGTTTACATAGATATAGTGTAGGCACATCTATTTGTAATTGCAGCCAATATATTTTTGATTTATATGTTCCATTCAGTATCTAAATACAAAGATGTTTATTAAATGAAAAAAACATTAAAATGCATTTAATTTTTATAAGGTACATTTCAGCACAGGTGAGGAGTATATAAGATTCGGCACAGCTGAACATAGCACTCTAACTTGTTACTATTATTTTTTCCTAAATGTTGCAATATTTGGCATGTGCTCATTGTAATCTTTTTTTACAACTAAAATTTGCTACGTTCCATTGTTTGCCGTTTACTTTTCTATACTTTGTTTTTTAAGCTGTAACTTTAGCTTTAGAGAGAAGCACTAGGAATTTAATTTTTTTATTTTTATTTTTTTTTAGTCTTTTTTCCGACAATATTTCCTCTTTAAAATTGTCCATCCAACCATTTTATCTAAAGTGTGTAAGAAAAAGCAACGTATAAGGAAGACAACACACAGACAGAGATAAATTTCACTAGACATGACAACCATCGAGAGTTTTAAAACATTAATTAGTCACGAATATTTAAGTTGTGTAGGATCAAAGTGTTATAATTTTATCTACTAAATATTTTTACAACTTTTTTTGATTGGTGGTTGAGTGTAAAAATGTCAATTAATTTTGAGAGTGATATTGAATAAGACACAAAACATTATCATTAATTGGATGTAGTTTTCGGTTATTATTTAATGGTGATATAAGGTTATGTATGGATAGATCATTGAAAAAAATTGAAAATTCTCGAGCTTATTAAATGTTGAAAAAATACAAAGTTGGATTATATGGAATTACAGAATTTTGGTTTAAATTTTATTAAAATTTTGCTATATTTTTATTAACTGTAAATGCTAAATAATAAAAATCTTAAAAATGAAGTAGACGGTTTTAGTTTTATTACTACTCAATGTAAATGGCAAGGGTAATATAAATTTCTCACTGCAATGTGGAAGTATATACATACCACAGTTTTACTTTAATAGTAAATTATGATACTGGATATAAAATGAGAGGATCCATTTACCACAATACAATTTGAGTTGCCATGATAATAAATGCGAAAGCTTTTAAAAATATTGATCTAATATACACACCTGCACAAAATAATAGATACACCTTATAGGATGATATTAAATTGGCAATAACTTGGGAAAATTCTTTAGAAATATTTAGTGTATTTTTCTTTTAGTAAACAATTTGATCAAAAGTTGTTACTCATAATAATAAATACGGTTGATTAATTTATACCTTTTTTATATTAAATCTAATTCTATTGTCGTTTTTTAATTGCTTTTACGGAATACGGTAAGAACAATTTCATTTTGGTTAAAATATTATAAGAAATTAGTATTCTGACATAAATAGAAAAAAACAATTATTGTACGAATACCAAATAGGAGGGAAAAACTGTTCAAACCATGGGAAACATATGGAAAGTTTCTTCAAAAACACTTAATAAAATAATTCCGCAAACAGTTTGTCGATGCAAGACAAATTGTGGGAAAGAATTGCCAGAAAAATTATGCGCAAAAAAAAATATAAAGTTATGGTTAGAATCTGCTAAAATACATTTAATTTGGTCTGAATAAGAAGTCGAAAAAATGGAGAAACATTTTATGGAATGACGAAACAAAAACTAATTTGTTTAGAAACGACTACCAAAAAAATGTCCGCTGCTCTAAAGGGAAGTATTCCACGGTAAATTCATAAAAAAACACCGTTAAACAAGATGTAGGGAATATAATGGTTTGGGAACGCTTTTCAAAAAATAGTGTATGTCCTCTTTATCTTATTGATAATATATTGTACACAGATAGGTTCAGGGACTTATTGGAAAATGTTATGCTTCCATATATCGCATAGAATATGATATCATGTTGGATATTCCAGGAAGATAATATCCTCAAACACTGCCCGAAGTTACTAAAGAATTGATTCTCGCAGAATCTAAATCCTATAGATTACTTATGAAATAATATGAAGAAAAGACTATAATCAAAAATATAAATTAATTATGGGGGAAAATATTAATATATTTATTAATATATAATATTAATATTAATATATAATGTGTGTGTATATATTTTTATTATAAACTTCAATAAGTCTATATAATTCTCTTATTATTTAACAAAAGTTCTCTCAAAAATTATTGAAAGAATCACATCTGACATATAATATATTCAAATCTAATACCAATATCTGATAGAAACAAAGGTCTAAAAATTATATTAACATGAATTATTGGTCGGGTATACATTTTTGCACCAATTTGTAAATTCACATCCACTCTTATCGGGAAATTATCGCAATGCCACCTAAGATAAATTTACTTTTACCATAAGTTTGAAACGAAACACATACATTGGGAAAATTTTGACAGATGATATATATGATCTTAATTTTATAATCTCATAAAAAAGATCATTTCGAAAAAATTTTCCGTTAAAATATTTTGACTGTAACAGGCAGAGAAAAAATATAGTTGTAGTGACCATAATCTAAGAGTAACATATTATGATGGGAACATATGATCACAGCGACAAATAGAAATGATTATAAGTAAGAATTACTATGTTTCCATTTTATGATTTGCTTTTTCATGTTATGATTCTAGTCTTATATATAATTGAACAATCTTACTACATCATTATCTCATTCTATCAGTTTATAATTTGATGTTATTATATTATTATTCTATCTTATTATATTATTATGATTCCAATTTATATAATTATTATGACATTCTTCATATTATTCCATGTTATCATATAGTTATCCAATCTTATCATTATTATTATTATTATTATTTTACCTTATCATATATTAAAATAAAACGTACAAATAAAAAAAAATTATTGGTAATAATAACGAGAAGTGTTCATATATATATATATGAATATATGAATATATATATATATATATATATATATATATATACATATATATATATATATATATATATATATATTCATATATTCATATATATTCATTTGCATCTCAATATGTGGTTCAAATGCAAGATATGTTTTTTTAACTCAACAGTTTAATGGTAGTTAAACAATATCTTATATTGCTTGAATCACACCCACTATAACCAAATATTGTCTACTTATATTTATTCATATATATATAATATATATATATATATATATATATATATATAATTTAGTTTATATATATATATATATATATATATATATATATATATATATATATATATATATATAATATATATAAACTAAATGAGAATTACAATGAAGTTGGAAAAGAAACATTAAAAACAAAATATATTTAAAAAGAAACATGTGAATTTTTCCACTAAATTTGTGAAAAGTATAATATTTATTTGAAACATTATATTGTCATGGGAATAATAATAATATGGTTTACGAACAAAGAAAAAAGACTACAAATATTTAATAGTTGTAGAATGATGTTTTTCATATTAATAAAATTTCGTGCCTGGTAAAAATATTTAAATACTAAAAATTTTATTGAGTGTAAACATTAAATGACAAAATTTAAACAATAACATTGTTATCATGAACATAGAGTTATTACAATTCAAGAAAATCAACAATGAGAACATAATATTGTTGTAGTGATAATGCTGTAACCATGTTTTTTCTATTCGTAAAGAGTTCGATATAAAAACAGATTTTATATGCAGTCATATATGTTAAAAAAATTCATATATATAAAAATAATATTTATATATGAGATTGAATATATTTTTTCATATATAACAAATATGTTGGAAAAATTTTCATATATGATTCCATACAATTTCATACATTGATCCATGTATATCCATACATATTCATGCATGAGGCATACTGCCATTTTTGCATTAGATTGCAGTTTTTGTATAAATCAAGTATCTGTTTATAAAATATTTACTGAAGGATTCGTTGTTTTATATTGTACTTTGAGTAAAATTAAAATATAAATGTTTTTAATTATAATTCACAATAGGGCTTTTTTCTATATATATATATATATCAATAAATATATGGATACACACACATATGTTTTCATATATTTCCATATACCTTACATTTTCGGATCCAAAACATATATTATATACCACATGTTTATACATATATAATTATACATGATCATTTAAATTTTTATACAAAATATTTTTTTTTTCAGCAAAAAAACAATAAAAAAAATTAAAAAATTAAAATAAAGTAATAATAATAATAATACTACAGTAAAAGAAACTATTGCGTATAAGGAGTGTCACATCTCGTAACTTGATTTTTTTCTATTCTCGCAACAACTTTGCAGCAATATAATGTATAATAATATAATGCATACCTTTTACAGTTTATAATGTCATTATATAATACTTAAACAGCTCATATTACAAAATTTTCTTACAAACTATTCTACAATTTCCTAGGAAATAAAACCTCTTAATACGAAACGTGTGTACTTAAGATGTGAGAGCAAAGGAATAAACCAAATAAGAAATTCTTCTCAAGTTCTTAATACTCCTCTTGACAAGTTGTAGGTTATTCACCAGTTTTATCAAAACCAGAACAACAACAATAATAACAATAAACAACAGCTACAACAAATTGTCTCTTATAATGTAACATGAATATCAATGACTTGTAAATAACATTGACATGAATATCATGACGTAACCATGAATATACTTAGTATGTGTGTGCATATACTCTTACATGTACACAGATACTTGAGCCCAGAAACTTGTATCCATACTTACTCATTGATAAGCATATACATAATTTATTACACCTTGTATTATTGGCATCATTAAAAGACTGTCATTTTTAACATCTTCTACTTCATCTTTGGACTTTTATTATTGCAACTGAAAAAGAAAGAATGAAAAAAATACGAAGGGAATTTAACCATAAAATGTAACTAAAATAATGAAAGTGTTGTGGAAATGTTGGTTTATATAGAATTCTTAAGCATTTGTTTATATACGGTAGGTAATGACACCTTATAGGAGTTTACTTATAAGAACCCCCAACCTCAATTAACGGTTAAATATACTAAAGACAATATTACCTACAATAACAATACATCTTACTGCGTGCACTTTACATTAACACCACGTATAACTCCACTGAAAATAAGAACAGTGAAATCGAAGGTAAAATAAATTTTCTAAACTACCGAATCCAACATGAGTGCTAATTTACGACCACAGCTAGAAGGTACACCTTTAAATTTTCTTTTTAAATATTACTTACACTTATCTTTCAGAAAATGTCAAAAACATTTAATTTTTAAAATAAGTTACATAAGAAGCAAAGATTTTTCACATTTATCTGAAAATTTTTCTATAACGATTTTTTTCCGATTTAACAAATTGAGATACTTTAAATTCTTTTTCTCCACTGTGCAATATTTGAAGTCTACATCATCTTCGTCTTCTTCAGATACGTGTGCAAACTTATTGCAACAAAAATATGTTTCCTACCATACATTGCACAGTGGGGCAGAATCGAAAATTTTTGGAAATAAATCTTTAGCTTCTAATCGGCAAGTTAGATTTACATAAAATTTCACATAGGCATAGCAGAGGAACGTAAAGTTTTAAATTTGGAAAAGAGACCCCACATATCCCTCAGGAGCGGAGCTATAGGGGCTCAAATAAGGGTACCTCTGATATAGAAAATTTTTAAGCGTTTGCCAATTTTTTGTTTCTTATTCGATGTCAAATATTTATATACATCCTTTTAAAGTCCTTGATAAGGCCTATAAAAATATGGTTACTTGTACTACTTATCTCTTATAGTTTTCCAGTTATTTGCATTTGAAATTTTAACTAACTCAATTTTGCAAGTTTTTGGTCCAGTTTTTTTCATATACATATATGCTAGTATATCCGACGGATTTTATTAGTTTTTTTTCTAACAAAATAAAATTATCTATTAAATAAATTTTAAGTCGATATCTTAACCGAGTCCAAAAATAAAAGATTTTCAAATTGAAAATTGCAAAAATTACGATTTTTTTCTGCTGAAAAAATGTTTACACTCTTTTTTCTCAAAAATGTAATTTTCTTTAACAACATACAATAATTTTAAATTTTTCTGAAATATATCTTCACAATGATGATTTTAAGAAAACAAATCCAATAGCCCAAGCTATATGGAAGTTATAAATTATAAGTTGTAAGTTATAAATTATAACAACTCAAAATCTCCAATTTCTTTAAAAATGTTTAAAATAAAAACAATTCTAATTTTAAAAATGACATAAAATTTTTCAATAAAATTTTGGAGTGGAGATATTTAAACGAAACCGGTTTTTCAATTCAGAAAAATTTTTCTGAATTTTTCCCCTGAAGAAATAAACTCAGTCGGTCCATTAGTTACATAGATATCGGCGAAAACGCATTTTTGACCGCTATCGAGGTTCTAAATAAGCTATGAACTTGGTTTTTATATAGATGGATCACAAATATTTTTGTTGAATTTGGGTTTTCTGAATCAATCAAATCAGTTTATAAACAAGCGAGTTATTGGCATTTTTTTATTTATTTAAAGTCTACTTCCTTTATAGTTGTTGTTTTCATGTGTACTGAAGAACAACAACAATAAACTAAGGCATATTTGGTTTTTCAACTTTGTGAAGCACCTATATAAGCTAGAAGCTTCGTTCTTTCACAGAGAAATCGGGCATTTTTAAAAGAATTTTTGTGTTGAAAAAATTAATTATGTAGATCCAGTATTAACCGAGTTATAGGCCAAAACGGGTTATTAGCTTTTTTGAAACTCCTATATAAGCTTTGAGCATCAGTCTTGCATAAATCTATGACAAATATTTTTTTTCGAATTTCAGTTTTTTTAAATCAGCCATATTGGTCCATAGATTTCAATTTGCTATATTTTAGCTTTTACCTGTTTTTATGTTATAAAATAATGTGTTCTTGAAAGTTTGCCATAGCTATCTTTGTGGCAGTGTGAAAATGTGAGCGAAAAAGTGAGAAATCCTATTTTTGGGTTTTTCGGTGTTTTTTTTTTGGAATTTTGGGATTCCTTTTACAGAAATTTTTTAAACGCAAAATCAACAATCATCAAAAATTTCGTTGAGATATCTTAACAAAGATTAACAAAGATTTTATAAAGGATAAAACATTTATAATTTTACAAAAATTTTAGTTTAATTCTAAAAATTGGAAAAAGTATGAACGTGATTTTTTCAAATAAATTATATTGCCTAGATGACATAATTCTTCATTATATGCAAAAAGATCTTTTTCAGAACCGAAATTATGATACTTATTAAGGGCTTTAAGAAGATGTAAAAATATTTGAAATCAAATAAGAAACAAAAAACATTTAAAAATTTTCTATATCAAAGGTACCCTACTATGAGTCCTCATAGTTCCGCTCCTAAAGGATATGTGGGGTTCCATTTCCAAACTTTAAATTTTATACTACTCTTTAAATCCAATCAGCCGATTAGAAGTAACTTCTAATTCCCATTTAAATTTATTTCCAATAATTTTCGATTCTGCTCCACTGTGCATTGTAGCAAACAATCATCAACAATGTGGTTGCTGTTACTATTCTCGTAAAATAGCAGAAGTATCTTAAAGCTGTTAGTTGTGTTTTTAATGTGCGAGCAAGTGCTCATTTGACTCCATGTATCTTTTTTAAAAATGTCATTAAGTTTGACATTTATTTATAATTTTCCCTACCCACTTAAGAACTACAACGATTTATACTCCGATGTTTACAAGTCAGCGCATCTATGTGTATATGTGTGTGTTTTTGTATGCAAACAACAAAGTATTTTGTGAATTTTAATTGTTTTTGAACATTTGTTATTGTCTTTCTTTGGTAACAAAAAGATAAAAATTAAACATGTATTTGTGGTAAAAAAATAAATAAATAAATAAAAGCTGAACTTAGATCTACCGATTCTATTTTTATCTCATTTATACAACTTGGTGAGAAATATAAGTGATCGCCGATTTTTATCCCTCTAGTTTCCTTATAAAATGAGATTTTAGATTTTTATATAAAAACAGATTTTTTGCAAAAAATATTAGTGATCAATTTTTGGAAGGAAATGTATGTGATCACAGATTTTCATTATTTTTGCTCTAGCTTTTCTAGTTCCCATATAAAAAATTGATTTTTATTATAAAATATAAGTGACCACAGATTTTCAAACTTTTTGCTTTAGCTACTCTAGTTTCCTTTTAACAATAAGGTTTTAGATTTAAAAAATCGATTTCTGGTGAGAAATATAAATTACAGATTTTCATTCTTCACATATCCTATATATGTTGTAAAAATTAACTAAATTTTCTTTAAAAAACGTAAACGGCAAAATTTTTATGATTATACAACATGAATTTATGACAAAAAAGGAACCGAAGAAGAGCAGTAAAAGTGATGATTTTAACATTATGTTGTCATTGGAAAGAAGTACTTATTGCTGAAAAGAGCTGCAGAAGTTATTTTGAGCTTCTTGTTCAGGTTTTTTTTTTTTTTTTTAAGTACTTCTCTATGTTTACAGAATTTTGTTTATGAAAAATTTGTTTTAGCCTTATTAAAGGATAATAAAAGTACTTTAATATTTGGGAAATTTTAATTTTCTTAGAAATTATTATTTTTTTTCCGCTAAAAATACATTTATTTTCGCTTTTTTGGAAGTAATTATTAATAACTTCAAAAAAAAACCCAAATATGCACTTAGTTCTACCTTTGAAGAGATTAAAATGATTTTTTTTTTTTTTTGAAAGCACGACCGTTTTTTTTTTTTGCTGGGTGTGTTCACAATCCCATACAATGTACAACTTACAATATATTATGAATATCGTATTTGATTTGATATTTTTTTAATTTTATTGCTAATTGTTCATTTAAAAAATTAAATTATATAAATTTTTTTTTTCACTCTATCAAACTGAGTTAATGACGCAGAGCAATAAAAAAAAAGAATTGCAATTTTATAGGTACAATAAATAACAAGAATTTCCTTTAAGTTAATGATTACAAATTTGTAAATTTATAGGTAATAAAAGGTTAAATGTAAAATCAATAAAATCTTTAAATTTTTAATTACCTAGAGGTTAAAATAAATTTAATGTTATGAGGAATATAAAAAGTAATTAAGAGGGGGTTATAGTGTATCGCTAATATATGTGTACATAGAGAATACAGTGGGCATTATACAAATATTTTGAAATAAATCATCGATTCAAATTTTTCATTTATCTGCTGCGACTGATAATAATCTTAATTAAATTTTTTTAAGCATATTTTTTTTGAAGAACGCTCAAGTACACACTGTGGGTAATGCTAGAATATGAATTGATCAAAAAAAAATTTTTGAAAAAGTAAGCCTTATGGTAGCTATGGTCAATTATTATTTTTATTATTATTATTATACAACAAGAAAAAGTCCTATATAACAGTATTGTAACAGTATAATAAACTTAAATTGAACATATGATTTTAAAAGTTAATATATATATAGTCAATTTAATGTTTATAATACACTGGTGCATATTCCTACAAACGCATTTCAAATTTTTGTTTTTCTTTCAGATATATTCGTTTCTCTTAACAAAAAAAAAAATATTGTGTTGTGTTGTTGCAATAACTTGCGATATAGCGGTGCTTTTTTGTTGTTTTCTTTAATTTAGCAATCAGAACATATTGGTCATCATTTCAGTGGAATATTCCTATAAACGTAGTCGAGAAAAATTTCTCTAAAAAGTTATTGCAAGAAAATATTAAAAAATTTTAATAGTTTTAGTTGTTTAAGGTAAGTTTCTGATGACAACAGCTCTGTTTACTGCAAATATTTTTGTTTTAATTGGGAAATTTCATTAGCTTAAAGGATGCCCAAAGGAAGTTTTCTTACAGACCAGGAAAAAATTCAAATTCAATTTTTTTCGTGATCAAGACTGTTCTAGCAAAGAAGTGGGACGAAAAATTAACCTTTCGGATGGATTTATTCAAGGCTTTCTTAAGAAAGGGCAGAAATACGGAGAGCGGAAACCAATAAATAAAAAATAAACTTGACCTTCCTATCACTTTCAAACATGTTTTTGTTTGCGAACAGATGGTCACATAAAATGGAAGAAAATACGTGAAATGAACAGATGAGTGGAATAAAGTAATCTAATTCTGATAAAAAAAAAAATAGATTTTGATGATACCTATTTATATTTTTGCTATTGGCATGATCTGAGGTCGAACGAAATTCGTATGTCGAATTGGCAGCATTTTCTGCTGCAGGAAAATCAAAAATATGTTTTGTTCCAACTGAACTGAGCAGTGAAATTTATAATGAACTATTGGAATATGCTCTTCTCTCATTTATGGATGAAAACATGGATGAAGATTGTATATTCCAACAGGATAACGCTGCAATACATGTCTCGAACCAATCTAAATCGTGGTTTAATGGACATAGTATTTTACTATTGGACTGGCTGGCAGTCCGGATTTAAAACCAATGGATAATCTGTGAAGATATAAGGAACGTAAAATTTACGCACGAAATGCACAAAATGAAACCATAACGTCAATAACGGAGTTCAAACTAAAAATTAAGTAAGTCTGGGAAGAAATTGACGGTGAGTTTCTTAAAAAATTAGTCGAATTTTTTAAATTATCCAAAACAAGGGTTCATCAATGTGTTATTAATAATGCTAAATTGATTCATTAGTTAAAGTGCGTGTTTAGAAAAATGCCATAAAATGTGGCATTAGACTACTAAAATTACAATAAAAAAATTTTATGTACATTTTAAGTTTTTTTTTATTAATATTTTAAGTAAAATCAATAAATAATTTAAAAAATTAATTTGTAGCACATTAATTATTTTTTTGTCCCATTTTTGGTAGGTTGATTAAAAATTTGATGTGCATTTATAGAAATATGCACCAGTGTATATGAAACTTCATATATGTTATATATATAACCCACACATAATATATTTAGTTGGGTAGTAAAAATATTTTAATAGGAAAAAAATTAAATTTCTCTCCAATAAAAGATTTTAGAATTTGTGTATTTGATTTTACAAATTCTGTGATAGGTTCGATTTCAGTAAAAAATATAATTGATTTTATAAATTTAGTATTAGAATATGAAAATTTATTTTTTCTGTGTATCTTTCAAATTGTTACCTGTACTTTGTTCACAGAGTTTAAAGCGACTCACAAATTTATTAAATTTATTTATTTTTTCTATGCATTACAAACACCAACACAATTGCAACCACCTTTCGGGGTGTAAATATTCTCTATATTTTTCGAAAAGTTGTGTTCATTTACTATCAAAGACTTATGATCAGAAAATTAATACAAATTTCCCATTTTATTATGGCGTTATTAGAAAAGGAAAAAAAAAAATTTTAAATGCTGGCCAATTTGAAGAGTTTAATTCGATTTTTGTATTTTAGACTAATGAATAACATGAATTTTGTAGACAAAATTCTTAAAAATTCAATTACAGAACAGCGCTCAAAAGGTTTAGGATACTTCGGGAACAGAAAATCCCCAAAAATTTATATCAAGTCGAAAACTTTTAATTCCGTTAAGTGGGTTCGAAATCTATTAGGAAATTTCTGCTGAGATATTAATTTTTTATAGGTTTATAATTCACCAGTGTTGCCAGGAGCCGAGAAAAAAGGCTAAATGTCCTAGAAAAAAGCTAAAATTTGTTTCTTTAATTTAAAAACTTTTTTTTTCTCGTTCTTATTAGTTTTTTGTATTTTTTAAAGATATTGAAGTAAATTTTTAAATAAAACGTAGAACAGCTGTTAGTAAAATGACACAAATGAAAAATCGCCCAAACAATTCCTATACAAATTTGGGTTATATTTCATATGAACAATGAAACTAATGTTTTGAAGTGATTTTTCGGTATTTGTAAACTATAATTCCTTTTTGATTAAGCATTTTAAAGTTGCCAGTTTAGCCTTTTTAAGGCTACATTTAGCTTTAAAAAGGCTAAACTGGCAACACTGATATTCACATTGATTTTTTAATAATAATTTTATTTATTTTTATTTTATTTATTTTTATCTATTTTTTTTTACATACGATTTTGTCAAAAACTCATAAAATGTAAAATAAATAAAAATAACCCTACAGTTTTGACCGTAACTGTATTGTTTTTGCCAATTTATAACTTATCAATAATTTGTCAACTCTTATTAACTTTTTAATACCTTTAAAAAACTTTTTGAACAGGTATATTTCTTCATTAAAGTAACATGTTGTTTAAAATTGTTTTGTATGCATATATTACTTTACAAAATGATTTAAAAATTTTATAATTTTCCTAACATTCTGTCATAATTGTTTTTGGTTAAATTTCCAAAATATCAGCTATTAAAAGTTTGGAAATTTCATAAAAAACAAAAAACTTTAATAATTTATTACAATCATATGCACTAAAACAGGCTGGCTGACATACACCCATTATAGGAGGAGGATACAAGCACGTGTATCTTTCTTCTTGTTAACCTTTTAATGTAGCTTCTCTTTCTCTAAATACTAATAACTGTAAAGAAAACTTTATCCATTAAGTTTTCGTTGTCGCAGCAATAATGGGTTTTTAACTACCTATCGATACAAACTCAGGCAAAGATATTAGTAAGTTAAGATTTTAAGTATGAAATTTTAATACTACTAATATTTTGTGAGTGTATTTGCATGACATGCATTTTCATTATGAGAGAGGAAGAAAGAGAGAGAGATTTTATTTAACATGCTTCATTGGTTTCTTCACACTTTTATCTTACATAAAATTTCGCTAAATATAATTCGCATTATTATGTAGAAAATTTACCCCAGTTAAGTATCATGCCATGATGACTTTGGAAAACAAAAGGAAGACAAAAAAAGTTTTTCTTAAGTAATTTTTTAAACTCGAATATTCACACTTCCACAAATAAAGGCAGAAAATCCCAAAGTGTATGGCTTCTAACCATATAAAACAGATTATGTAAGTAAAACTCAAACAATTTTTGCTACAGAAACATTTCTAAAAACTTTCATTTTTGGTTTCTTTTTTTTTTTTTTTTGGTTTATTATTCTGACGTCAATGTTATTAAAATTGATGGGGAAAAAGGTTTCGATGTACGAGCAGATAACTTATAGTAAATGATACTTGTTCAATATTTTAAAGTTGAGGAAATTTTTTATATTAGTTTTTTTAATGAGTACATAAAATCTTGTTTGAAGTTTAGTCTTATGTTTTTTATACGATACACATATTTTATTTATTATTATTTATTACACGGTGCTACAAAAAAATGAATACACTTGGAAAGTAACATAGTTACATTTTACAAATTATATGGGTAAGTAGATTATTACACCATTTTTAGAATTTTCAACATACCCCCGAAAATTGTGAGTTATTTCCAAAAACCCGAATTTTTGGACTTCTCGGCTTTAAAAAATTTTTATCTCGAATACCTGTATGCAGTTTAATTTTAAAAGAAAAGATTTTATTCATATTTTTATTCATAGCAAAACTGTGTAAGATACTAAGGACACAAACTCAATTTTTTTTTTTAATTTTTATTCTTATTTTTTGATCCACACTTTATTAGAAAACATAGTTTGTTCTTACTTTTTTTCATTTTTTCCCTAATATTTTATTAGTAGTAAAATCGAATTAGAATTGTAGAACATTTGGTTCTTTTTCGAAAATGTAAAACTCGTATTTATGATGCAAAGTAATGTCAGCAACAAAATACATGTAAAATAACAGGATTTTATGGGTTTTAAAATTTTGAAAAAATAATATATTTTACAATTCTCATCTGATTTTATCACACGATAGCACATTTTATTTGTTTAGTTGAAGAAACTAATATTTGTTTGGTATAGAAGCTATTATTCCCCCTGGATCTATCCGCTCTATTCGAAATTAGATATGAAAATTACTCCTACAACTTTTTAAGATTTTCACTGTAATACTTTTTTAAATATGCGAAAATTAATATTTGCTTTGTATATGCTACCTGTCCCTTTGAACCTATCCATCCTATTTTCATTTATTCAATATAATATGATCAGATAGTGGTTTCAACGAAGTTTTAGGGCTCTTACTGTAATATATGCCATAATGAATATTTACTTTGTATGGGGTTACTACTCTCCATGCTCCGATCAAAAATAAAATATTCATATTTGAATTTAAGAAAATCGGCGTAAAATATGGGCGTGGAATCCGATCAAGATTTAACATAGTCTATAACAACCTCCAAAGCAAGCACTATCTGCGTGTAGAATTTGATATAAATAACTTCATTAATAACGTACTAAATTTAAAATAATTTAATTTTTAAGTAGACATGAAATCTAACTGAGACCTTATATAACCTATAACCCAGTCCGGAGGTGGTACTATCTGTAATCATGTTTAGGCGTGATTAATATACAAATAAGCAAACAAATGAACAAACTTACATCTCATTTTTATAATACTCTAGCTTTTCCCGGTGCGCTTCGTAACCCCATTTAATGCAATAACTAATATTTACTTCATATGGGGTATACAACTCCCCAAATTTCTATTCTATATCATTTATACAATTTTTTAAGACTTTCACTGAATTACTTGTTTAGATATGCGAAAATCAATATTTGCTTTATATGGGACTACCTCTCCCCATGAACCTATTCATACAATTTTCATTTCTTTAATGCAACATGATAATGTGTGGCTCTCACTATATTAATAATTCCTTAAATACGTCATAATGTATCTTTGCTTTGTATGGGAGGTACTACTCCATCTGCTCCGATCAAAAAATAAAATGTCATATATTAATTTAGGAACACACAGGATGATGCTGTGGATTGCCCTGATAATTCGCAATTTCAAAAGTTGCAACACAAGATTTTTATATGGTTTTTTTTACAGTGCTACGCGTTGATATTATTTTGAGCCGATATTAAGAATCATAATTTTTACTTAAATAGAAACTAGAAAAAAATTATTTGGGGAAAAAATTTTTAAGACGATTTCAACCAAATGCACTATATATGAATTTTCATTAAGATATTTTGCAAATTGTGACCTGTAGTTAGAACAGAATGTTTATAGTCAGATCAGACCAACGGACTGACGAACACCGCCATACAAACCAATAACTTCATTGTATTACTTCATATCAAAATAAATTGTGTCAACAACTTTGTTTCAACACCCGAAAAATGGGTTATTGTAATAAAATAACATGTTTTGAGGTGCTTCAATCAAGATGAAAAAACTGCTTTAAAATTTTAATTAGAATATATATTGACTATCATAAATGATACTACGGAAATGAAAATTACCATTTTTAAAAATAATTTTTATTGCTTTATATGTTTTTTAGTTAAATATAAAAGGCACCCCTCAGACAAAATATTTTAATTCTTTATTAAAAAAAAATAAATAAAAAAACAACTTTATTTAAATTGTACTGTATTAATAATCAGAACATTTTTTTACTTAGGTCTCAAAAATCAATTGAGTTATAACGCAAATTTATGAGTTACTGGAGAAAACAACACCAAACAACATACCGTTTGTTATAGGTCATTATAAAACGATGTAATGATATAATTATGTCCTTCCGAATGTCTTTCTGAGAAATCCAGTTTTGACCTCGTTGAATTAATTATACTTTCATTTAAGTTATTTTAAGTCAAATGTTATAATATCCAAAAACGCATTCCGCTAAATTTCATATATTTTTAATGATTTTGTATACTTTACTCTCATCGTTAAACCCTCCTTTTGTTCTCTCAAGAACTGAACTGGGTCGAGAAGTACATTTAAATCGAAGAAATGCAGCATAAATAACACTATGTGGCAATTTTGGGTCACTAAATATTGCCTCTATAATTCCAACGCGAAATAAAAGTATACCATTAGATTAATAATATCTCCAAAGGGTTTTGCTAAGTTAGTTCGAGTTTCGATTTTATGAACTCTTAAACTTCGTATAATTTGGAGCACATTTTTCATTATGTGTCAAAATATAGAAAAAAAAAACATTTTAGTCGGTAATTTTCAATGTTTTTAGAGGTAATTAATATCTTTTTTAATGTAAAGCTTTATTAAGATATTATGTACGCCCACTTTTTAGAATAAGATTTCTTGCAATATATGAATAGTCACAGTATATAACTGATTTAACTCGAATTTGATATCGTGCATTCTCCGAAAGGTAATACACGATATAATGTTAATAAGAAAATGCCACACCCACTTTTGTAAAAAATTCTTTTTCTGATAATTCAAAATAGGGTGTTAAGTCAAAATTTTTTAAATTTCACTTTTCTTTAACTAACAATATCAATGTCCACTTTCTTTCATTTCTAAAATCACATTTGAGACCATTTTCGTGATAGTGTATTGACTATCTTTATATCAATAGCAATTTTTTTTAAAGAAAAATAATTTAAATACATTTTCAAATAAAATTTGCTTATTATAATATAATCGGATTTTCAAATCCTTTTAAAATATAACCACAAACAGTTTTTGACCTTTACTGAAAATTTCAAAATTTTGAGTCAATACCCTGTTGTTTATCAAGTACGATATATCAAGTATTTTTTGGAGAAAACTATGAACTAAGTTGGATGCTACGCTCAGTTTTTGTAATTAGTTTTCTAAGAAACAAAGCAACTCGTTTTTAAAAAAGTAGCCGTAATTCTTTGTGTGTATTTTGTTCCAAACTGTTATACATAGGAATATTTATTATCAATTTTGTTAAAACGAAATGAAATTAAAAAAATCAACAGAATTTTATAAGTTTTGATATATATAATGATTTAAAAATGAAATCTATAATATGATTGTATTACCATCAATTACTACAAATATGCATAAATTTTATCTACTAGGATATTTATGATTTATGAAAAAAACACCATTTCTCCATTTTTTTAAGAATTTAGGAATATTATAGAATAACATTATGATGAGAATTTTTAAAAATTATCTTAGATACATAATATTGAAAAAATTGTTAAAATATCATGGAACAGTATATACTTGATATTACTCTAATGAACACATGTGGTCACCCATCGTTGACTTAAAGATATGAATATGGTAGCGGAAAACCCATCTAACATACCACATATTACTTACTAAAATCAAACTAACAAGTTTGCTTTTGGAGGCAGTTATTTATTATTCTAAGGAGTACTGCTTAATGGTAATGAGATCCTATTACGACAATTTCAATTAATTTGACTCTAAACACATATATTTCGAATTTATACTATCTAGATAGACATATTTCCTTAAATATTAATTTCCAATAGTAGAAAAGTGCAACAGTCCAATAACCACGAAGGATGAAATTTTAATTAATTGACATAGAAAGAGTGTCAAAATAGGTGTAATTCCTAATTGTCTTTCCCTGTGTTTGAATTTATTCAAGTTATATTTGAACACTAATTCGTTATCGGGTATTAAACAATATCGTATCATTACGAAAAAATTATATTTAGCTATTGATTCCATCCCAATAACGATCGAAACTGGTCGCGTTATTTCGGTCCAAAGCTCTTATACAATTATGAATTATCCAATTAAACCAAACTTTCCTGAATATTTGATCGCTTTTCATAGTGCATTTTTGTAAGATGTCGAACTAAAAAAAATAATGGAAAATTTTCCAAAATATTTAAGAAAGTAAGTAAAATTTAATAGAAAGTGGGATTATTTGCTAATATTTATGTAATCATGGTACTTAACAATACTATGGTTTCCAAACTTTTACAATAACGATTTTTATCAAAATTTAAAAAGTCATGTTGATTTGTTTAGAGTTGCACTTTTTTTGCTCGTTAAAATTTACAACTGCTTTTAGTAAACATTTAATAATTTTCTTTACTTACAAAAATATTCGAAAAGCAAGAGTTTATGGCCATAAATATTAAAATCGCAACAGTATTATTACATCGGGTTACGCTTTGGGTAAAATATGTGCAAACAAAGAATACTTCACATAGCGTTGCAATTTTTAGGCTCGATACTGTATATGTCATATTTCATTTTAATCGATTTCGTATTTTAGACATTAAACAATATTATGACAAAAATGGATGCGAAAAGGGATCAAAAATCTACTATAATAATGCTTGTAGTTTATAAAACAACAACACATAATAACATTTGGATTAAGCAATTTAAATGTTTCTTTTTTTTTATACTGTAAATGGGTTTCCGAAAATTTCAAACTTCAAAAGTCCATAAAACCAAGATTCAAACTAACTCAAAAAAAATCTTTAAGGGTTTTATTAAACTACTGTTAAACTTTCATTTTGCATTGGAATTATTGAGGCAATTTTCTCTTGTTGCACTGTATAATAAGAATATTCTCAAACTGCAAAATCACCTTCATATTAATTTCTTTGGAAGTACTTTTTCCGTTGGGTTACTATAATCTTGATTCCTTAAAAGGGCTCAATTATAATTTAAGAAATCCATTCAAGGATTTTTTTTTAATTACATAACGTTGACTGACATGCTTTCATTTTTTTTTAGTTTCCCACTAGTAACTAAGTTAACAGTGTTGCCAGTTTACCCTTTTTAAGGCTAGACCTAGAATTTTTTTATTTTGTTTTTAGCTTCTACTTTTTCGTTTTAGCTACTAGCTTTAATTCTAGCCTTTTTTGATTTTTAAAATTGCCTTAAAAGGACGAAAATATTAAAATATCGATATTAAAGAAAATTATTTATTATTTGATATTACAAATTTTATTTTTACAGAACCATACATATCAACTTTTTTATATATTTATTGGCACAAAAAATCGATATTATTTATATTCTCCAAATTAACAACATCTTTACTAATTTTATTTACTAATATTTATTTACTGAATCGATTATTATAATTATATTTTAATATACTACATCAACCATGAAAACAATTTTGTAAATATAATAAAAAAAAAAAAAATTGAGAAAAATTTGGTTATGCTTCATCAAAAGAAAAAAATCACTTCAAAACACTCGATCGTTTCTTATTATGAAATATAACCCAAATTTGTATGGAAATTTTTTGGGATATTTTATATTGGGTCATTTTGCTGGCCATTTTAGGTTTTATAAATTTTATTTTTATACAATATTTATTTAAAAAATCGAAAGCTAATAAGAATAAGTTTTTAGAAAAAAAATTGGATTTATGTTTTGGGAAATTTAACCTTTTTTTAACCCTTTCTAAAGTTTAGTTTAGTCTCTTTCTTTCTCATTTTCTGGCAACACTATAAGTCAGTATTCACTGAACAGTGAACAAAACTATTCGTTTCTATGATTTTGCTCTTAAATAGAAATACAAATACGGAAAAATATTGCAAAACTATTTCTTAGGAAAAAAAGAAGAGAAAACATCGAGACCAACATAAATATAGAATAAAAAAGAAAAATTGTTTAAACAGTGGAAAAGCCATAGATGTGTGAATACTTCGCATTCAAATTCACGCAAAACTAAACAAAACTGAACTTTTACTTTTTTTGTCTTGTTATTTATTTTATTTTGTTGCCTGATGGCATTATGTTGCATATTTACAACGAAGTAAGTGTGTACGTGTTGAGTGTTGCATAGCAAAAATATACGTTGTGTCTTGGTGTGTCAACATTTACGCAGGTAAACATCTAAAGTACAATACAAGCAATAATATGTAACGACAACAACAACAAAAAAAACCACAGCAATAGCAATAGCAGAAATAATAGCAACAGCAAAACAATATTAGACTTTTTCCTTTCTTGCTGTTGTTCTATGGTAACTACTGCTTCTGATGCTGCTCTGACTATTAAACTCGTCTCTTGTATTGTTTGCCTTTTAGAAATGACACTGTAAGATGTTATTGCATGCCACGTTTTCGTTGTAGGAAAAACTATAAGAAATATTGCTAGAAGGAAACTGTATAAATAGAATTATGCACGATTACCACGTAAATTCTTAGTGTAAGTTTTTTTTCTTTTGCACGAGTATGTAGCCATATCGCGGCACACCATCTATATCTGCAACTGCTCAACTATTTAGATACAATTTTTTTACTTTTTTCCTACTTTAGTTTTATTTATTTTTTCTATTTCTTTTCCAAATGTAAAATATTTTTTTCTGTTCTGTTTCATTTTTTATTTTGGCACTAACAAATGTCAAGCACATTTGTTAAAAACTGAAAAATATTTAAAACAAAGGTAAAGTATTTTTTTAGTTTTATTTGAATTTGCCCTATATAGAGTGTAATGTTGAATTCCTTTAAATATCCTTAAATGGTTCTGAGAATATATGTTTAAACACTTGAAAATATTAAAGGAAATTCAGATAATATAACCATAGAAAATTATAAAATATGTTTAACTAGTTCCTCAAGGATAAGCAATTGTAATAAACAGTGTTGCCAGTAGGTGAGTAAAAAAGAGGCTAAATTGAATTTTAAAAAAGTTCAAAAAAGGCTAAATGTCCCAAAAAATTTAGCTGGAAAAAGTTAATATTTCTTTTTTAACTTTAAAACAAAATTTTTTCTCATTTTTGATATTTTTATTTTAAGTTATTGTAATAAATTTTTAAATAAAACATAGAACGCCTACCAGAAAAATGGCCCAATGAAAAATCGTTCAAATATTTCCCACACAAATTTGGGTAATATGTATTTTATGTAAAAAATACCCAATGTTTTGAAATGATTTTTTGACATTTTTGAACAATAATTCCTTTTTGATTAAGCATTTCCACATTTTTAGGAGATTTTTAGCTTTTAAAAGTTTTTTAATTTATTCATTAATAGTTTCTATAGTTTATAAAGTATATTAAAATAAAAATTTATAATAATTGATAAAATAATTGGTTCAGTAAGTCCTTTGAATTATTTGTGATGTGAAAATTTTTATTGCATATAAATAATCTCGAATTTTTGGTCGAATAAATCCACAAAAATGCTTGAATGGATGATTCTGTAAAAATAAAATTAGTAATAGCAAATAAGAAATTACTTTTTTTCATTGTAGAAATGCTAACATTTATGCCTTTTTAAGGCGGTTTTAAGAATCAAAGAAAGGCTAAAAAAAGCTAGCAGCTAAAACGGAAATTTTGAGGCTAAAAGCAAAATAAAAAGGCTGGTTTTAGCCTTAAAAATACTAAACTGGCAACACTTTTAATAAATTTGATTAGATATTATTTTCTTTTAACAATTTCAGTTCAGTGTTATTTTTAAAGAAGTCTTTAACAAAACAACATGAGTTGAGGTAAAAAAATCAAGTTTTTTAATTAAAATAAGGACAGCGTTACCTTTGAGAATTTTTAAAAAGTGTCTAAAAAAGGGTATTTCAGAAAAAGTTGCCAGAAAAGAGTTTTTTTTTTTTAAGTGGGCAACTGCTTCAATACCTAAAAAACTCCTTAAAATTTGCTTATTTGAAAAAAAAGCAAAATATGTTGTATTGTTGGATGTTTTAAATATTTTTTCATAAACTTTAGTATTGGCTTCAGTTTTTAACAATTTCAGTTCATTTAAAATTCGCCGCGGTTTTTTTTATGCCATCACTATATTTAACAAAAAAATCTCAAAATAATTAATTTATTATTTTTGTTTATTAATTTATGGGTCAAAATAACTTAGTTTTTTTACCATTTACCACATAATCTTAAAAAGTTGCCATTTAGTTCCATTTAAAAAAGGGGCCAGGTAATCGAAAAAGTGTAAACTGGCGACTAAAGTCGCCAAATGGTAACGTTGAATAAGACGCTTCGTTTGAACTTATCAGCGGTATTCCGAAATTATTTGATTTACATAAAATTTAACATTTATGACGAATTTTAAAAAAAGTCTAAACTCTTTGAAAACTAAATAACGTGTCTTGTATTTCTAAGGTCTGTCCGAAAAAAAGGAAAACTGTTGCTGCATTTTGATAGTTCTAGCAAAATAACTAAGAAATCTAAAATCTCAAAAAATTAATGGGTGATTCAAGTAGAGATACTTTTTTCAATAGCCTGCTTTTGACATACTGTCATGTTATTTTTGTTTAGTATTGTTTGGCATTTCATAATGGAAAGACTTACGCCTGAACAACGTTTACATCGCTTCACTCTATGGGCTCTTGAAATGTTCCAAGAAGATCCGACGTTTTCGAGGCAAATTTTGATCAGCGATGAGGCCCATTTCTGGCTCAATGGGTATGTAAACAAACAACGGATTGGTATGCTTTGTGGGCCGGTGGAATCATCGGTCCATATTTCTTTAAAAATGATGCCGGTGCGAACGTAACCATCAATGGCGACCGTTATCGTGCCATGATAACCGACTATTTGATGCCTGAAATTGAAGCTCGTGATCTCAGCGACATTTGGTTTCAGCAAAACGGCGCCACTTCCCACACATCGCATCAATCAATGGATTTATTGAGAGAACACTTCGGTGAGCACATAATTTCACGTTTTGGGCCGGTCGATTGGCCACCAAGATCGTGTGATATAACACCGTTAGACTTCTTCCTGTGGGGATATGTAAAGTCTAAAGTTTATGCGGACAAATATGCTTCGATTCTGGCCTTGGAGGAAAACATCACGCGTGTCATTCGCCAGTTGACAGTCGAAATGCTCGAACGAGTCATCGAAAATTGGTCTCAACGGATGGACCAACTGCGATGCAGCAACAGCCAGCATTTGATAGACATAATCTTCAAAAAATAAATGTCAAAGAATTTTCTTTCAAATGATAATAAACATTCCATATAAAATTTGAATTTTCCTTTAAAAAAGTTGGGAACCACGAAATGGATCACGCTTTAAACCATACAGTGTGGCCAATCGTAAGATTTTTTGTAATAAATCTTTATCTCCTAAACTATTGGTCGGATCGAATTGAAATGTATTGAAAAGTTGGAGAGAAAGATCCAAATTTTCCGAAAAATCACCGAGATAAGTTACAGGTTGTCAAAGTTGACCACCTGGAGTGTGTAAAAGTTTCTAAAAATCGTACCTTCTACAATTCAAGTTCGATTTCAAAGATTTTTATATTTCTGTAAAATGTTTGTCGAGGTAAAGAAAAAAACCTGCTTACTCAACTAAGTTATCTCTTACAGCTAAAAATATATTTACGTTTGAATTTTGAATTCTTGATTTTTGCCTCGACTTTGTTTCGTTTTCGGAATAAGTCTTGAAGTATATGAGGGACAATTTTTAAAAAAATTTTTGTAATTTTCAATGCACTCTAAAGTTAATATGAAAAACTGCTATTTTTCTACAAAAATGTAATGGAATTCTTTAATTTTCTTCTCAAAGTTTTGTTAATAAAAAATGTTCTTCCTTTATATATTTGAAAAGACAAGGCTTAATAAATGGTTAATAAGGAAATCTTAAATGGATTTAGATTTTCCCATTAGTCTAAAATGGTGAAATTAAAAAAAAGATATCATGTTTATCGATTAATAGTGGTTATGATCGGTCCATTATTTCACCTAGTTCCCATATAAATGTCCTTCCACAATAAGGGTTTAACGCTTAGTAATTCCTTAAATATATGGAATGAGTTTCATACAAATATAAATCTGTGTAGTCATCCCATCTTCCTATCTTCCGGAAACATCTTTGACGTTGCAAATCACATTACTAATGTTAGCATCAAGGTAATATTTGACACAAATCTGTTTTATATAAGGAGAAACTACAGAACCAAATTTTGTGACGACCGCTTCATAATCGACCATAGCTCCCATAGAAGGCCCACTTCCAGGAATCAGACTTAAGTGCATAGATAACTTAATATAATACATATATATATTTTATAGAAATATACATTACATTTAAAAGCAGTATCGGTCCACAATTGCCACATTGATCCCATATAAGATCCTCTCCTACAATGGTGTAGCGTATCATATAGAATTTAAAAATACAGAACGGTTTTTCAATTTTTAAGGTCTCCATAACTGCGGTCACATTTTTAAATAACCAGTGTAACAAAAAATAATGTTTATTTCCTGTGGTTTTTTTTTTGTATCTCTTTTGTTTTTGTGTTATAGCTCATTTATAATTTTTGCATGGATTATCGTTTTTTATTGAACACTAAAATATATTTTGTTGTTTTCGATCAAGAAGATGTTGTGTGAAGATGTGGTGAATACATATTTGAAAAATATCGAAAACCTATATCGGACTTTGTGAAAACTTCGTATCATCTATACTTTAAAGTAAAATTGTGTAATCCGGACAAGCCACGGGTTGCTTATATTGTCAGAAACCTCAAAACCTCAAAATCATCATGACAACTGCTACTTCTGCGTTGTGAAAATAAACGAAATTAACCCTGGAAATCGAAGTAAACGGTTATATCTTAACTTATCTTCTGTTCAACGACCTCAATTAAAATCACGACAGGTACAACCCAGCACATCTAAATCTTCTAATGATCAAAATCTCTGTGAACCCGAGCGAAATACATCAAGTGAAGATTCTGATCCAGACTACAAATTTAGCCTTTCAGAACATCAACGATTAGAAAATTCGCGAAAGATCCTAATTTTGTTAAATCAATGACTGAAATCGAATCCAAAGCTTCATTTTATTTGTTTTGGTTTTGAGTAATTTCCTAGGTACAATGAAATCTGAGTGTATGCTATGGAACTAGCAATGGCTAGAGTTCTAAATGAGCATAAAAATCTACTTTTTGCACTCGCATTTAGACCGATTTCCACAAAATCTGGGTGATTTTAGTAAGGAGCAGGATAAGAGATCTTCGGGTTTTGATTTTCTGGCAGAGCGGGAAAATTTTTTCAACTTTCTGGGATCCCAGATTAAAAACTATAATTATCACTACTCTCATTAATTGAACAACTGAAAGCCAAATAGCATATGAATTTTTTTATTTGCAAGTTTAAAACAGGATTGTAAAAGTACTAAGAAAAGGAAATTTTATCAATTGCTTAATCTGCTGATTAATCAACACGGATGAAAACAGTCATGTCGTATATGTCATGAAATATATACCTAAAATTATGAAACATAATGTTTCACTGTCACTTATGTTGTTGATATTTTACTGAAATTTTTTGTTTTTAATATTAATGGTATATAAATAAAACGATAGCTGAATAAATAATCCCGAAGTTAGTGAAGTTTCCTAAAAGGTTCAAGTCAAAGAAAAAAAAAAAATCAAATTTTATTAAAATAATTTTATGCTATTTTTAAAAGTTATAAAATTTGAGTACATTGGTTTTTACTTAACTATCATTAATATTGGTGGGGGAAAAATTAAGATTTGCTTTGGGATTATCAACATAAATGGCCGCATCTGTACGAAATTTGGCCAAGATCTTATAAGTGATGAACCTCTCATAATTTTAGGTACTTTTAAATGTAGCCGGCAAAACAGAATTTTGAACCATTAAAATTAAATTAAATTTACATTATCCCTTATAAAACGTTCAGACGATCTTATACATAGAGAATATTTTATGTTTGATTATCTATCGAACTCAGTATTTACTTTTTTAACTTTCTTAATGTTTTGTAAAATTTTTATGAGAAAAACTCCACATGTTTATATTACTGACAAATTTATAATGTTATGCTTTTCCTCATGCTGATTTTTAGTCCTGATATTTTATTCAGGTATTACTGTGATTAAGATATAGTATTATTGAAATATGTATTTCTTTTGCTAAAGTACACCCAATTTTCTTCCATTTAAGTTCTTTTAAAATTGACAGGAATCTTGAACGAAATTTTCGGGAAAGCGGGATATGAAGTATTGTAAAATTCCCGGTAATACTGGGAGGATAAATCCCTGGATAAGTTCTCTAATTGTGACTCATATTAAAGGTAATTCTGATACCTTTAATATGAGACCTCAGTAAATCTTGTATCATAAAAATCTTGAAAGATATTTGTAATTTGGTGTGGACAACTTTGTATATATGTTTGGGGTAGAATTTTTGATGTGTGTAAGCCTTAGTTTTGACGGTATAATGATTGTATTAAATGTCGGAGAGGTTAGTTCCAAATTTGTGATTTTTTGTGTTGGTTTTAGATAGAATGACACATATAATAAATCATCCGATCAATGTACATAACTCCAACATTTATACTTCACCTCTCCAAAATTGTTTATATGTTTTACCTTCATGTATCATTCATGTAGAAAAAAAACTGAAAGTGTCGCCACTCAACACATATTTTCCTTCCATGTTTTTTATATCATCTTCTATTCGCTGTGTGTTTTTTGTTCCTGGTGGCATACATACCTACATTTACATACTTGTATATTATATGTGGAAGGTGAGTAGCTCTTTTGCAATTTTTTCTCAATTCATGTTCATTTCCTTTGTATCATCACCTCGTTGAGCAACCACATTCCTTATAGAATTACATAATATGAGTAATAATAATGATGATAATGATAATAATAATTTTTGCATAATTCATTTAAACACAATGTTATATAATCCTTTTGTAGTAGACAGTGTTGCCAGTTTAGCCTTTTGAGGGCTAAATCTAGAATTTTTATTTTGCTTTTAGCGTCAAAAATTTCGTTTTAGTTTCTAGCTTTTTTTAACCTTTTTTTGATTCTTAAAATTGATATAAAAGTGCTTAAATTTTAATATTCAACAAAGAGGAATATAATTTCTTATTTTTAATTTTATTTTTACAGAATTGTCCATTTAAGCATTTTTGTGTATTAATTCGCACAAAGAATAGAAATTATTTATATTTAACAAAAATTTTCACTTGCGCCGCCGCATTCTCCAAATCAAATATGACTCAACTCATTTTATGCACTTATTTGATCAATTATTATAATTATCTTTTACTAAATTTCATTAACCATAGAAAATATTTATAAATATAATAAAAAAATTCTTGTACAAGCGAAAAATCACTCAAAATTTGGAAATGATTAATCAAAAAGGAATTATGATTCAAAAAAAAAAAAAAAAAAAAAAAAAAACATCAAACTAATTTAAAACATTAGGCAATTTTTCATAAAAAATATAATCCTAGTTTGTATGGGAAGTTTGTGGACGATTTTTAATTGGATCATTTTGTTGATATCCGTTCTATGTTTTATTTACCCAATAATCATTTTTTCTGGAACTCAAGTTGAAAACAAATGTATTTCAAGCCTTCAATTCATTGTCAAGCGTTGAATTAAACTTGTTTTGCACATTAATTCTATAGCGTTCTTCATTGAAAAGAAAATTTGAATTAAAGTCAACTTAATTTTACATGAAAATTTCTAGTTTTTTCAATTATATTTTATGTTTAAAATATTTTTATATTTGAATTCATGTCGGATTCCAGCAAAATGTTCCAAGGCTTGAATTTTTTAAATTCGTGCACTTATTGGTTATACATTTATTATAATATCTTCAAAATAATATCAAAACCTAATAAGAACAAAAAAAGTTTACATTAGCTTTTTTCTGGCTTTATTTTTTGGTGCATTTAGCCTTTTCTGACCTGTTTTAAAGTCAGATGTTGCGACTATTTTTTCACCTCCTGTCAACACTGGTAGTAGAATGCAAAGAGAAAATAAAAGACAAGTAAAATTATCTGGGGAGTTGAAGATAATGAATTATAAATGAATATACCTACAGTTGACAAATGACAATTATACATAATGATGTACATGTTTGAACACTAATACTATTATATAGTTATGTTATTGTATTATGAATAATAAAATAAATTACTAGTAAAATTTCGCAATAATACTTAAATGAAATAGTATTAATTTAGCAGATATGACTAAAATAAACATGAAATTCAATAATAATAAAATTAACATATTAAAAAGTATTTTGTCGGTGCGCTGATAAAAAGTACTATGTGTTTTTGAACAAGTTTTTAGAAGAGCAAAACAATAAATAAATAAATAAATAAATAAATAAATAAAAAAGTATTTA
This sequence comes from Protocalliphora azurea, assembly GCA_932274085.1. NCBI lineage: Eukaryota > Metazoa > Arthropoda > Insecta > Diptera > Calliphoridae > Protocalliphora > Protocalliphora azurea. The sequence goes on from OW026521.1 coordinate 38,605,281, forward strand.
TTTTTTGTTAGAAATTATTGTTAATCAAGATTTCTGATGGTTTAATTAAAACAAAAATCGGAAAATTACACATAGGACTTTTCGTCAGCGCACGGAGGATTTACTAGAGTATTAAGAGAAGTAATTAAAAATGACAACGACTATTTGGAATGGATAATTGAAATGCATATTTAATATTATTTTTTTATTTTACAAAACATTGTGTTGTTACAGATTTTAGAGTCCATTTAAACTGCATTTAAAACTTTTTAGAATAAACTTACAAATAATATTTATTTCGCAGCAATTACGTACTATGTATTTTATTTCGTTTTGGGATTATTGGAAGACAAATGTTTTTTTTTTACAAATGGCCGTAGGACCGTTCGAAAAAATTTTGATAATAAATCTATATCACCTAAACTACTAATACTAATCGGAATTAAAGTGTATAGAAGAGTTGTAGAGGAGGAGCTAAGTTTTCAGAAAAATCTCCTTGTAGTTACCCTGTTTAAGCTATAAGGTGTCAAAGCTGAAAACCTCAAGTATGATAAAGTTTCAAAAAATCATAAAGTCTTTATTTTGATTATCTTTTACGGTTAGACAAATTGACATAATTAAAAAAAAAATAGTTCTGCACATTATTTTGGAATATATTGGGAAACTTAGAATATTTAAAAAAATCACTCCTATATTACGGAAATTAACTGAGCAAAACCAAAATTCAAGTACAAATATATTTTTTACCATAAAATATATCATAGTTGAGTGAGCATAATTTTTCCTCACCTCATCAAGTGCTTTACAAATGTTTTTAAATTTTTGATTTGTAGATGTTACGATTTTTTTAAACTTTTTCTTATCTTTTCTTACTTAACACCCTGTAGCTTATCTCGTATTATTACTGCCTGACTACTAGATGTCCCTTCTTAAAGCTTAGATCCTCTTTTAAAACTCTTCATTACATTTTTGTTATCGGCCCCACTATGAGTCAATAGCATTTAAGTGTTTTCGCATTTTCGTCTTTATTTAATGCATTTCACCAATGCTGATCATAAATCTCCAAACCAACTGCAAAGACTGTGTATTCGTTCAAGTTTAATGTCTCCACATCAATTTGTTTTGTTTTATAACTTGGGCTTTGTTTTTTTGTAGCATATTTTCGCGGAACAAAAAGAAAAAAATGCAGCAACGTTGTAACACAAAACAATATTGAGCATAAAAACTAATGTGTACAACAAACCAACAAAATCGATGTAATTCTTTTACTTTACACTGCAGTGACAATAAATTTCTTAAAAAGCAAATATGTGTGTATAGGTACTGTGGAGCGAATGAATTTAAAATAAATAAATATTTGTTCTAATTTTTACTTTTTAGCTAAAAGGGTATGTACAGTGTTGCCAGTTTAGCCTTTTTAAGTTAAATCTAGCAATTTTATTTTGCTTTTAGCCTCAAGATTTTCGTTTTAGTTTCTAGCCTTTTTTGATTTTTTAAATTTACTTAAAAAGGCTATAATGTTGCTATTTCAACAATGAAGAAAATAATTTCCTTTTATGTACTAATAATTTTATTTTTACAGAAAATTGTGTATTTATTCGCACAAAAAATCTATAATTTTTATATTTAATAAATATTTTCACCAGCAGCCCTTCATTATCTAAATCAAGAACAACTAATATACTAAAGTACTAATTCGATAGAATTATTAAATCGATTATTATAGTGATTTTTATACCCTACACCACCATAGGTAGTTGGGGTATTATGCGTTTGTGCTGATGTTTGTAACGCACAGAAAAAATCATCCAACACCCAACTAAAAGCATACTAATCTACTCAGAATCACTTTTTGAGTCCATCTAACGACGTCCGTTCGTTTGCTTGCCTGGACGAATGGCTGACTGTCCATGTAAACTTTGTGCACAACGCACATTTTGAATATAATTCAATGAAATTTGGCGCATAGGACTTTCATGACACAAGGACGAAGCCTATGGAAATTGGTTATGATCGGTCCATTATTTCGTTTAGCCCCCATATAAATGTCTTTCCGGAATAGGGGTTTAACAATAATAAATGCCTTAAATATTTTAATGAAATTCGGTAAAAGCAAGTCGTGTAAAAGTATCAATCTTTATGCCAAATTTCATGAAGATCGGTTCATCATAGACCATAGCTCTCATATAAAACACTCTTCCGAAAATCACTTTAACTTGCTTAAATCATATACACATATTTGTATCAGGTTTGTATTCGAAACAAATAAGTCTTATACGAGTATAAGTAGAAATCATAGTGACTAATTTTATGAGGATCGCTCCATACTTTACCATAGCTCCCATATAAGCCCACTTTCGGGAATCACCCTAAAGCGCATAAATGCATTTAAATATTAGTATTAACGTAATATTCTGTATTCGTATATTTTATTGTACGCTTTGTAAAAGTATTGGTCCACAATTGCCCACATGTCTAATATAAGACCTCTCCACGAATTTTGATGAACATGCAAAATGGTGTGGGGTATCATATAGTCGGGCTTGACCGACTATATCTTTTCTACTTGTTTTATTTGCTTCATTAACCACCACAGAAACTATTTATAAACCATAGAACTATTTATAAAAGCGAAAAATCACCCAAAAACTCAAGAAGGCTTAATCAAAAAGGAATTAGAGTTTAAAAGTGCCGAAAAATCACTTCAAAAAATAAGGTAATTTTTCATATGAAATATAACCCAAATTTGTAGAAGAATTTTTTGGGCGATTTTTCATTTGAGTCATTTTACTGACAGCTGTTCTACGTTTTGCTTATAAATTTATTACAATATCTTTAAAAATAGAAAAAACTAATGAAAACGAGAAAAAATAAATTAGAGAAAAAATTACCTTTTTTCTTGTCTTTTTTCTTTTCTTTTTTTTTTTTTTTGGGACATTTATTCTTTTTGACCTTTTTTCTCGGCTTCAACACTGGGTAAGTATTAATAAAGGACTGCGCACGAAAAACGAGTATGTATAGTTCAGTTTATAAAAATGAAACGAATGAGTTAAACTTTTTGAAATATAGTTTGGTTAAATACTATTATATTCAAGTTTTAAATTTAAAAGAATAATAATTTATTTTTTTCTAACATAATTATTTTTTTTTTTTCGAGAAAACCCTAAATATAAGCTTTATTCTGTTCTCGGTTAATTTTTTTTTTGAAGTGGATCTACTATCTATTTAAACGCTATTTTAATTTTTACTCTGTTTCAAGTGTTCTTGAAAAATTTTTTTACTATAACCCAATACATTTCAAATGGACCGAACTTTTGACAGTTTTGCGGATTGATCTCTTTTGGTACATAGCAGCACCATTTGTTTGATAAAACTCAGTTATTTTTTTGTTGCTATTAGGAGATGCGATATCAGGCTAGAAAAATTAGAACTCGCTGTGCTTTTTTGTGATAGAAAATAATACTTTCCAAGAGCACTCCTTTGCATATATTTCTCTGTTTAAATTGTCATTTGTTACGAATAAAATACTTGTTTTCCTGCTCGTACGAATGGTTCGCTAAATCAGAAAATTTTTCGACAATTTTGATTTTTTTACACTATATTTATCTACTACATTTCCCGTAAAATCGGTGATTTGAACTTCTTGACCAGGATGTTGTAAAACGTTCAATAGTACGTACTGTATACTGCCCTTTAGACGCATTCATTTTTTTTTTAATAAAATTAATCTCAATAATTTTCATTCTCTCCTTTGCCTCCACATTTTTCCTAGTGTTCCTATTAGGAAGTTTTTTTACTTTGTGGGTCTCCAGGCTACCTTTACTAAACTTTTCTGATAAAAGGTACAGAGCAATTTAATAATTGAATCGGTTTTTATCCAGAGATGTTTGTTCCCTCTAAGTACGTATTATTTTGTCTGCGATCCTACAGCCTATATCAGTTCCTTTCGGTGATCTTCAACTCTGCATTTTTTATGTCTCAATACATATTTATTTCATAATTTTATATATATGTTTTTTAAGATTTATTAGATTTGTTAGTTTTAAGATTTATTGTAGATTTAATGAATATAAGTTTAAAAAGATTAATCTAAAAGAGCAAAAATTTAAAAAGTACAAGAATATGTATTGAACTTTTAAAGCGTGGCCTTAACTTTTAAAAATAAAAAATATATTGCATTGCTAAGCTTATCATGGACTGGTTTTTGTATCGTTTTATTTAATAAATATTATAAAAATAAGTTCTTGCTTTTAATTTTTTTCCCTTCTCACACTTTACGATATTTGATAGCTGTTTCATCAAACAAAAAACGTGAAGTAAGTGCGCGTAATGTGAACAAAAAATTAACTCTGCTTAAGATTTGTTGGAAAAAGTTGATGCTGCAAAAATGCATTTTTGCATCTTCTTTATAAAAAATAGTTTTAATGTTATACGTATATTCTATGGATAGACTATATTTAATTTCAGACAAGAAATGTGGAAAATTATTCTCAGAAAATTATTTTTCGATCCAAAAATGGAACGACTTCAGAAATTTTTAAGACCTTTTATTTGGGAATAGAAAATAGCTAGCAGCACAAGTCCTTTGATTTTTTCATCAAAATTACATAAATAAATTTCATACCAAGTTTTGTTTATCTTTCTTATTTCAACGTAATCGGGTAGCGGGCAATAAAGGGTTAACATAATTTAATGAATTATATTATATTATATTATTTTTTATTTTATTTTATTTTATTTTATTTTATTTATTTACTTTTATTTTTTATTTATTTAATATTTTTTTTTATTAAATAAATTACATTTTGATTACAATTTTGTTCAAAATTAATTAATATATTAATTGATACAATTTCAAAGATAAAATAAAGAAAGAATCATTTATTGAGATGATTTTACGATGTCTATTCATCTGTTTAGCTGTTTAATCATAAAAAATTTTTTGCACAATGTACAAGCATCAATTTTAGGGACAATTTCATAAAATTTGACACATGTTAGATAAAACATAACACACTTCTATATTCCTGCTAGTTTTTATGCATTATTAATATAATTTTTTTTTTTTTAATTACTACTTCCAAAGGTTAACAAACACACTCCAGCATAACACATTGCAACATAATGAATTCTCATTATGATGACTATAGCTCTTTAAAATTGTATTCCACTATTCAGAACCGTTCATATGTCCCTCTAAATTAAATGAGCTATGAAGCCCTGCAGATTTTAAAAATAGAAATCAAAGAAAAAAAGGAAAAACCAAGGTAAATAATTAATTTCTTAAGAACTTGGCATAAAATTAAATAAAATTTAATTTCACGCTGCCTGAACCCACTGTGTTTTAGACACTTTTCTTTTTACTAACAAATTAAAGCAAAAAATATTGCAAAAAATCAACATGATACGAGTACTCGGTACAACTCACGATTTTGTGATGTTCCAATACAGACATACTCATGCAAATAAAAATAAATATAAATAGAACTAAAAAAAGAATAGAATAGAATAATAAATAAAAATCGGTGAGGAATGTTGCAACTATTATTTACTTTAACATGTTGCACCAACATACAATGACAACGTAAAAATACATTCATCCATAAAACAAATACACGACTTGGGAAGAGGAAATTCTTACAACAAATGTGTAGAAAGAAAAACACAAGAAGCTCTTGTTTAGCTTCTCTAAATTGCCAATGAAATTACTTTCACAGCGGGAGGTACAACTATTGTTTTATGAAAAAGAAATATTTTATAAAAAACTAAAAAACTTTATTTAACATTTATATATGCTCAAAGTCCTTGGTGTTAAAGGAAATTGCTTAAGCTGTTAAAAAAATTCCATACCTGTAAATAATAAAATAAATATTGTGAGCATTGCTGACGCTTCGTAACGAAGAATAAATCAAATGTGTCAAGTAAATGAAACTAATTTTCTTAATATAAAATTTAAAGTAAATAAATTTCAATGTTCTTATCGTTACTTAAAACAAAAAAAGACACTAATTATTTTATATCTATAAAATTCAAAAAACAACTAATTGATAAATATTAAAGCAGCAGCAGAAATAATACCAAAATACATATAACTCTCTAGAAATAAGCATTAGTTTGTTCTTGCATGATTCCCAAAATGTTACATCTGAATGTTTAAATTTACATGAGCTTGACCACTTTCAAAACATCTCTAAAAATAGCTATTTCCTTTAATAATATTACCAAAATTTTATTAAAAGAAAATTAACTTCTAATTGTATTAGAGGCATAGCCAGGCCTGGAATATACATTTAAATAATTATTATGTCTCTTTTTATCTAACGTTTTTTGTCTTATTTTCTTTATTCAAACATATAATTTTAAATATTTCGGAAATTTTTCAACATATATTGGGTTTTAATGTACCATTCGAATGGTCTATGCTGATACTATTGAAGATTACAAGTAATTAAACCTTTAACAGCAAGAGGACCAATTTTATGCATTTGGCTTCCATAAGGTTAAATTAGCAATTTTTGCAAATAAGTCACATAAAAGTATTTATTATACTTAAATATAGATGAATTTATAAAAAATAAATATAATAAGTTCCTTTAAAATCGCGATAATAATCGAATTAAAGTGAATTTTGGAATTTAGCCACTATTTTACACAAATTTATAGTTTTTATGATAAATGTATGCTTTATTTCATTTATTTAACCAAAAATTAACTTAATCAATTATGAATTGGCAATCCCCAAATATTACTTACGCAACTAAAGGGTTAAATGAATACATATATGATGATGATATAAATTATGATGGAAAATATCTAAAATATTCAAACTTTAATAAAATAGTATTTAAAAAAATCATAGAAAATTTTACGAAAATTCGCGGGAGGGAAAACTAATTACATTTTTTTTATTTATTTTATATTAAACTACATTTGTCTATCAAATGCTGTAATTTTTTTTTGACAAAAAGTTAAAAATTATATACACTGCTGATCGAAAACTATATTTTTTTACTTATAAATCTCTAATGCTCAAGTTTAACTTAAAGTAATATTTACTACATTTATACGTGAGTCTGCAAAATATCAATTTTGCCGTATAAATACTGAGTTAATTTATTTTTATTTGAAAATAAATAATAGTTATTGAATAGTGAAACTACTTGAAGTTCTCACTTCTTTTAACTTTCAAAGAAATTTCAAATATATTAGACTGTTTTGTCATGCAGTGCTACTAATAACTAAATATCTATATTTTTGTGTGAAAATTTTCGTATAAACAATGAGTTAAGTATTTCTTATTTTTATTTATTATCAGCTGTCGTATAAACATAACAATTAAAAGATTTGTCAGTGTACTTTTCTTAGGGTAATCGATTATTATACTTTTTGGAGAAACCGGTTTTCAAATAGTTCGAATAGTTGGAATTTTGCAAAAACCTGTTGCTGTTTGCAAAATTCCGAAAAACACGTTTATTTTTATATTTATATATTTCTCTAAGAAAAAAATTAATAAATTTTGTAATATTGAGGTTAAAATTTATTATATATAATTATTTTAAGAAACAAAATTTAATTAAGGTAGGAAAATAATCATCAAATATGACATTAAGTGTTATATAATATGTAAAGAAACTATGACTTAAAATGGAAAAATCGTGACTCAATATTTTCAAAATCAATTTTGCAGGTAGACCTCTTTCAAATACTTTTCTTTATTTTACTTTAATATTTCTTTAAAGTTATAGAATTAATTTAAATTTTGCTTTAAAATATATTTATAAAATATAACAAGAAATTAGCTTTATATATATTAATCAGTTAACAATTTTTTCCTAAACTTCCATTCGAATATTAGTATTTAGTAAATTTGTTTTTTGAAATAAAATGCTATTTTCTTAAACACAAAAAACCGTTTTATTCGACATTCGAAAAATTAACATTTTGAAAAAAACCAACAGTACTTAAATCGAAAAATATGATTTTAAAACCGCATCGATCACTCTAACTTTTAATAATACTGATAAAACTAGAACTCTACAAACATTTTATTTATACAGTATTACTTTTTATACCCCACACCACCATTGTTGGTAGGGTATTATGCGTTTGTGCTGATGTTTGTAACGCACAGAAAAACTCACCCAACACCCACCTTAAAGTATACCAATCGACTCAGAATAAATTTTTGAGTCGATTTAACGATGCCCGTCCGTCCGTCTGGCTGGCTGGCTGGCTGTTCATGTAAACTTTTTCACAAAGTACAGGTCGCAATTTTGAAGATAATTTAATGAAATTTGGCATGTAGGAAATTGGTTATGATCGGTCCATTATTTCGCCTAGCCCCCATACAAATGTCCTCCCAGAATAGGGGTTTAACGATCATAAATGCCTTAAGTATTGCAATTTTTAATGAAATTCGGTGCAAGGAAGTTTTGTATAAGTATCAATCTTTGTGCCAAATTTCACGAATTTCATAATCGGTCCATAATCGGTCCCATATAAAACCCTCTTCCGAGAATCACTTTAACTTGCATAAATCACATACACATGATAGTATCAGGTTTATATTCGACACAAATAAGTTTTATATAAATAGAAATCGTAGTGACAAATTTTATGATGATCGCTCCATAATTTACCATAGCTCCCATATAAGCTCACTTTCGGAAATCATCCTAAAGTGCATAAATTCATCAAAATGTTAGTATTAACGTAATATTCCGTATTCGTATATTTTATTTTACACTTAGTAAAAGTATCGGTCCACAATTGACCACATATCTAATATAGGACCCATCCACGAATTTTGATGGACGTGCACAATAGTGTGGGGTATCATATGGTCGGGCTTGACCGACTATATCTTTCTTTATCATTTTATTTATTCAATATTTTAGTAGTTATAAGTTCAATGGGCCAATTAACTGCAGTTATTATATTATTTTAAACTATATTAATCTATACCTATTTATTATACAACGTATCTACTCGCACATAATATGGAAATAATTACTGTTTTAACACATATTAATAATTACAGATATATATTTCATACACTTGAAAAACAATAAATATTTTCAATTATATGAACTCTCCCTCCCATAATAATTCTCTATATAAATGCAACTATTATAAATTCAGGTACAATATCAGCAACAACAAAAACAAATATACATAGCTAAGAATGTATATATTCCTTAAATATTTGTACATATTGTTTAACAGATTTAGCGAAAGTTCTTTTACTAATTGCAATAACTCTATACCATAGTCGGGCTACTTTCACTACGAAAGATATATTCGAAGTTACCGTACTATGAATGGTACATATTAATTGTGATGAATGACTTGAATGACCAAATATAAATTTGTGCATTAGGTAGTGTGGGCAATTATACTTAGTGATAAAGTCTTCATAATCCTATCCAAGTAATTCCATTATATGTGCAGATACATGTTCACTCATTCTCAATCTAAAAATGTAGCTAAACACTCTATTAAAACATAGCTTAAGCCTCAATAAACTTCTTCGCAATGTGCAGTCAAAAAATAACGGCATATATACTGCTAAACAAACCCGTCTTATAATAGCAATGGGTATATAAAAACTTATATTATAATGTCTTCTTAAAGTCCAACTCACCTTAGGTACGAGGCTGTCTATGTGAGGGTTAAATCTTAATTTGTTATTAATGTGAAAACCAAGACATTTGTGATTGTTAACTGATTGATTTTCATTTAAAAATAGAAAACTCATCAAATATCATTTACATATAACAGAAACCGAAGAGGCCCCAAAATATACCTCTGTATACATCTAAACACCATCAGACCATCAGACTCAACAAATTGTTTACGATTTGTTTAAAAACGAGTATATAAGGTTACACGATAATGAACTAAAATTAAATTGTTCAACCAGTTTGTATGCTAACAATTCATGATTAAGTGTATCAAATGACTTATGAAAATCCAAAAATATCATTACACTCAACAGATGTTTATCGATATTAGAACAAATAATCTCAACTATATCTAGGACTAAAGTGGTAGTACTTAAACCTTTTCGAAAACCTGACTGAAATGCACTAACATTATTTTCATTTAAATATTCCATCACTTGATCCCACAGAATCACTTAAAAAATTTTAGAACAGCAAGGTAAAATACTGATCGGTCGATAGTCAGCCAATGAGTTCGGACATATTTTTAGTTGAAATGTTAATTAACTTCCCTCTTATTAAAATATTTATTTATTTGATAGAAGAACATTAAACATTCCTGTTCCAGCTCTGAAGTTTGGAGATTTGTTTACAAAGAGAAAAATTGTATTTACTCATTCCGTATTTAATTTCTATAATATCAGAGATCTGTTGAAATAAATATTATGAAGGCCCAAGAAACCATATAGACCAGGGTGAATCCATTAATTTATTAAAAATGATTTTGAAAATATTCATATTTAAAGTTTACATTAACTAGTTCATAAATGTAAGAATTACTTCTAGCAATATTCAGAAAATATACGGACTTTAATCCTTCATAGCTTTTTCTATAAATCTCTAATTCTTTTCATGCAAGAAATCATTGTTTTATTCATTTCATTTTTCAAAAAAAAAAAAAAAAAAAAAAAAAAAACAAATTTATCATATAAAACCTAATTTACATAAAACAAACAACAAGATAAATTTTGTGTCACCTATGTCAGTTTTGGGCGCTAATTTCTTACGTACGAGAAAAAATATTTGGCTGCGTTGAGATTTGAACCCGCATATCACTTTACTGTTCATATTTGTTAAGGTACGTTCAGATTAGTTAAATATTTAATGAAAAACAATATTTCCTAATTTTTTATTTTAAGTAGAAAAGCATTTTCCAGTTATCATAAATCACAGTTTTCGTTTTATTTAATACTGTTTTACGCTGTTTTATCTTACAAAACATTTTCAAGATCAAACAAAAGCAAACATTTCTTTTTTTATACCCTACAGTAGCATAGGTAGTTGGGGTTATACGTTTATGTTTATGCTAACGTTTGTAATGCATAGAAAAAGTTATCCAACACCTACCTTAAAGTATACCAGTCGACTCAGAATCACTTTTTGAAACGATCTAACCATGTCCGTCCATCTGGCTAGCTGTTCATGTAAACCTTGTGCACAAAGTACGGGTCGCAATTTTAAAAATAATTCAATGAAATTTAGCACTTGGGATTTTCATGGCACAAGGAAGAAGCCTATTGAAATCGGTTGTGATCGATCTATTATTTCACCTAAGCCCCATACAAATGTTCTCCCTGAAAAGAGTTTAAACATTCAAAAAATGCCTTCAAAATATGAATATTTTAATGAAATGAAAATCGGTGCAAAGAAATTCTGTGCAAGCATAAACCTTTGTACCAAATTTTATGACGGTCAGCCCACAATTGACCATAGCTACCATATAAACCCCTCTTCCAAAAATCACTTTAACGTGCATAAATCCCACACGAATATTAGTATGAAATTAATATTCGATATAAATAAGTTTTATGTAAGTAGAAACAGCATTGCCAAATTTTATGAGAATCGGTCCATAATTTACCATAGCTTCCATATAAACCCACTTCCAGGAATCGCAATAAAGTGCATAAAATCATATAGAGGTTAGTATCAACGTATTATTCTGTACTTGTATATTTTATTTTACATTTAGTAAAATTGACCACAGGTGTAATATAAGTCCCCTTCCCGAACTTTTATGCTCGTACACAATGGAGTAGGCCATCATATAGTCGGCCTTGGCCTACTATATTGTTTCGTTTTTTTTTTGGAATTTTTATTAAATGTTTTCCAAATTAATCAAAAAAAAAACGATTTTCAAATTTTGACCGTAACCCCTTAGGAATAGTAATTTATAATTAATAGTAATAATTATCTATCAAACAAGATAAAAAGAGTAAAGATCAGTTACAACATATTAAAGTCATCACAAATTTCTTAACGTGTTTTCGACCATTTGTGCAAGTAATGTATAGAAAAATTTTTCTTTATTTTTTTTTTTTTTTTTTGATTGTTGAAATAAAATGCTATTATTTAGCTCTTGACACCATAACACAAAAATTGCAAAAGTCCATTTCTGCGAAATCCGCAAAATTCAAATCGCAAGCACGGGGCATTTATAAAAGGTAAATTTTTATATTTTATATTTAGTTAAACTCTAGACAAGTGGGGTATATCAAAACTCATACCATTTTTACTAAAGGTAAATTCGTAAATTGATTTTCAGACTCAGTGTTATCTTATTTTGAAGATATGATTGAAAAAAGTGTATTTTTTTGTAATTCTAAGGCCAACTTTGGATTATCCTTATTATCGATATATGCAAAAAAGTTTTAGTTTTTGATTTTTTCAAAAACATTCAGACCATAACAATTATTTTTTAGTTTTATTATTATTTTTTTTTTTTGCTCAAATTATAATGATTATTTTTTGATTTTTTTTTTTTCGATTAAAAAAATAACGATTATTTTTGATTTTTTTTTTTTCGATTAAAAAAATAATGATTATTTTTTATTTTTATTTTTCGATTAAAAAATAACGATTACTTTTGATTTTTTTTTTCGATAAAAAAAATAACGATTATTTTTGATTTTTATTTTTCGAAACTTTTGATTTTTTTCGATTATTTTAGTGAAATTCGCCATATAAATGTTCTCTATAAGCATAAATCAGTATGTCAAATTTAAGGAATATCTGTCCATAATTGGCAATAGCTCCCATATAAACCCACTTCCAAAAACAATTTTAATGTGCATAAATACACAAATAAGCACTACGGCAAATTTTATTGGTTTATAACTGATCATAGCTCCCATATAAGACTCACTTTCGAAAATCATTTTAATATTAGTATTGAAATAATATTTGACAATAACAAGTTTTATAGCTGTATCAATCACTTTCTCAAACTTAGGAAGTATCGGTCTATAATTTACATCAGTTTCAATATAAGACCCTTTCCGAAAATTGTACGCATATGTATATGTATTGCAGCGGTACCGTTTAAAAACAATCGCCAAAGAGAGAATTTTTTAAAAAAAGGGGCCAACTGCTTCAATACTTAAAAAAACTCTTATTATTTTTTTTTATTTGTTAAAAAATCAAATTATTTAAAAAATACAATTTCATTTTAAATTTCAAATATTTTTATTTTTATATAATTTTAATTGAAAATTTAATGTGAAAATAGGGAAAAACGGTTAAAATTCTTATATTTTAAAACTGATAATTATATCCTATTTGTTTCCATATAAATATGTTTCAAATATGAGAGCTTTATACGTTTCTACTCTTTCGTATATGGAGTTTTCTAACGAAAATTACTTTAATTAAAATTTTGCATAACTTGTTAGTAACATACTAATTTGTAACTAGGATATTTTGCATTATTAAATAAGTTTTATTGTAGTCATACTTTTATGATCAACTGCCATATAATAAAATATTAAGATATATATGTATATGTATAATTGGATAATATCTTATAGTGTCAATTTACTAAAAAAATAAATTCTTAGAGATAACTAAGAGATTAATAAAAAAAAAAAAAAAAAAAAAAAAAAAAAAAATGGAATGATAAAGATAATACTTATTAGTTAAGGTTAATGATAATGTATAAGAGTAATTAATAAATTGTTATTCGTGTGTTGTTATAATTATTGTTGTTATTGTAATTATTTTTTTTTTTTTTATTTGCCTTATGTTTTGTATTTGTTATACTGTATTTGATGCATAACGTATCATAATTCGCATCATAACTTTATAGACTAAAACATTATATTATTCCTATGTAAAAAAAATAAACTGCACTAGGGGACTGATACTGTAAATTTTGGTCATGTTTAAAATTTAAGCTTTAATATGAACAAATTAGAAATTGTTGATGATCCCTATGATGTTATAATGAAATTTTATTTACATGAAAATCTGGGTGATGATTTGATGATGGTTATAATGTTTTGAGGATGATGGACCTTGGTTATTAATTTAACGCTGGTGCTGAATTGAAATGATCTCTGGAGTATTATTGATATTTCGTTGGAATTTGTTGCAGAATGTATTATTATTAAAATTAATGTAGTAATTGATTTTAAGGAAAATTTATTTTATTATGTTGCTGAATAGATTGACTTTGGTGGGTAATTGTTGCAGAATTCTATTATTGTTAGTTAAACTGTGGTGGTGACTTATTAAATGCTTCTGATAATGTGTTTATGATGTAATTAGAACTTCCATTATGTGATGTTGTAGGTAGTTATGTTTTGATATACTGATGCATATTTCTGTAAACGCATTTAAAATTTTTGTTTTTCTTTGAGGTATATTCGTTTCTCTTAACCAAAAACAATGTTGTGTTGTTACAATAACTCGCGTTATAATGTTAATTTTTTATGCAAGAAATATTTGTTTCTTGCTTTTGTTGTTCTCTTTAATTTAGCAATCAGAACATATTGGTGATCAATTCAGTGGAATATTCCTATAAAGGAAATTTTTGTCTAAAAAAAATTTGTCTCAAAAATTTTTAACAGTTCTAGTTGTTTGTTTCACTTAAGTTAAGCTTCTAATGACAACATCTCTGTTTACTGGAAATATTTTTGTTTTAGTTGGGAAATTTCTTCTGCTTAAAAGATGCCTAAAGGAACTTTTCTTGCAGATCAGGCAAAAAATTCAAATTAAATTTTTTCCTGATCAAAGCTGTTCTAAAATAGCAATTGGACGAAAAATTAACTGTTCTTAAGAAAGGGCAGAAATACGGAGTGCGAAAACAAACAAAACAAATCTTTTAAAATTTGTGCGCAAATACATGAAATGGACAAATTAGTGGAATAAAGTAATTTTTTCTGATGAAAAGAAATTAAATTTGAACGGTGACGATTTATATTCTTGCTACTGGCATAATTTGAGTTCGAACGTATGTAGAAACGCAATTTCGGTGGAGGCAGTGTTATGGTTTGGGCAGCATTTTCTGCTGCTAGAAAATCAAAAATATATTTTGTTCCAACTAAAATGAACAGTGCAATTTATAATGAACTTTTGGAAGATGCACTCATTTATGGATGAACAATTGGATGAAAATTACATATTCTAACAGGATAACTTTAAAAATGTAAATGGATACTTTTAAAAATGTAAAATTTGTTAAGAACACGGACCGGAAATTCAGAGGGAAGTAACAACGCTAAAGAATAAATTATTTGGACCGGAGTTTAAGATGTTCTGAAAATCATGAATATTTTTGTCAGTATACTCAGGAGATTAAGCCATTATCATCCTTGCTCAAACGAGTTAGTATTAGGTAGAATGAGCAGATGACCTCCAAATCAAAACAGTCTTGATCTCTGAGCATTGAAAGTTATATTAAATTATCATAAGACACAGCATAAATTTGAACTACATCATCGAATGAATGATCAAATGGCCGTATGAAAAAAGCTCTGAAAACTCTGATGAAACTTTTTACCAAACAAAGCTTTATACTTCCTTTCAAAAAATGCCAAAGCTAACAATGTAATGGGTGCTGCTGATGTCAGTTAGCGCAGCCATAATCTTAAAATCCTCAGGATACAGAAATACAGAAAGTCTGTAAAACATTTGAATGTGTCTCAAGGTTTGAAAAATTGTTTGCTGAAAGAATGTCTACTGTAGACGGATGGACAGGATTGATATTTTGTCCAAAGCGGGTATATTCATTTGGTTAATATATATAGTAGTTGGATTGGAGGTAGTGAACTGCACGCAGAGAAAAAACATGGTTACGGCATTGACACTGCAACAATATTATTTTCTCGTTGTTAATATTCATTAATTTTAATAATACTGTGTTCATGATAACAATATTTTTGTTTCAGTTTTATCATTCAGTGCTTATATTCGATCAAAATTTTAATATAGTTGACAAAAAAATTTTATATTTTTGAATATTTTTACCAGAAACAAAATTTTATTAATATAAAAAAATATCATTTCTTAACCATACCTCGATTTCAAACCAAACAATAATATTTATGTTTATTCCCATAACAATAAAATGTGACAAATAAATATGGGTTTTATAAATATGGTTGACAAATTCATAACATATTTGTCTTTGAATATATTTATTTTTAAACGTTTGTTTTCCACCTTCATTATAATTAATTAATATAAGTAAGCAATTTGCTTAAAAATGACATCGATTTGTTAGTGCATATTTAGGCATATTTTGTTGAAAATTCATGTTTTTGCATGTTTTGCCACAAATGTATATTTTTATATCATATTTAGTGCAATATTCTAATTTAAAATTATTTTTTGAGTAGAAAAAAATAATTTTATGGACTTTTGAAAAAACGACTTAAGTATACATTTCAAAATTTTCAGAATAGCTAAAAAATGTTTTAAAACATAAAAAATACCATGTAAAAATTAATATGTGGTAAGCTGTTACTCCAAAACTAACAATCACAGAAGGACGTGGATTATTGTAAAAGGTGCATCATCAGTAGGTTTCTTATTTATCTCGTATTAAGATATAAAATTATATAGAATAAATAATTTCGTTTCGTAGAAGTATTGTCCTAAAATATTTGATAAATATATAATCTAAAACATAGAAATAAATACAGACTTTCAGGGTTAAATTTCCAGTTATTTATCTGAAGGTAAAACAAGTTCGTTTAATATCGATTTATGTATATGAAATATTTGTTGTGATTGTCATAGGTTTTTTCAAAACATATAGAATTGATTAATGCTTTTTAAAAGAAGCTACTAATGAGATTATTCTGTCCGAAAGTACAAGAAGCTATATAGAGCTACCCTTAATATCATTTTAGAAAATCCGATTTATCACTAAGACCACTTCCATCAAAAGAAATGTTGCTAATACAGTTGTTACAATTTTAGATTCAAACAAAGAAATAATAAAATCTTTGCACATCATTTAAGAATGCTTCCATTACATCTATCGATGTCGAAGGTAATTTTCTATGTGCAAAAGCTGTCTAAGGTCTTGTCTGTATATTTATTTTTAATTTATGTCCTGTGTGAAATAGTAGAAAAGTATACTCATTAGTAAATTTTTGATAGTTATGAGGTGAATAAAATTTTATTACCTCAGAAGGCCAGTAAAAATTTTGAAAAATGAATATATTTTTTAAGTTTTAAAATTTATAGAAAAATTTCAATTGAACAAAATATTTGGAAAAATAACATATATTTTAAAATCTTTTAACATTTAAAACACATAACGTTCTTTAAAATTCTTTATATTCAATATTTCTTTTTGATTTTTTTATAATAAAATTTAAAGTTATAAATATTTTTCAGTTTTCGTTTCACACAGTGGAAATGAAAATTATTTCACCATAGAAAAATAGTATTTATCATCCTGTTTCTTTTAAATAAAAGTTAAAAAATAAATGCATATTTTATTTGTTTTTAGGGCATATTTAAACATTTTTAGTGCATTTTTAAGCACATAAAACACACTTTTTAAATGCATGAATTTCCTGTTTTTGGTTATGAAAAATTAAGTATTTCAATGTAAGTTGGGTGGGTCGAAAAAAAATTTATGCCTGTCACCCCCTACAATGAAAGTATAGTTCATGAGGTTTCAAAAATGCAAAAATTATTTATTTACCACGTCCAAAAATACCGCCCTTTTTGTTTTATGTGTATAGCGTGGCCATCTTAAGTCCGATTATAGAATGTGATATGTCTAGTTTGACAACTGTTTAAATTTTTTCTTTGTTGATTTTTGAATACGATATCAAATTCTCGATGTCATTTCTGGTATCTCGGATATATATCCCCTAAATATCCAACTATTCCTCAACCATTTTTGTTCATATTTTAAAATATTTTAAATTAGTACATACACCATACTATGCTAGATAATATTTTGTCAATAAATTGGACTTACGGATAAAGATATAATTTTGTAGAATTTTTTTCTTGAGTACTATTTGTACAATATGTTAAACAATTTTTTGTTTTTTTGTTTTAAAATTTTCAAGTTCCTAAAACTACTACAATGGTAAAAATATTGCAAACAGAAATATGTATTGAAAATACACAAATTCTTGGCTTTCCATTGATATATATTTAACAAAAATCACTTAAAGCAAAAGTGACAATATTTTTTACTCTGAATAGTTTCACTGTGCATCATTTTGAATTCTTAATTTTTTTATTACAAACCTTATATGTTACGTTTATTTTTTATGTAAATCAAGTATACTAATTATGTCCAAAATTATCGAATCGTGGCCCAGTGTGCAGCAGTGGCATAAAAGAAGACTCAAAATAGTTGTGTTCTTACTTAAGGCTTAAAAGTCTACATCAATTATTATTTACTCACACTATAAATTCCTTAACGAATATTAATTGTTATTTCCTTAAAATTCTAGAAAAGAAATCAAGTGTTGCTTACAAATTTGCGGTTCTCTAAAATTAAATATCTAAATAAAAGCAAGAATTTTTATAAATATGTATGTTAGCCCTAGGTATGTAGTTTATAGACAGAAATATATATGTATTTCCTTAGAATATCTGAGTGGCAAATTCTGATTTATGGCTGTAATTTTTCAATGTAATAATTTCTACGACTACTTCATGTTCATTTTCTGGCAAAAAAAAAAAAAAAAAAAAATAATCATCTCTGCATTTAAGCTATATTTACCAGTATGTTCCCTTTTATTAGTCTGATTTGTTGAATTTTTTTTTTTTATTCTTCTTTTAGATATTCTTGTTTGCTTTTGTTCGCTCCAAAAAAGCATATTTTTAAAAAAGGCTTCTTTAAAGTTGTAAAAATCTCTTTAAAAAAGGATTTTTGTTGATTTGATTAATGTGGCAACGTTTTATCTTTATAGTAAGTCTACAACTGTAAGACATTCATTATTTGTATGTTTTTGTTATTGTTGGTTTTATTGTGCGGTTTTATTGTATAAAAGAAAATAAAAATTACTAAAAATAAAATAAAGCTAAATAAAAGGATTTCTTAAAGCGTAATAACATATTTTTAAATAAACTTTTTCTATGAATAATTTAAATGAGGGTCAGTTATTCCGTTTAGGGTTAAGTTTGAATTGATCTCATTTTTACACTCTTTCGAACAATTGTAATTAGTTTATAAGCTTTTTCTTGACATATAAATGATTATAAATAAAATTTTATTAAGAACATTTGCTTAACTTAAACTTCCACTTAAAAACTTTTCCTTGTGCACTATTTTATTTTATATTTTTCATAAAGAAAACCTGTAAAAAAAAAAAAAAAATGATGAACAAATATGGCTTTCAGTGTTTTAAATATTTCATCAACATGGTTTTATTAAACTTTATAACAAATGACTCAACACAGAATGAATGATATTTTACAATTTAATTAAAGGGTTTTAGCGCGAATACATAACCACACACAATAAACTCCAGTTTCACAAAGAGATCATCATCATAAAAGTTTAAAATAAATTACTTACAACGAAAAATGGTAAACAAGAATATTGTTTTAATAACTTAATTCGAATTGAAGAACTTCAATGATTATTTAATGGAATTTTAAAATGTCTACATTTAACATCATCTATCAATGTCGAAGATGAGAAGAAAAATATTCTTCTACTTTAAGATAGTTAAAATAAAGATATTTATTGAAAGCAACCCTTTTTCTTGTAACAGTTGTGGGATAATAAAGTTGTAAGAATAAATCGTTTTTCTTTTTCTTTTTTTTTCGGCAAAAATCTTTCTACATTTTGGCATATGGCACAGTCATTGGTTATTTATAAAATACTTTTACAAAATGATGGCAAAATTAATAAGTGAGTATAACTGTGAAATTTTTGGCTATGCACAGTGGCTCAGAAATTAATTTCATTGTCCAAAAGTCCAGTTTTTTTGTTAACACCGTTTTCAAAAATTTTAATGCCCTTCAATAGTAAACATATTGAAACTAAGGTGACCAAAAAAATTAGATCAAAATTTTGGTAATTGAGGGCATGACTTGCTGTTAAAACAAATATTTTATGTTATTATATAAAAATGTGATTTTTGTAAATTTTTATCAGAAGTAAATTTTCATTACTCGCAAACTATTATCGATAATTGGTTGCATTTTTTTATTATATTGGTAGGATAATAGTCTTTAAGAAATTTTACGATGTGTCACTGTACTGTTTATACCTGCTGTGTTGTTAAATGTTTTCACAGGTACTATATTTTAATCAAATTCGAATGGAATAGAACTTTTGAGGGGTTAAACAAATTTTACTACCAGAAGAAAAACGAAAGTGTCCACTTTAGCCCCATATATACTTTTGTCTGGACCCGTTCTGTAGAACACTTTTTCCATTTGAATGAAATTACTCCCAAAATTGTTTCTATTATTATTTTATCTGTTCATATGACTCAAGTATAAATACAACAAACTAAATTGTGTATTTTACCTATTTCTAGCCCTTTTTAGTTATTTAGCACTTTTTCATTATACTTACTTATGATAACTATGAACATAGCATAACTTAATGTAAGAAAAGAATAAAAGCCAGTGGTATACGAATACAATAATGCGATTTATGGAACACATACTAAAAAACAATTATGATTTGGATTTTAAGCCTACAGGATCAATAAGAAACCAGGACACCAACAAGGAGCTAAGAAGTTAAAAAAAAACATGCTCAGGATGAATTTCCCAAATATAAGTTGATTTTAAATCAAGCAAAACAAGGATCAGATAATGCAAATGATGGGAACACAGCAAGAAGTTTATTTTCAGATTCCCAAAGAGCATCTGAAATAACGGGTGTTGATATAAATCTTATTTCAAGATTTAAAACAATTATTGACGTATCTGTGTGCAATGAACAAATTGATGCTAGAAAATTTGGTGATTACGCGAAGAAAAATGTATGAATATATACAACCAAATGTCCATTGAGAAATATGCCAAAAAATATTTTTTTTTTAACCCAAAATATTAAAATATTACCATACTAATGTTAATGGTTACACAATTTCATAAGAATTTGGAAAGAATTTCTCCTATAGGAGTCTATACTCTCTACTTAAAATGCCACTTCATTTGGGTGTTTCAAACAAGGGGAATTGAGTGGATTATAAGTGATAAAAAGTATTAAAACTGTGCAACATATTATGGAATCAATGTGACATTTAAAGTGATAGGAAGACAAAATCCTGAAGGATATTGAACGCAAAATAAAAGAATAACCTGGTAAGGGATGTACCCGCTATAAATTAAAGAAAACTGAATTTAATACTTTGTCCGAGTAATGTTCCAATCAGTGTTGCCAATTTAGCATTTTAAGGTTAAATCTAGCCTTTATATTTTGCTTGTAGCCTCAAAATTTTCGTTTTAGCTTCTAGTTTTTTTCCACCCTTTTTTGATTCTTTAAATTGCCTTAAAAAGGCAAACATTTTAGTATTTCAACATAGAAGAAAATAATCTTTTATATGCTTTTACTAATTTTATTTTTACAGAATCATCCATTTAAAAATCGAAATTATTTTTTAATAAAGTCCATTAACCATAGAAACTATTTATGAATGCATATATATATTAAAAAAATTTGGAAATGATTAATCAAAAAAGTATTAAATATAATTTAAAACTGACGAAAAATCACTTCAAAACTTTGGCTAGGTAATTTTTCATATGAAATATAACCCAAATTTTTACGGGAATTTTGTGGGTGATTTTTCATGCATCATTTAGCTGACAACTGTCTATATTTTATTTTTAATTTTACAATAACTTTAAAAAAATATTTAAAACAAATGAGAACAAAAAAGAAATAAATAAATAAATAAATAAATAAAAATAAGTCCAATTTAGCCTTTTTTCTCAACTCCTGGCAATACTGGTTCCAATTTTAAAATCGTGGTCCAATTTATATTCATTAGATTATGCCCCAATTAATTTGACACTTTACCAGGAAGAAGCCAAGAACATCGGAATCCATTTTCGTAACATTTGTGTTTATAGCCATTATGAAATAATTTCATAAATTCCTCCGTGAACGTGGGAAATAGAAAGACTAATGCTGAAAATAAATTGTCAATGAGCCAGCTGGAAATCAAAAGTGAATTATCTAAAAAAAACTTGACATTGGATTAGGACGAATGTACGAAGTACAAAAAATACCAGCGTTCCTGACCACCATATTTAAATGCTAATCAATACAGCTAATCAAATGCATTGTTTCTCAACGTTCCAAGTGTTCGATGTGCAACATATTTCAGAAGGAATAATTACTTGTTATGCATTATCAGAAATTATTTGATCTTACAATGTCAAGTTCTTTAAAGCTTTTACTTCAATATTTAAATGTCTTAAATTTTTAAGACATTTTTTCCAATTTTTCTGTTTCACGCTAGATAAACTATTTGTGCGATCGCAACAAACATACCCCTAATTGACTATTGATGCATTTTCGCAACACCCGGTAAATCGAAAAATAGCTAGGTACACAAATATTTCGATTTTATGATCACACACACACAGAAAAAAGATTAGTTGGGAAATAGTTACAGCTATGAAAATATAAGTTGTTAATACGAGGGCGGATCAATAAGTCCGTGACTTTTCGAACTTCCATCGTAGTTATATGAAATGCAACACTATTCCCATCAAGTACTACCTGTTAATAGACTACTGTCAAATTTCGTGCAAGTGTCGTCATTTACTTTGCGTTTAACAGCAGTTCAAAACATACAACCTCGTGTATTCTTCTAAAAATGGAAAAAAGTGAATTTCGAGTGCTCATTAAATATTATTTTTTGCGAAAAAAAAACCGTCAATCAAACCAAGGAAAAGCTCGATAAATACTATGGGGACTCTGCACCATCGATTTCAATGGTAAAAAAGTGGTTTACTGACTTTCGTTGTGGTCGCACAAGTACAAATGTCGCTGAACGTTTTCGACGGCCAATTGAGGTCAGTGCACCCGAAAATCCACGATATGGTGTTGGCCGACCTAAAAGTAAAAGTGCATGAGATTGTTGATGCCATAGGCATTTCATATGGCAGTGTAGTTTCGATTTTAAATGATCAGCTGGGTTTAAGAAAGTTGTCTGCAAGATGGGTGCCGCGTTTGCTCTCAATTGTCCATAAACGTAAACGTGTGACAATTTCAAAGGATTGTTTGGAGTTGTTTAACCGTAATTCGGATGAGTTTTCCGGAAACCAAGCAATATGTTTCTCTAGGTGAACCTGCTCCGAAGAAGGCAAAGGTAAGTTTGTCGGCCAATAAGGGGAAAACAGTAAACGGCGAATATTATGTCAACCTATTAGACCAATTTAATGAGGATTTAAAAAGGAAACGACCCCATATGGCCAGGAAAAAAGTTGTTTTTCATCAAGATAATGCACGGGTGCACATGTGTGCAGTCTCAATGGTAAAACTCTATGAATTGGGCTACGAATTTGTACCTCATCAGCCATAGTCTCCGAATTTAGCCCCTAGTGACTACTTCCTATTTCCAAACCTAAAAAAATGGCTCGGTGGAAAGAGATTCAGCTCCAACGATGAAATTATTGAGCAAACAAATGCCTATTTTAAGGACCTCAAAATATTCCTATTTTTTACGCAAAGTAAATGACACTTGCTCAAAATTTGACAGTAGTCTATTAACAGGTGGTTCTTGATGGGAATAGTATTACCATTTCATATAACTACGAGGAATGTTCGAAAATTCACGGACTTATTGATCCGCCCTCGTATGATATTTAATTAAAGTGATTAAAATTTAATTAACTCGACAAAATATTTATATTTAAAACTGTAAAAATCGAAATTTGTCTTTGTATCATTCCTTCAATCAATGCAGACCTATATTAAAATTAATTAATGAGACTTAGTAGAGGCAACAGAATTTAATTCAATAATATAGAATTCAGTATCATATGTATATTGATAATAGCAATAAAAAAATAAACTAATGTTGAACAAAACATCAAATTCGTTGTTCCCAAACGAAAACAATGATAAATAATTTTTACATACATAAATAAATAAAATAAGAAATTGTGAAGATTTTTTCATTATTAAAAAAATTATACAAATATAAATGTTAAAATTATTATACCAAAGGAAGCAGTCGTGGTTTGATTAATAAAAATAAAAGGTAGGTTTTATATCGTTGATAGATGCTGACGCTTCACTTAAATAATTTTTTCTTTATTTTACAAATATTTTTATATGAAAAATGAGAGGATTCAAATGTTTTCCGTGATTCTTGTTAGCAAAATTTATTTGCTGCACACAGATCTGTGTCTGTCTGAGCTTTCAAAGAAGTCATCATAGGTTTGTAAATGAAAGTTATTTGGCGAAACTATTAATACAAATTTATTATTATATTTAATTGTAACTACAAAATGGTTAAAAAATGTTAAATGTTTTTGAAATTAATTCACAATAATCATTTAATAATACAGTTATGCTTACCGTATTTATTTGGTTATTTCTTTCGAACTGTGAGATAGTCTTTGGGACTAACTAAATACGATTGGCAAAAAAATCGGTTTTCTCTGTGAAGTTACTAAAATAGACTCCATACCAAAATTTATCAATTTATTTTAACGGTATCAGATATCGGTCGGAAATGGGTTAATGACTAGGATTGTCAAATACGAATTTCAAAAAATTAACTTGATTAAAAAAAAAGCTTGACAATTGACTTCTGTCAAAATATTAACCCCCTTATTTTGTAAAGCACTTCATCACACTTTGAAAATTTTTCCATACAAATTTTTGAAAAACAAGAATAATTTATATGAAAAAATTTTCAAAGTGTGATGAAGCGTTTTTCAAAATAAGGGGGTGGTAAGTCTTTTTTATTATATATATGAAACTTATACGTAAATATAAAAAGAGGAGTTTACATGGCATATTCGTGTAAGGCATACAAAAATATTAAGAAATGTGATATTCGATTTTTACAATTGTTATTTGAAATAATAAAAAAATAAGAAATATTGCACAGCATGTTTGTTTTGACTAAATAAAAATATTTCAATAACTATTACTAGAGTTTTTGGACATTTATTTATGGCATCAAAAAAAAAAAAAAAAAAAAAAAGAAAACAAGTTAGTTAGCTATGCCGAATCTTATGTATCGTTCAAAAACGATTATTCGCTTAATATACCTTTAGTAAGTCATTGTTAACTTAAAAATTTTAGAGTAGGTTCGACCCTACCTTAAAGCTAATTTAAGATTATTTCCGTTACATACATACATACATACATACATACATACATAAATACATTCATACAAATTTCAAGAAAAAAATTCTTGTATTCATGCATAAATTTTAGACAAAAAGGTCACATTGTTAAATTTCCGGATATTAAGATTTGTTCCGTATATAAAAAAAAAATGCGCCAGTATAACTATTTAAAAGCATATAAACTTTATTCTGGGACAGGATAATATTTTCTTTACAAAGTTAAATTTAAGCTACTTTGTAATCCAATTTTAAACATAAACCGAAAAAATTCTATTCGCCACATATGTTCGACTTCTTAGTTCTTTCCTGTTTCCAAGTAATTGTAAGTAGTACATTAATATGTAAAAGTCTTAGACTAAGGTGCCATTAATCTAATGTATCAACTCCAGTTTAAAAATTACACAATTTAACAGAAAAAATAATAAAATATTTAAATTTTAACACAATTTCAACAAAAATAATGTAAACACATACAAATATGAAATAGTGATATTGATTTTATAACAGAGTATTTGTTATTCGGATACTTATAATTATAAAAAACAAAAATAAAAGTATTTTATTTTTATATAATTATAATTACAAAAGCTAAATAGTGATTTTTTTTTCCTTTATAAATAACTTCTTTATCATCAAAAAAGTATTGGAACATCAAAAATAATAATGGAATAAAATATATAACGAATAATTTATTCCAACTATTCACAACACAGACAATATAAATGAGAGAGAAACAGAGAAGGGTTACCTACATAAAAAGAAAACAAATTATTAGTTAATGTAGATTGCAAAACAGTTTTTTTTAATACGATTTTCTTAATAAAGGCTTTAAGTCTAAATTGTTTATAAGCTAGTTTGTGCTTTATATATAAATAATTTTTTAAAACATTTTAATTTCCCAAAGTAAAATATCATTAAGACTTACGCATAAATAAATAATATTGCGGCGTTATTATTTTAATTTCTTTGTTCTTAAATCTTAATTTATTTTTCATCATTTCACGCTTGTTTTTGGATAATTTGTACTTTTTTTTTTTTTGTGAAAACAAAATGTACTATATTTTATTTCCACACGAAATCAAGAATAAAAAATTAAACTATACATATTTTAAAGTGACTTGGCATATTAGAAAAACACATTTAATATTGGAGTAGTAACTGCAAAATGAGTAAACAAAATTTTTACAAAATTCACCAAAATGCGTACAGTGGGATAAGAAATGTTTTACGTTTTAATTTTCAAGTTTCATATTTGTTCTAAATATTTTAATGCAATGATTTCTTTCTGTTTTACTGTTCATGACAAACCTTTAATTTTGAAATATTATAAATACTTATAAATAGAAACCATGCCAAAACAAATAAGAATAAATATTCTTTTGTGAAACTTCAACACAAGAGCTTTTATTGTAATGTTATAATTAAAATTTTTATGAAATTTAATGAACATGAACAACTCGAAATAATTAATGGGTAGTCTAATAATACAATATAATGAAATAATAATAATAATAATAATATACAGGGGTTTCCAAAAAGTTATATAAGTTTAAACAATCAAAAAAATACTGAAAATTTGGTCAAATATAAGTTATAGATTTTTATTTATAATAACAGCTATGGAAAATATCTATATATTTTTATTTATATCTATCTGTATCTATCTATTTATCTATTTATCTATCTATCTATCTATCTATCTATCTATCTATCTACCTATCTATCTACCTATCTATCTATCTATCTATCAATCTATCTATCTTTTTTTTTGGACGTAGTGATAGCACGCTATCAACTAGTGGCCCTACGAAAACCCCACTAACACAACCCCGGAACTACTTCCGCATTTCATCAGGGTGGGTAGTTCATATCAGCCTAATTCCTACATTCTCCTTACTGTTTCTAGGTAAGGAGGTTCGGAACGGCTGCGCATTTCTCCATCATTATCTTACTAATGAACTCTTCGCACAATCTCCAAGCACTTGCAGAATATAGCATGGTATTCACCATATTTCCAGGTGTTAATGTTACGCCTAACTTATTGTTCAGGGCTTGTCTTTGTTCCACCCACTTTCCACATTGTAAAAGTATATGATTTGTATCTTCTTCTAGCGCTCCAAATGACTCACAGCTACTAATTTCTTTCAGTTTAAATTTATGTAGATATTTATTAAAACTGCCATGGTTGGTCATGGCTTGAGTTATGTAATAGCCCATATTACCATATTGACTTTAAATCCATACTCTTATATTTGAAATCAGATTATACGTCCATCGTCCAATCTTTTCATGGTTTCAACTCTCTTGCCATTTGCATATCATACTGTCATTGGCATTTTTTCTTATTTCTGAGATTTGTTTTGTTCGCTCTTCCGGACTGGTATTGTTTCTATTTATATGTTTATTATTATTAATAGGTCTATGGGAGATAGATACGCTAATGTTATACGGAGAGTGCTAACTCTCTCCGATTTCAGTAATTCCCTTATGTTGTATCTCAATTTCAATGAGTGACTGACCACCTTGGATATAATCTTCCTTTTGGATTGCATTGGTCCACCTACATTGGACATCATTCTTTCAAGAACGGCTCTAATATTTGCTGCCTAAGTCTGGCATCTATGAGAGCTCCCAAATATTTGAGATGGGATTTTGATATTCTCCAATCGTTATTCTCATGATCTCTCTTTTACGCCTGCTTGTAACTAATACAATCTCCGTTTTATGTTCGGCAAGTTCCAACTCCACACTTTTCATTCAGTTTCTAATAGACCATACTACTCCATTCGAGATTAGCTCCACTTCATCCATATGTCTTGCTGAAACCGTAACTGCTATGTCATCTGCAAAACCTTCGCCTCTTCTGGAATGTTATATTCTACAATATTGGACCAAGCACAGAGCCTTGTGGAACTCCTGCAGTGAAGGTGTTACGACATCTTCGTCGATTTGGTAACAGAGCTTTCTGTCTATGAAATAGCTTACTATGCATCTTGTTAAACACGCCGTTATACCGATTCTGTTTAGCTTTTAAATTATTACCCCCAGTTCACAGAGTTAAAAGCATTCTTTATATCAAGCGTTATGATAGCACAGTACTTCCTACTTGTTCCTTGCCTTCTATTGCCATTCGTGCTGTATCTACTGCCATACGTGTTGCATCGATGGTTGATCTAACTTTTCGAAATCCAAATTGCTAATTCGACAAACCATTTCTTTCCTCTACAATTGGTAGCAATCGGTTGTGTATGATTTTCTCCAGAATTTTCCCTTTTGTGTCGAGTATACATATTGGACTTACGTAGAGGGATTGTTTGTTGAATTTCGGAATTAGCACTAAATTTAGCTTTTTTCCAAGGGTTTGGAAATATTCCTTTCTTTAGGCATTCATAAAATACATCCACGAACGGTTTCGTTGCAGTTCTAACTGCCAACTTAAGCACATTGTTTGGGATTCCATCAGGTCCTGGAGTTTTGTTGTTTCCGATTTTCTCTGTTATCTGAAGCAACTCCTCTTCTGCCACCAACGGTATGGATTCTATTGGGTTCATTCTTGTCACTGTACTTATATTGCTTCTATGTTCCGGAAACAGAGTTTTGACTATCTTCCCTAGTAAGATGGGACAACTTGGATGTGGGGACCTTTTGCCTTTAAGGCGTGAGGTTACCACCCTGTACGCTTTTCCCCAAGGTTCATTATTTGCTTCTAGACTTATATTTTTGAAGCTATTTTTCTTGCTTCTTAAAATAGCATGTTGAAACTCTCGTCTTGCCGTTTGGTTCGTCTTCTAGCTTTTATACACACCAGTAATTTGAGGGACAGTTCCTCGTCATTCTTCGTTTTGGCATAGCGACGTCACATAGGCTTTTGATTCTCGATACCAATTGATTCACTTTTTCCTGTGCTGTACCAGTTCAAAGTTGTTTCCAAATTCCGGTGTAAATGCTTCTTTGTCAAGTCTTTTAGAGGCCCAACCAATATAATTTTTACATCTTCTTCACGAGAAGCAAGCTATGGACTAAAAATATAGTAGCTTGATGGTCACTGTGAGTATATTGTTCGCTGACTCTCCAATTTATATCCCTTGCAAAGGAACTACTCATGAATGTTAGATCCACGACAGAGCTTTTTTATCCAGTAGAGAATGTTGGTGTATTTCCACTATTTGCTACCACTAGGTTATGCCTAGAAATCGCTTCGAGTAAAATACGTCCTCTAGTATTTGTATTGTATTTTTTTTCGACTACCCCAACCAACAGCCCATGCATTGAAGTCTCCTACCATAATTTTTGGTTTATGATTATGTGAGTCTCTTAACAGATTAACCAACATCTTTTCAAACACTTCAATTGTTGCACTAGGAGGCGCATAATTCGGATATTTCTTCTATTCATTTATTTCCGCATGCCCAAACTGCAGCTTTATCTGTTAAATCTTTCACCTATCTATCTATCTATCTATCTATCATATATCTATATATCTATCTATATATCTATCTATATATATATTTATCTATCTATATATCTATCTGTCTATCTTTCTATCAATCTATATCCATCTGTGTCTATCTATCCATCTATCTATCAATCTATCTATCTGTCTATCTATCTATCTATCTATCTTTCTATCTATCAATTTTAAAATTTCTATCAGGGAGCGGAGTCCTGACGGATTTTAAAATTTGTATTAGGCAGCGGAGATTTATACGGATTTATATATAATATCCAGAACTATCTGAAGCTCCCAGATGACGTAGAAAATTAAAATTTGAATTTCCTATAAAGCTATTCGTTCCACAAATTTGGACGGAGCTATATTTGAAATTGCTGTCAGGGAGCGGAGACGCGCAGATTTGTTATTTTATGTAATATTTTTTAAAATCGCTATTGATTTTAGGAAGTTTGAATTTGCTACTCATTGTTTGCTCTCCAAATCCTATCAGAAACTGATTTTGTATTTCAATCAGGGAGCGCATTTATGCCGATTTTTTTCTTATGGTTTTAAAAAGTTTGCTAATTCAATACTTTAAGCATTATTATCCCATTAAAATTTTAACGACTTCAAATCTTTTCTTATATTGCTGTTATATTTTTCAAAAGATTTTTTGAGTTGTTTATGCATATTTCTATTATTACAATATTTTGGTAGGCTTATACGCTAGTTAGAACATAAAAAACTTTTGACAATTATTATTATTATTATTATTATTATTATTATTATATGAGTTCCATGATATAATCTCTAGCAGTTTCTGCAAATAACTACACAAAAATTCAAAAAGTCTTTAAAGTAATACGACAAATTTTACAAATTATAAAGGCCAAAAAAACAAATTCAATAAATCTTTCAAATCTTCATCAGTAAACCTTAAATCAATCTTTATTTGGTATTGTTAGTAAACGCCCCTACCTCACTTTGCTATCTTTTTGTTATTTTAGTTTTTATATATTTTATAAATTTATTTAATAAAGTCATTAAAATAAATTCTTTTAAATTCTTAACATGCCTTCGCTGACAAGTCCATAAATTTTATACGAGCTTACCTACCCAAAGACGTGCAAAATCTTAAAAAGAAGGTGAAGTAGAATATGTGGAATAAAAGAAAGAATAAATGAAACCCCTGGTGTCAATATGCTAAAGTCTTTACCATTTTGGTTAAAGATTGCAATTTAGTCTAGACATTTGTGCTAAAGTTAAAATACACTATGGACAAGGTTGTACGTACTTATATACATACAATATGTATGTATATAAACTCGTATTACACTATCAATAGACTCTTTAACAATACATTTACGAACACAACAACAATAAGATAGAATGAATCTTCACTTGGAAAAATCAGATAAATAAGTACAACCTTTATACCAAAAATCATGATGATGCATTTGTGTAAAATTGCATTGTAAGCATATTTAAACTTTATAAAGGAAAACAACCGCAGAAATAAATGTTATAAAAAAGCTACTGATTTTAACCCTTTTTAATGTGAGTCTTATTGTGTTTTTTTTTTATCCCTTTTTTATTTTTAATATTCATTGTTTGTGAAGGTAAAATAAGCTAGAAGAATTCAAATTTTAAATAGTCATGGGTTTTACAAATAAAGAATTTTAAAAACCTTTATAAACCACGAATTTGTTATGCACTTTTTAAAAGTCTTAAGCAATCGTCTTGCTTAGAAGAAGGATGATTATCTAAAGATATGATAAGATATCTTTTGTTATATATATTGTCGAGAAGTTGCTTTCTGATCCATGTTACGGAGGACAGTTCCCAACAAAAACTTGGTAATGGAATGAAGTTACGGATGTAGTTACTTTTCAATAACAACAAAATACCATCTGCATTACATAGCACTAGTTTGGTAACTACATATTTATAAAACGGTATGTAATTAATTATTTATGGTCGGATTTTTGAAAATGCTACTTTTTATTGATTTTTTAATTGAGCTTACCAATTCATATATTTAAAGAAGGAATAAATATATGAAAAGTCATAATCTATTTTTGCATGTAAATATATTCACAATTGCAACTTAAAAACTTTAATTAGTATGCCAAAAAAGATATGTTGTTGTTTTTGAAAATTTTAATTGATGTTTATAAAATTTTCTTTTTACGTTTAAAGTAAAATTAAAAGAAAAAAAAAACAGTTATTTGGAACCTAAAATATAACTAGTTTCTATTGATTTCACTAATAATGACAATATGTTATTGAATAGCTTGGAAGTAATTAGTTCTTGTAACGACATCTCAGTAATGACTTTCTAAAATGCTGACGTGTAACAATGTGAGGTAAGTAGTTGCTTCTAATGTCATCACCGTTTTAAAATAATGGGTTATTCAGTTGATATGTTTAGTGAAGAGCCATTATATATTAACTTCTATCTTCTTAACTAATTACATGGCAACCAAAGTTTTTGCTGAATCTCTACAAGTTTTTTTTTTATTACAATCTGACCATATTTTCAGAATTAGGATTTTATTCTCTCTTTTACATGATCCGATTTTAATAAAAATTTATAGTAACAATCATCTTACTTGCTAAGTTATATGTCCGAAGTTTTTTTCAGTCTGCGATTGTAATTTTAGCCTGTAACCTCATTGAATTCTATACACTTGAGGATACCCTAACATATACAACGAAAGATAAGTACATATATTTACATAATGGGTGGTATAATTATCCTTATAATTTGATTATATCATATTAAAATATATCGGATACTATAAAATATTATATCGAATGTAAGATTCTCTATAACTCCAGAACTAATGATGGTACACAAAAATGTACTTTAGCTAAATTGTTGAAAACTATATGCTCTGTAAATGTTGTAAATGTATCAAAACACGTGCAATGCATAAATAAGCGAGATAAATGCAAAAACTGATATTTGTCCTTCGGTAGCACAACATTGATGCGTCTTCGAGTATGCTGTTAATGGAAGCCAGAAATTTCCATTAGGCTCATATTTTTTTTACCAAATTACAAGCTGCATCCTCTCTGGCTTACAGGGAAGCAGGATTGTAAACGAATGAGTGTATCTTCTCCATGTAAATCTTGTACATAGGTCTTTTATAGACCATGGACGAAGCCTATTGTTTATGATCGGTCCATTATTTCACATAACCCCATACAAATGCACTCCAGAAAACCGGTTTTCGGTTTTGGATACTCTAGTTTTTAATTTAGTTTTTCTTGTACGATGAGTCCCAAAATGTCTATGTAATATATGGTACGTTTAATATATTTGTATATATATATATATATATATATATATATATATATATATATAAACATATTTAACTAAAAACAGATATATATATATATGTCTTTAATTAAATTATTTTATTTATTCAAAAAAGCATGATTTTACAGTTTCTGTGGTCTTTAAAAGCTGCACCTAAAAGAATCATGATGTCATCACACGTAGCACTAAATTAAAAACCGCGGTGTTCGAGCTTAAGTGATTAGCATCATTGGAAATTTAATTTCCTTTAGATTTCAAATATGTTTAAATATTATAACCCACCGAACAAAATTAACTAAAAAAAAAAAACAGTGTAAATGTACGTTAGAGTTTTTTACTTCTTCTTTGGTACACAGAAAAAATTTAAATTCGTGTTCTATTACAAAATTTATAAAACCAAAAATACATTTTACTGAGATTGGATCTATAACAATAATTTTAAAACCAAGGAACACAATTCGTAACTGTTGTTGAAAAAGATTAATTTTTTTATTAAAAAATTCACACTATTTTCAAACGTATTTATTTGAAATTTAAAACTAATTTCTTTAATTTCATTTATTCAAACAATAAAGAATTTGTTTTATCGCAAAAATTCAAAAAATGTTTTTTTTTTCGGATCAATAAAAAGAATATTAAAATTCTTTATTAATAATTCCTTTTTATATGTATGAAATTTAGCAAAATTTTTATTTATTTATTATATGATCTTGCTTTACATTTTGTATAACTTAAAACATTAGTTCTTTAGCTAAGTTCACATATTTTTTTTTAAATATATATTTTTTAAAGTAATTTTTATTAACATGCGTATTAAATCTTGCAGCTAATCGATTGATATTAATTCATGTTTCCTTTATTAAACAAATATTATATAAATGTTATAAAAATATATAGGTTTTAATTGAATTATCTTAAATTCGTCATTTATTCAATATAAATTATCAAAGTACTTATCGTTAAATATTATCGCTGTTCAGACAAAGTTAAATTGCGGAAGTTAATATTGAAAATTTATAGAAATAATAATATTTTCGCATGGTTGTTATACTTTGGTTTTGGTAAAAATATAATATGTTTTAGTCAACCATATCAAAATATTTAATTGGTGTATCCATAATATAGTAAAACTTGTCATGAATATAATATAATTGAAAGTGTTTCTTTTTTTCCCAACTTTTTCTGTAAACATAATATTGTTGCCGTAACAATACCCCAACCATTTTTTTCTCGGCGTGCATTTGATTGAATCAAATGGTCCAATCAATGCACACATGCACACAAAAAAAAATTATTTCATAAAATTTTTCAATTAAATTGTTATTTCATTTTAAATAAGAATTATTTATTAATGTAATTAAAATTATTTGTTAAGTTAATTAAATTTTTAATTGTTTTGAATTTTTTGACATAAACCGACAGCTCGTTAAAGAAACGAATTCGAATCAGCTTCGTATTATTTTACTTGTAGGGTGTATATTACGTTACACTTATTATATACTATGTAATGGGCGATTCAAGTAGAGATACTTTTTTCAATATCTTTTTTTGACAGATGACATGTGAGTCGTGTCATTCTCTCATATTACTTTTGTTTAGTATTATTTGGCATTTAATAATGGAAAGACTTACGCCTGAACAACGCTTACAAATCGTTCAACTTTATTACGAATTTCACGTTCTGTGAGGAATCTGTTTCGTGCACTTCGCTCAACTTATGGTCAACATAATCGGCCTACTGAGCGTACTATTCGCAACACCATCACCCATTTTGAGACTCAGCATTCATTATTGGATAATATTCGACCGAATGGACCACGTCCAGCACGCTGTGAAGAAAATATAGCGGCCGTAGCTGAGAGTGTACACGAAGACCGTGGAGAGTCGATTCGGCGCCGTTCGCAGCAACTCGGACTGATGTATGGAACGACTTGGCGCATTTTACGTTTAGATCTTAAATTGATCTTAAATTGAAAGTTGCACAAGCAATAACTGAAGCCGCTCGACCATCCCAAGCGACATCGTTTAGCTCTATGGGCTATTGAAATGCTCCAAGAAGATTCGGCGTTTTCGGGGCAAATTTTGTTCAGCGATGAGGCCCATTTCTAGCTCAATGGGTTTGTAAACAAACATTTGGGACGAAAAGCAACCTGAAGAGATTCAAGAACTGCCATTTCATCTAGAAAAACAACGGTTTGGTGTGGTTTGGGGGCCGTTGGAATCATTGGTCCATATTTCTTTAAAAATGATGCCGGTGCGAACGTAACCGTCAATGGCGACCGTTATCGTGCCATGATAACCGACTATTTTATGCCTGAAATTGAAGCTCGTGATCTCGGCGACATTTGGTTTCAGCAAGACGGCGCCACTTCCCACATATCGCATCAATCAATGGATTTATTGAGAGAACACTTCGGTGAGCACATAATTTCACGTTTTGGGCCGGTCGATTGGACACCAAGATCATGTGATATTACACCGTAAGACTTTTTCCTGTGGGGATATGTAAAGTCTAAAGTTTATGCGGACAAACCTGCTTCGATTCAGGCCTTGGAGGAAAACATAACGCGTGTCCTTCGCCAGTTGGAAAATTGGATTCAACGGATGGACCATCTGCGACGTAGCAACGGCCAACATTTGATAGACACAATCTTCAAAGAATAAATGCCAAAGAATGTTTTTTCAAATGATAATAAACATTCCCCATTAAATTTAAATTTTCTGTGTTTTTTTCTATAAAAAAGTTGGGAACCTCGAAATGGAACACGCTTTATAATACATTACTTAGATTTTCATATCGAGCTCATACCGCTGAAATATTTTAATCGACAACATTTTCTATATTTGGTTTTTATTTAAATCGTTAATTCGGAATCATTTACTTCATCTATTAAATAAAGTAACAAGTACTTGTCAGATTTAAAGCAAACATATTTTTCTGATATGTTTGTTATCCATATATCTAAAGTGCACAAAAATTCACCCCCTTCGAAGTTTTGTGTTCTGCACTTAAATTATTTTCTCAGTAAGGGCTCAATATACTAGTCTTTATATACTTACCTGCATAATTATTGTAAAAATATTGTAAATATTTATAGTTATAAAACAAATAATTTGTATGAAATTAGTGTGTTATCAGTGCTGTCAGGAGGTGAGAAAGAAAAGAGCTAAATTGAACTTTAAAAAGGCCAACAAAAGCTAAATGTCTCAAAAAATAAGGTCGGAGAAAAGTTTTTTTTTTTAACTTAAAGATCTGATTTTTCTCGTAATAAATTTGGTTATAAAAATTATTTTCTTCGTTATTGAAATACTAACATTTCAGCCTTTCAGGCTAGAGGCTATAATATATATATATATATATATATATATATATATATATATATATATATATATATGTATATATATATAAAAGGCCTTAAAAAGGCTAAACTGTCAACACTGGTTATTATCAAAGAAAAAATTTAATTAATTTCAGAATCGGAACAATAAATAAATCGTTTAGTAGATTTTAAACGAAATTTCAATTATAATTCTTATTACGAGAAAATTAATTGAAATTTTAACGAAAAATAATTATTTTCAGTTAATTTTAATTGTATATTTTGGTGATTAGAGCAAAATCAAACAAACATTTAATTAATGTAAACATTTTCGTAATTGAAGTCCATTTTTATTTTTTTCTATGTAGTAGGAGATTATTCCTAAAATCTCTTGTTGTTTTTTGTTATTTACAAATAACTACCGGCCACTTACACACATAAGTTCGTAATAGCTGAGGCATTTGTGTACTGACTACGCTGACCATTTGGCAAGCAAGCTAGACCGGCAGTTAAGATTGAACTTAAACATACACACATTTAAAAGATTTTATATTTAATTACATATTTTTAAATCAACAAAAAACTACAAAAAATGCAGAAGAGAAATATGTTGCACATAGATATTGTAACATAAAAAAGGTATAGTAGGAAGCCTGTTACACATTTTACAAGAAACTCAAACAAGATTCATTCTTTACATATTGTAAAATATTAAGAGCCAGCCTAATGAGTAGCATTAGTAAAGAAGCCACTTGAATTATTACCCTACAAAATATACAACAGAAATTTGTCTTGCAATATTGATGGGGCCTTCTTTTATTGTTGTAATGATTGCTTGTTTGTCCGTCCATCTGCATGTCCGATTGTTTATAAATTGTGCCGCATGCCTGCTGTAATTGTGAGTTTCTTACTTGTTTTTCTAAAGGTAACTAAAAACGATTTGAAAGTTTTTAAATTCATGATGATGCAACTTAAGTTTAATGTTTATAGTTTTATTACCTTTTTCATTTGTTGCTATTATTGCTTGCTAGCTTTAAATGCTTGGTCAGAGTTGGAGAGAGTACATACATAGGTTTGGAAAATATTTTATGGGAATTTGGGGAATTAATTATTTATTAAACGTTTGTGTATGGTCAAGTCTTTGGAAAAGTAATTTTAAGTTATTTTCATAGAAAATTTATACATTTGCTTCAAGCTCAATTAGAAAGTTTAATTGTTTTTTAATTTGTCTTGTTATAGTAATGATAAGTCATTTTACTGCTTGAAAGCATATATTATTTTGTACATTTTTATATATTTATAAGTGTTATTTGTCTTCTTTTTTTATATTAATTTATAAAATAAATATTAATAAAATAAGCATACAAGGTTTTCGGACTTGAGCAACTAAAAGTGGTTTCGAAGGTTGTTTGGATTGCAGAATTCGAATCTTCACCAGTGTTTGAAGAGTTAGACTCCAAGTAGTCGTAGTTGCAAAAAATAACTAAAATTGTAGTTTTCTTCAAAACTTGTAGTCTTTCATTTGCTTAAACTATTGCTACCTTTACTTTTTTGTAGCAGTACTTTTAGTTGCTGTAAAAAACTACAATTTTGAAAGTATAGAAGTTTTTATAATTTTATTGCTACTGCTATCTACACATATAAGTAATAATATTTTCACCTATATTCGTAAAAGAAAACTGCTACCTTCTTTGCTTAATTTTAAAGTTAGTAAATAGAGTAGCAATAGAAAGCATAGGGAGCAGCAGAAATAGCAGTAAAAGTAGCTGTAAAATTAGCAATTGAAGTAGTTTAATAAAAAATTAAATAACTTAAAAATATCAATGAAAATTATAAAATTGAAAGTAATTATAAATAACATTTATTTATTAAATATAGTTTTTCATTCATTGACTATTTTTTACATATTAACACCTTTTATTTAAAATTTAATTAATATTAATCAATGTCATATAAGTTAAAAATTTAAATTGAAATTCCATAAAATTAATTTTGAAATACAGTTCCAGCTGGATTTACGCGGCTAATTAAAAACCAGACCTGTCGCGAAAACTGAATTTTTGTGATAAGAGAACTCAAAATTTTATTGAAAAATTTTATGCAGGTTTTAAAATTAGAATTTTTTTTTTTTATTGATATATTTACATTTTAAATATTTTTAAAGAAATTGGAGATTTTGAGTTGATTTTTTGGTAAATTATTTCTTAACATTCTTATCATTTTCCAAAGCCCATTGTATGCAAATGTTTATCCTTGTTATACAATCTTCCACTTTAATTTTGTTTTCTTCATGACCACTGTCGTATAAATCCTCCGATTCCGTATCTGATAATTCCATCTCCTATTCATTACTTTTCACGTGAAATTCTTCTTGCAACCAGTTGTTTATGTTAGCATTCGTGAAAAGATGTTCCGTACCAATTTGAGCAACATAATTCATGCAAACTGAATTTTTTTTTTTTTTTAATCTTTAATTTTTGAGAAATCGTTGGCTTTAAAATATATTGAACTTTTTCCATATTAAGAGATGTATTTACACCACAAATGATACGGATAAACTGACAAAATTGAAGATCAAATTCATCCAAAAATATTAATATACCAAAAAACTTGGATTTCTCTTTTTTGGTTATAGACATTGTAATTAAATTAAAAAAAAAAACAAATAAAAGTCGCGAAAATAGAACCTGCTTTTCGTAAACTGTCGCGATAATAAAACCTGCGATTTTAAAAATTAAGCCGTCGCGATAACCGCGCCGTCGCGATAACCGCGCCGTCGCGATAATGGGTAGTTGCGAATACCGAGCTTGCTGTATATCTATATAATATTAGAGAATTATTCGTTTTTTATTAAATATGTTGCCAGATTTTTTACATGCTTCAATATGTCATTACATGTTGTAGAAAAACTAAAACATTTTTCTTCAATTTTCTAATTTCTCCGAAAGCGTTATTTTTAAATTAACAGTATTTTTTGTTCTTTTACAATTTATGTATGAAGTTTTATGTATTAAATATTTTTAATTAAAATATTTTCATCACTATAAAACAATCAACAATATGGCAACGATGTGCACTTACAAAATGTAAAGTTTAATATATTGGTTTTATTTCATCTCCGTGTTTGTGCAAACATTTGGACATTACCAGCATTTCATAAAACAAAACTATAGTGTACAAATCAGAAATAAAATAATAAAATAAATCCGGGTTTCTGTTCTTTACTTACAAAATATAAAGTTCAAAAATTGATATTTTATATAATTTTTTTATAAAAGTATTATTTTTACTTTTGTAATTTTCTTATGAATAATTAATTTTTTAATGTATTCCTTTTTTAGAAATAATTATTAATAGCTTCCAAAGATATAGTAAAATATACACTTAATTCTACCTTGGAAGTGGTGAAAATGCCCATATTTAAGAGGAACTTGTTCGTATTTTTGCTGTGTTATTTTCCTTATATTGAGAAAACCTCTTTTTTGGAATTTTTTTTATTTTATACAAATTTCATACGACCTGAATATTTTAAACTTTAAATATGACTGCAAAATTAAAAATATTCAGCTAAAATAAATTTCACGTAAATGTCAATGCCTTCTTTGATGAAAATTTTCTTGTGTGATTTATAAAATATTGAAATATAGTACGAAAAAAATACTAAAATCCCATACAAGGCTCTATGGTAACACTAATTTTCTTTATAACAAATCAGTCTTAAGATTTATTTCTTAATTAAAATTATTTCTTTAATTAAAATTTGTTGAATAAAATAATTATATTTCATAAACTTTAACTTGAATATTATTAGATTTGTTGAGTTTTTTAGAGAAATATAATCTTTTAATGGAAGTATTTACATCGGCAAAAAAAACTGGTTAACCCTTTCGGTGCGGGAGAAAAATAATTAGTTTCTAACAATTATAATGGGCTAGTTTAACAGAGATATGCATATTAAACATATATATATAGTTTTTCTTTGTGCCTCTAGCCTGGAAAAAAATTTGGGGGATGGGACATATAAGTCTCATCAGTTCTGAACATACAAAAAAGAGTATATATATATAAATAAAGAATATTTATTTAATAACACAAGTATACAAGGTTTTCGGACTTGAGCAATTAAAAGTGATTTCTAAGATTGTTTAGGCTGCTGAATTGGAATCTTCACCAGCGTTTAAAAACCTATACTCCAAGTAGTCGTAGCAGTAAAAAATAACTAAAATTTTAGTTTACAAATTGTTTAAAATTTGTAGTCGTTCATTTGCTTAAACTATTGCTACCTTCACTTTTTTGTAGCAGTATTTTTAGTTTTAAATTCTATGGTTTTTTATTTATTCCTTAGAAATTAATTTTGTACATTTTAAAAACAATTTTTCAATTTTTATTTTTTTTGGCAACCTGCACACCGACAAAAAGGACCTTATAGGTCCTTCAATTGACAAGTGAGTAGCAGATTGACCATAACTTTTTTTATTTTTGGAATGGTAACCATCATGACTAAGGCTTCTCCTAACAGGCGCAGTTTTCTATCCTTCTGCAATGAGAACTCTGCTAACCGAATTAAAAAATCAAGAAATGATTCCTTTTTATGATTTAAATTCATACATATGATCCACGCATTTACGGCTGATATCAACACTAATCTATAAAAAACTTTGAGCTGGGGATGACAATATAGTCACTTCTTCTATTTTTCATCTTTATCTTCATCTGACGAATCTGAATGATTCATTTCATTTTCTTCATCAATAATACTTTCAGAGTCTGATGATACGTATTCCTCTCCGCTCCCAGATGAAAAGTCATCTTCAGCTGACTCTTCCACAACACTGGCTACATCAAAATCGGATAGTCTTTTCGTTGTTTTAGTTTAAAATAATATTTTTAATTTTATAACACTATAGTCCTATTTGGATAGATGTGTCTCACTGCAAATTCGAATGGTAAATATATGACCCGTAAAAGTAAAAAAAAAAAATATGAAAAAGAAATAAGATCTTATTCATACCTTTGCACTAGCTGGTAATATAATCACAATTACACAATACCTTTACAATTCAATAATATTTTTACTGTTTTTTCCACTATTCAATAAGGGTTTTAACTTTTTTCTAAAAAAAAAAAAAATGTAGAAACAACTTGATAACATTGCAGTTTGCTTATGACTAAACGACATGTGTTATGATAATACGCAGTAATTTTTTTCAACAACTTTTACTTAGACTTTTAAATAACCAAATGGGAAATTTTTTAAATTATTTAAAGTAAAAAAAATTAAACATTAGGGCTCTGCAAACATTCAGTGGGACACATATGTCCCTATAAGATCGAAAGGGTTAAACGGTTTTTTCGGAATTTCGAAAATATCAAACGGTTTTTTCAAAATTCCAACTATTCGAACTATTTGAAAACTACTTTCTTAAAAAAGTCACCCTAGTCTACATGATTTAATAAGAGCGACCATTTTTTGAAATACGCGAATTTAATTTTTTACTCGAACTTGATATAACGTGTTTAAACAATAATCACAACCATTATATATATATTTCAGAAATATTTTAAAAATATCTCTAAAAAATTTAAGGGCCTAATTTTGTAAAACACTTCACCTTACTTTGAAAAATTTTTCACATAAATTGTTTTTACTCTTCAATAATTTGTATAGAAAATTTTTCTAAGTAAGGTGAAGCGATTTACAAAATAAGGGGATAAATGAATCTACAAAAAGAACCACTAAAAAATATGTAATCTTAATTTGGCAAAACGTGTGTCCTTAATTTGAAACAGTTTAAAAGAACAAAATGTAAAATGCACTTATAATTTGAAAAGGAATGGATAAGCAAAATATGTATATAAATATAATAATAATTCCATAGAAGAAAAAGCTTTAAATTGTGCTTGCATGGAGCAACTTGATGACGAAATATGCAAAAGCTAATTTTGGCAAACAATTTCAATTCCACGAAATTGATTAATTCATTAATTCTGATATTCTTTATTAGGTGATCTAAATTGCACTAAATAATTTTTATATTATTTAAATTTAAGTTAATTAATAAATCATCTTCATTTACATAGTATTTCAATGTTTAATATAAAAAATCTTTGATATCATCTGATTCATTTCTTAATCATCAAAAATATATAATTCTATGTGTTTTACTTTAACGCGATTGTTAAGTCCCAAAATACCACTTTCGATTTAATTAGTATTTTAATTTACGTGACATATAAAAATGTTGATCACAAAATATAATCTTCTATCTATTCTGAACCTTGATTTACACATTGAACCGCGTAAATTGAGAGTTACCTGTATACCGAATTTCATCGAAATTGGAGATGGTAAAGTTCGTCGAGTGTTAAAAAATTTTTGTTTTGTCCCAAACATATAAACGAACCGCTTTATGGAAAATTGTCACTATTTTGATTTATTTTTGTAACTATTTATTGCTAACCTTACAGATACTTAGAAAATTATTTGAAAGTGTTATTTACTTTATCCCTTTCGGAATCAACTTGCGCGATTGTAAGCTTTTAAAAAATTTTATTTTTTTTCAAATTGTTGTTTTTATTTTAAACTATTCAATGAAAATATTTGTTAAACTGTTACTTTTTTTTGATTAAATAAAGAGTAAATCAAAATAGTGAGAAGAATTATGTGAGAAAAATAAAGAAATGAAAAAAGAAGTTCCAAATTATTTTAAAGACTTGAACAGTAAGTGCAATATTTTAATATCAGTTGAATTTTTTATTTAGTTTCAAATCAATTTAGTCTTTTTGTAAAGAGTTATTCTTTAATACGAAAACAAAACAAAAATCTAAATAAAAAGGATTGACAAAATTGCTAGGCAAAATTTACATAACACGATTGTGAGTTTTGGGCATATATCAGTACAAACCTATGATTGATTGGTTGGTTAAATTAAACTCGTTAGATTCCGTTTTGATGGGACCAGACTACTCGCCAGGTAAATGAGTTGGATTGAGTCTGTAATGAGATAGAAGTGTAGGGAAAAAAAATTAGAACATAAATAAATTAGATTCAGCCTGTAGCATTGAGATATTTAATAATGTCACTGAGTCTAGTGTCCAAATATCTCACAGAGGTTGTCTAATTGATACCTTCCCAGAAATTTATGTCTGATTTCGTTCAAGGCTGGGCATTCACATAGAAGATAATATACTGTCTCCATCTTCTCGCGATTGCCACAACTACGACAGTATTCATTGTAAGGGAGACCAAGTTTGCTTGCATGTTTCCCGATCGTTCAGTGACCTGTAAACAATGCTATTAGTCTCGAGATGTCTTTGCGTTTGTAGCCAATGAGTTGCATTGAGCATTTTTCGTTGTAGGTAGGCCTTGTTTCTTTCGCGACCCTTCATTTGTCCAGATTTCGCCATCTATTTTTCTCTTTTTCTAGATAGTGTTTTTGGATTCTGCTTTTGACTGATCCTAACTTTATAGCAGAGCCTGCTCGGGCTAATTCGTCTTCCTATTCAATACCATAGTAATCCCTATGCGCAGGAACCCAGACTATAGTAATGTCATACAGTCGATTTAGTCCTAGCAGTTTTTCTTTACACTGTCTGAATAGAATAGAGGTAGTTTTCGGTGATTTAAGCGGTAGAATTGCCGCTTGGCTGTCGACAAATAAACCAATATTCCCTTGAATATTTCTATCGCGAATTAGTTTACACGCTTCCCTGGCTGCTAGTATTTCCGCATGGAATACGCTTGCCTCATCAGGGAGTCTATATGAGTGTCTAATTGCAAGATCGTTAGAGAAGACACCACAGTTCATCTTTGAGCCATATTGTTCAAGAAGATTTCCCCTTATCCATTCGCTCCTGGTGGGGAATAGGACTTTAATAGTATTTTTGAAATGGGTATCATATAGTCGGTGGGTTGATTGAATTGCGGGGGTATTAAACTTAATATCCTCCCGTGCCCATATGTTCTTGATCTCCAGCTTTCCGTTATGATAATCTTATCGCACTAT
Organism: Protocalliphora azurea; assembly: GCA_932274085.1. Classification (NCBI taxonomy): domain Eukaryota; kingdom Metazoa; phylum Arthropoda; class Insecta; order Diptera; family Calliphoridae; genus Protocalliphora; species Protocalliphora azurea. The sequence goes on from OW026521.1 coordinate 38,649,608, forward strand.
TGACTGATGATTCAATAATGTGTAGGTCTATAGGTTTTAGGAGCTTCTGATGGTCTAGTACGTAATGCACCTGCAATGCCAATGGAAGGATCTTTGTGTCCTGTAAAGTTGATCCACCACATATACAAACTTATAAACTCACAAATGTGATCTTTGTTTTATTTTAGAAAAGCCTACGTTTTAAAAATGTAAAAGTTATATCAAGAGTTATTACATTTGATGGATGTGTCTGATATTAAATTTTCCTAAGACGATGATAATGAATATCAGCAGCAATTCGATCATTTGAATTTGTGAGAACATTGGAAAAAGATAGAATTAGATCACTCTAAAATTCCAGTAATGTATGGTTGTGGAAATAAAATTAAATTATATTCAACAAACACTTATTCTTCACGATATTTTAATGAGTTTCTTGTATTTTGTACAGAAAAGTGTTATTTACTTAAATTAGGAGCAAATGTTGCTTTATATAAATTAGAAATTAATAATATCTACTTAACATATTTTTTAAATCAGAATGTATTGAGCTGCTGGGTTTTCCAGTGACCTAATGTCGAAATACATATATGTTTAGATATTCGAAAATCAGAACCAAGACAGATTTAACAAGGTAACATCATTAGACCATCTAATTTTCTGCTTTAATTTGTTAAACCTTCAAACTCTAGATAAAATGATAAATTTCGCTCTCTCACTAATTTGAAAAAAATGTGTAAAAAATCCTCTCCGAACTGCTGCTATCTTGTTAAATATGCCTTGATCAGACCACATGTTCATTTGTCAATTATGTTATGGTGAGACCAATCAATAATTGGTTTAGTAAGATCATAATATATTTTATTTTACATACTGCTGAACTGATAAAGAAATGTTGCCATTTACTGGTCAATGTCCCGCTAGACAATTTATAAAGTAGAAATCTTGCGACGTGGGATTAAAAGTCTGTTTTTTTGTGTTTGCAACTTAAAATGGTTTAGTTTTAGACTTGAAAGTTTTTCAAGGAGATGAAACTTTCTCAAGTAGTTGGTAGTCATATACATATATTTTGACAAATTCTTCACAACAATATCTACCTTAAAATATTAAATGCTTTTTAATGGATATTGGAGAGGTAATGACCAGCTCCTGATGTTGATATTCATTTTTTTTCTTCTTAAATCAAGAGAGTCCGCATATTGAAAATATTCGATACGACAGATATGACTACTGGACGAAAGTTGTTGGAGGAAATTCTCGGTAAAGTAGAATCCGGACCTAAGTAGAACCAGATATTTCAAATGTAAATCTCATTTGCGTCTTTCATAAGAAAAAAAATTCACGGAGTTTAGTATTAATAAAACTTAAAAGTCAAGTAAATATTACAATATTTTTTAAATTAAATATTTCATAATTTTAATCGAAATAAGGTTTCTCATGAAAATGCTCAAAATCCTCGCAAACTGTGCACGTTTGCACATTCGTAAATGAACTGTCAAAAATTGTATGGAAACTGATTTGCACAACTCGCAAACTTACGCTGTTTAATTGTGTTTTTATAAATCAGCTATTTATATTTAAAAATTATTAATAACTGCGATATAAAAAATTTAATAGTTACGTTAATTATAATAAAATCATTGTATATATATTTGATTTCAACAAAATTTTTCAATTATTTACAATGATTTCTTATTTTCTTTACCTTAATATTGCACAACATTTGAAAAGGGGGGTTATGAAATATGTTGCGCAAATATGCACAATTGCACAAATGGGAAACTTAAGCGTTTAAATAAGTTCTCTTTATTTGATCACCATTTCTTTATTTAAGAAAATTAAAAACGTTTTTCATCAGTGAAGTAAAATGCTTCACAAAGGTAAGAATAAGCCATGCATTATTAAGTGATACCCAAAACGCAGAATTGTGACAGGAGATTTTTTCTTATAAAAATTTTATTCTCATAAAATTTTAAAAATTCTGTTTAAACTAAATAAAATAACTTCATTTCAAAATAAATGTTTTTTTAAACTTATAACGTTTTTACAGCTTGGGCCTTAAAGGGTTATATATTTAATACAAAAAGCCAGCTAAATTCTATAAATTCTCTTTTAGCACAATAAAATAAAACAAAATAAATGTTCCAAAGCAAATATCGTAATTTTATCATGAAATCTGAACATTTATTTATATTTTTATATTCGTTTAGTTATATTGTGTATTTTGTTTTATTGTTTATTATATTTTACACACTCATCTACATAGTGCCTAAATCCCTAGTTGCGAGATGGAGGTATATGTATAACAAAAGTTCGCGCACTAGTTAAACAGGCATGAATATAATATCTTTATACGAGATAAAACTTAAAAGTACTGTGATTTTTTTTTTTTTTTTGAAAGACAATGAAGATAAATAGTTGTTAAGAAGAGATTTAAAAAAAAATATGAAAATTCATTTAACTAACAAAAATAGGCGAAGTATTCAACAAAATATATCATCAGTATTAGTCAAGATTCTGTCAAGAATATATATATATATATATATATATATATATATACGAGCCTTACAAGTCTGACCTTCTATCTTGCTCACTCGTACTTAAATAGAAGTATTAGTAGTACCTGATATGAAGCTATATCAAACGCATATTTATGTTTACACTTGCCTAGAATATTGTATAAATATCCATGTTATTATACCCTACACCGCCATAGGTGCATTATGCGTTTGCGCCGAAGTTTGTAACGCATAGAGAAAGTTATTCAACAACCCACCTTAAAATATACCAATCGATTCAGAATCACTTTTTGAATCGATCTAACAATGTCCGTCCGTCCGTCTAGCTAGCTGGCTGTCCATGTAAACCTTGTGCACAAAGTACGGGTCGCAATTTTAAAGATACTGCAATGAAATTTGGCATGTGGTACTCCTGTGATACAAGGACGAGGCCTATTGAAATTGGTTGTGATCGGTTCATTATTTCACCTAGTCCCCATACAAATGTCCTTCCGGAATAGAATTTAAATACTCAAAAATGCCTTAAAAATTAGGGAAATTCTGTGCAAAGTAGTTCTGTGCAAGTATCAATCTTTGTACCCAATTTTATGAGGATCAGTCCATAATTTACCATAGCTCCCTTATAAACCCACTTCCAAGAATCTTCCTAAAGTGCATAAAATTATCTAGATGTTAATATCAATGTATTATTTTGTATTTGTATACATTTTATTTTGCATTTTATAAAAATAATCACTGGTGTAATATAAGTCCCCTTCCCGAATTTTTGTGCTCATACACAATGGTTTAGGGTATCATATATTCGGTCTTGACCATCTATATCTTTCTCTCTTTCTCGTTATGTATGTATGTGTACACTTTCATATAATTTATACCTCAAAGATGAAGGATGAATACCCAGGAGTATTTATTTAAACTTTGCTCCACATTGTAAACACACATGGATAGGGAATTGTTTTTCTTTTGTTTTATTTTTGATCAAAAAATATGCTCATAATATTTTTGCTGTTGTCTGTTTTGTTGCTGCTGTTTTAGCTATTGATGCTTTAGCTTTAGTTTTAACGCGTTTTTAGTTAAAATATTGTGTTTTATATTTATACTATGTTTTAATATGAGTTTTTTTTAGGAAAATATACATATTAAAGTATATTTATTATTTATTAAAATGTTAAAATTTCTAAAACCGTAGCAGATTTATTTACCTTTAGCAAATGTTATAAACTGAAACAAGTAAACAAAGGGAACTAAAATAAGATGATATAACAATAATATTAATTAAAAATGGAAAGGAAATTTTCACTCCCACAAACTTTTCTTTATTTTTATCATATCATTTATTGCATTTTATAATAGTAGACTTAGACCAACATTTTCAGGCTAAGAGGAAAGTCTATAATAACTTTGAGTACTCAAGGTCAGACATTTTTTAAATTTTTTTTATTACTAGAATAATTTGAGTCGATTTGACAATATCCTTTTGTTTGTCTCAACACAATACAAAAATAATTATATAAAAATCACGTAGATTGTTTATCGTCATCTTAAGCTATTTATTTGATATTAAAAGTCTGCAAAATTGTTTCAGTAGAAATATTTTGAAGTTGTAAAAGTCTTCGTTTACTTAGGTTCCAGTGTTAATAATAACAACGATATCAGCTTAGAAATTAAGAGGAGAATAACTCTGGCAAACAGATGCTACTTTGGGCTTGGTAAGCAATTAAGAAATAAATCCCTCTCTCGGTGAACAAGAATAACACTCTACAAATAAAAAGATCCAATGAGACATTTCTCGCGATGTTCGAGAGAAAGAACCTCCGCAAGATTTATGAGACTCTACGCGTTGATGATGGATTTTGAATTTGAATGAATCACGAGCATTAAAAAACAACGACTTCGTTGGCTTGGACACACTTGGCAAATGGAAAATGATGCATACAAGAAAAAATCCATCGGTGAGCAAAGTAGAAATCTCCGTTGGAACGACCAGGTGCAACAAAACCTAACAGCACTTGGTGTCTCCAACTGGCGCCAACACGCAGAAGACAGAAATTGCTGGCGTTCTATTTTACTTCAGACTGAAACCGACTCCCGGTTGCAATAGCCATCTAAAGTAAAGCAAAGAAAGAAAAATTTTGTATGACCGAATGTGTAACTGTAAGAGTATCCAATCGATTAACCGTCATTCTGTTATCCGTTTAATTTTCGTTTCGATTAACTGTTCAAATATTTTAAAATTGTCTAATTTCGCTTAACGAATAAACCGAGTAATTTGTGTCGAATAACCGATTAACCAAAATCTTCTTTTCTAGATTTATAAAATTAGGACATTTTATTTTTAAGATTATGTCAACTACATCTGTTTTTAAAATAAATAAAAGTCATTCTTAAGAAAGTACTTTTCCATTACTTGTAATAAAACCGCACCCAAATATATTATTAAGAATATATCCAAATTATTTGTTCTGCTGTAAAACGTTGAGATTCGTTATTTTTGCAAATACTATTTACTAAAATTAACTGCTTTAAGAAAATAATTTGCATAATTTTTTATTAAAAAAATATGTTGGATTATTTTAAAATTAAATCTAATTTTCCCGCGCCATTAAAGAAGAATACGGATGTTTATTGCAATTTTGCACGATCGTTAACATGAGGTCCTTTTCAGTGAATAGGTATCAAAACATAGAACATTTTCCAATAACAATTTGCGCTACTTTTGGATTATATTATATTTTATAACTTTATAAATACTTAAACTTGTGACAATAGAAATTCTGAAAAACATAGTTTTGAGCATGATACAATTACTGAAGGTAGAATCACTAGAAAGTTTGTTCTCAATTTTATTTACCCTAAAAAGTAAATTACATATGTATAAAGCAAAAGAAAATTTAAAAAGTTTAAAACAAAACTTCAATTATGTAATCAAAATCAAGGAAATATCCATAAATATGTTGTGTTCAGATGTCCATTTGAGAAAATATTAATATGGAATGTTCAAAAAACGTCCCCAAAATGGAGTTCCGCCGTTAAGGATGCAATTTAATTTATAAATACAAAACATTTTCTATTTTTTTATAGGTTTTTTTTTTATTTAGTTTTCATATTTGTGGTTTATGACTTAACAAGAATTTAAATCAGTGAGGGGCACACACACACTACTTTGCATTTGCGCTTGTGTGTGTGGAGCAGAAAAAAAAACGAATTTAAATGAATTATTTTAATTATGATTATTATTTTATTTAAATGATTAATTTTACACTGCAAAAAATCTTCATTTGTAGGAAGTAAACGACTAAACAACGAAGCACCTTAATTTTTGTTATTGTTGACTTTATTTTACGTAGGATCTACGCGAGAGATTTTTCTATCATAATAAACGTCAAATTGTTATCGTAATTAGAATTTATAACGTGTGGAACAAATTTATTTATATTATTGCAGCGTTATGATATAATTGTTAAAGCTCAAGCGAAGATAAATTTGTTTTGCTATCAAACGTTATTTTGGTTTTTTTTACGTTTATTCTTTTAAAAAGAAGCGAAATTCTTCATGGCAATCTCAATAAATTAATTAATTAATTGGAGCAAAAATAACACAAAATATAATGAAATTAAAAAAATACTATTAAATTTTGACAACATAACTCTAGGAAAAACTAAAAAAAGTGTTTTATTACATTTATTACTTAATACGCGATAACATATAAGGCATTGTGCTTCATCATCCATATTCTCTAAAAAAAGAAATCAGCTTCCCATTTTTCATCAACTATTTTGCTTAGTGTATTTTTTTTTTTCTTTTTTCTAGTTACGTAGTTGCTTCAACAAGTGCTAAACTGTGTGAACATTTCCTGAATCGTCATTTTTTGAACAAAAATCGTCAAATCGCACTGTGTAATTTTTACGATAAAAAAATCGTCAAAATGCAGATAAATCGGTAAATCTGGCAATAGTGATTACAACGTAATTATATCAATCATGGTCGTAATGTCCATGCGATGTGCCTTAGCAAAATCTATTTTGACAAAAGTGTCCCGTTTTCAACTATTGAAGACACTTTTCTTAAATTTATGGTCCCGATCAATTATATTTATCCCCGTTTTTATATCTATATATCCAAGATTTGTAATGGGTGATTCAGGTAGAGATACTTTTTTCAATAGCCTTTTTTTGGCAGATCACCTGTGAGTCGTGTCATGTTGTTATGTTATTTTTGTTTAGTATTGTTTGGCATTTCATAATGGAAAGACTTACGCCTGAACAACGTTTACAAATCGTTCAACTTTATTACGAAAATTCACGTTCTGTGATGAACGTGCACTTTGCTCAACTTATGGTCAACATAATCGGCCTACTGAGCGTACTATTCACAACACCATCACCCACGTCCAGCACGCTGTGAAGAAAATGTAGCAGCCGTAGCTGAGACTCTACACGAAGACCGTGGAGAGTCGATTCGACGTCATTCGCAGCAACTCGGACTGACGTATGGAACGACGTGGCGCATGTTACGTCGAGATCTTAAATTGAAAGCGTAAAAAAATACAGCTTGTGCAACAACTGAAGCCGCTCGACCATCCCAAGCGACATCGTTTCGCTCTATGGGCTCTTGAAAAGCTCCAAGAAGATCCGACGTTTTCGGGGCAAATTTTGTTCAGCGATGAGGCCAATTTCTGGCTCAATGGGTTTGTAAACAAACAAAATTACCGCATTCAGGACGAAGAGCAACGGTTTGGTGTGATTTGTGGGCCGGTGGAATCATCGGTCCATATTTCTTTAAAAATGATGCCGGTGCGACCGTTATCGTGCCATGATAATCGACTATTTGATGCCTGAAATTGAAGCTCGTGATCTCGGCGACATTTGGTTTCAGCAAGACGACGCCACTTCGCACACATCGCATCAATCAATGGATTTATTGAGAGAACACCTCGGTGAGCATATAATTTCACGTTTTGGGTCGGTCGATTGGCCACCAAGATCGTGTGATATCACGCCGTTAGACTTTTTCCTGTGGGGATATGTAAAGTCTAAAGTTTATGCGGACAAATTCGCTTCGATTCAGGCCTTGGAGGAAAACACCACGCGTGTCATTCGCTAGTTACCAGTCGAAATGCTCGAATGAGTCATCGAAAGTTGGACTCAACGGATGGACCATCTGCGACGTAGCAATGGCCAACATTTGATAGACATAATCTTCAAAAAATAAATGCCAAAGAATGTTCTTTCAAATGATAATAAACATTCCCCATTAAATTTGAATTTTCTGTGTTTTTTTCTTTAAAAAAGTAGGGAACCTCGAAATGGATCACTTACAAATTGAAATCTGCTATATAAGAATACAAAACTATTTTTTTTAATTAAATTTAATTTTAATATTCCTTCGGTTTCATAGAGTAAAGCAAAAAAAATCCTAAGTTCACTTGATATTCCTTTAGAAACTGTGAATCTGCTTCACGATAATGTGATCTTTTTTTAAATTTTCGCTCTTGTTTTCCAAATTTTGAGACTACCTAATGTGTTAACTATATAGGGAACCTCAAGGAGATATAGGAAAATACGTATAATTACAAAAAGTATTAAGCCCTGTTTCAAGATTTGTATTTTGTTGAGGGGCATCAATAATAACTCAAAGCTGAGCTGCAATAATGACTGTTGCGTATAATTGCTTAAGGATCATATTGTATTAATTTGGTCTTATTTCGCCAGATATTTCAATGAAAAGAATTCAATAATTTAAATTTTTTGTGAATAATAAAAAAAAATTAAAAAATATTTCGATATAATCCGGAATTGTCGTTTAGTATTATTTCGCCAAATATTTCTATTTAGAAAAAATCAAGTGTGTAATTTTTTTGTAAAAAATTACAAAATTTCGAAGATGTTTCGATAAATTCAGAAATGTTTGTTATGCCTTTAAATGCGTCTCTTAAAAACCTTTCTCACGATACTCAATATTGTTCCTTTTATTTTTGAGCTTACCTAGTGTATATAGCTAAAATGTATTTATAATTGATACCACCCCTTACAACACTCCCCAACTTAAGGACCTTATCAAACTGTTGCGAACTGTTGTAAAGGTTAAATTATTTTTAAATATATGTGTATATATTTTTTTTTACTTAAATATATTTTGTTCAGTATTTGTTTTCATCGTTATTGTATAAAATTTAATGCTCATGTTAAACAAACATTAAAAATCTATGTCAATACACAGCAACTACAGTGTATACACAGTATTTTTAATCCTTTTAAAATTATCTTATGAAATAGGACAACGATGTAATCACACATAATAAGTTTTATAAATTCGAAAATTTTATATGTAAATAAAAAATGTTACTACACACACAAATGTGGTCTATGTTCAAACACATGTATTTACTGTGGATGATTATAATAATGAAAATATTGATGATCATTATTTTGCCTATACCTTATTTTTACAATTTAACTTAATTTCTTTTTTTTTTTTTTTTTTTTTTTTTTTTAAGCTATAGTATTTATTTTTATTTTTTGGTATCGGCACCATGGTATATATACGTAAGCATGTATGTAGGAATATTGAATATTTAAAAAATTTACTATACATGCAGTTGAACTCGTACATCTAAGTACGAATAATTTATAATATACTGAGCAAAATATTATTAGTTGTTTAAAATTAATGTACGAAATTTTGTTCACTTTTTTTTAATATATACCCATAAAAAAAAGGGAAAGCCCCCTCTTTTGGTATATTAACCTTCTTGGATGATTTTGATCTTCAATTTTGTCAGTTTATTCATGCTATATGTTGTGTAAATACATTTCATAATATAGGAAAAGTTGAACATATTTTAAAGCCAACGATTTCTCAAAAATTAGAGATTTGAAAAGAATTTAAAAGTGAAGATTCCATAAATTGAATTTGCGTGAATTACAAGTTGCATAAGTCTGGTACGGAACATCTTTTCACGAATGCTGAGATAAACAGTTGGATTCAAGAAGAATTTCACGTTGAAAGTAACAAAGAGCAAATGTAATTATCAGATATGGAATCGTAGGTTTCATACGATAGTGGTCATGAAGAAAACAAAATTAAAGTGGACGATTGAATAACATTGATAAACATATGGATACAATGGGCTTTGTAAAATGATAAGCCGATGAACTACGTAATTCAGCTGTTAGTTTAGATAATAATTTGCCAAAAAAGCAAGTCAAAATCTCCAATTTCTTTAAAAATATTTAAAATGTAAATTGTTCAACAAAATTTTGTGTTTTGTTATCGCTACAGATCTGGTTTTTAATTAGTCGCGAAAATCAAGCTTGCACTGTATATAAAAAGGCAAAATATGCGTATGCATGTACTACATACAATTATAACTTAAAAATTTTAATTGATACGCAAAAAAAGCTATGTATTTAATAAGTCGATATTTGGATCAATGTCGTGGTTCACACATAGGAATTTTTCTTGGTGCAATTAAATTAGATTGGATTAAATTATTTGACTGAGAAAAAAGTTAAACCTTCATAAAAAACCAGCGATTGAAAATTGTAGGTACCATATATTTATGCCAAGAAAAAGTTTAGATTTTTTCACCAAATAAGTCTCAAAAAATTCATAATTTTCTGCATGTTATGCAAAAATATTTTAAAATTTTTAACCATGGAATTTTTGGTTTTTCTATAGGGAGTTTGGTTTTGGCTTTGTAAGCATAATTATTGGGGAATTTTTCTTTGTATTCTTTGTATTTTAATTAACTTACCAAAAATTGGTCTAAAAAATAATTAAGGTGCTACAAATTAATTTTTTGAATTATTTATTGAATTCCTTTTTTATGTAAATTTCAATTTTACTTTAATAAAATTTTGCCACTTTCAAGCCTTGTTGGCGTACATTTTTTGTCTCTGCAGCCACTGGACTCACCTTCGTCGAGTATCGAAAGAAATATAATTTCTCTAAATTCGCCTCTACCACACCTACCACTGGACAATGTGTCCTCCTACTCCATTTTTAAAAAAAACTTTTCAGCTATTTGTTTGCTTCAGCTATTCTCTTTTTCTTGTTTTTTTTTTTTATTTACAGGATCTTTTCCCTTTTTTTTTTGTCTCGCTTTGCCAACTCTCATTGTTTTAATCCTACAGGGTGTACACGACATATCTAAAAAATACTTGTCAAAAATATAATAATTGTTAAAGATACTATTACCCTAAAAGCCTTTTTTCTGTAACCTAACCAACTGGTAAGAGCATTCGTTCCATAAGTTAATAAAATATAAATTTTGTTAAACAAATTCTACGTAATTTAATTTCTTTTACTTTTCTTTCTTTTTTCATTCAATATTATAATAACTGAGAACTTTGAGCTCAGAGAATTTATAAATTTCCAATTTGCTCCAGATTCACATCAACTGCATTTTAAATAAACATATATTTTTTTTACATGTAAAATGAAAATACACACGTTTATATGTTGTAATCGTAAATTTTAAATTTTTGAAATTCACACGTATTGCATACATGTTGTGCAAATTTAACAATGGCTTTATTTGATATAACTATTAATGGAATGTACAAATGAAAGACTTGGATATAACTCACACACACACACATAAAAAACTCTTCAAAAAAATCTATGCATTTTATATGAAAGAGTCTTTTTTGTTCTCTAGAAACAGCACAATCGGAAAAGTGGGGCCGATTGCAAATAAAAAATTATAATAAATCTGTATATTCTAATATACTAGTCGGATCTTATTGAAATGTATAGAATACGAGTAGTTGTAGAGGATGATCTATGCTTTCAGAAAAATTATCCTGTATTCATTCTGTTATAGTACGGCGTAAGATAATTGACCACATTGAGCATAAGAAAACTTTAAAATCTCGTAACATAGAATACAACTAGAAGTTTATATGAGAATCACTTCGAACTAATTTTTAAAAAAAATTAATATTTTTTTTTAACACAAAAACAAAATATATGTTACTACATTTTATTTATTTATTTTTTTTTTTTTTTTTTTTTTTGAATTAGGTTTTTGACAATTGTATCAGGTTTTTTCTCTCACATAAATATCTACTTATTAATCTATGGATCGTAACTTCTATGGACGATTTCGATGATTTTTGTAAAGAATTTGAGGGGATAAAGTAAAATGCTTGTTCACTTAAGTTATCTTTTATGATTAAAAAGATATTTAAATATTTGATTTTTTACTTTGATTTTGTTCTTCTTGAGTAATTCGCGCAATATATATATCATTGCCCAATATGTATCAAAATAATGTGTCGACATTTTTTTGGGATTATCTCAATACATGCAACCATGAGATATTATAGAAGTGAATATTTAGAAATTAGTGTGAAAAGTGGTTACTTTTTTTTATAAAAAAATTTCAATTTCCTTTCCCTCAAAAGGTTGTTAATAAAAAAAATATGTTCTTTATATATTTTTAAAGATAAGGCTTCAGATATAGTTAGGAAAGAAATTTTTTGAGAGTTATATTGGTCGAAAACGGTTAAATTTTAAACAAAATTTCAAATCAAAAAAAAATAGACCGATTTAGCACTAAACTGGTCCTCGATCGGTCAAACATGAGTCATCGGTTAACATTTTTTCATGAAAATAGTAAAATTTTAATAACAATATTTTTAAATGCAAAAAAAAAAATAAAAATTAAATATCTTTATACCCATGATCCTAAAAAAAAAGTATATTGAGCTTGAAATTCTGTTTGTAACATATAGAAATATTCTTCTAAGGTCCCATAAAATGTTCTTGTAAAATTCTAAGACAATTAAGCTATATCCGTCTGTCTGTTGAAAGCACGTGGTGGATCACTTAGGAGAATAAAGTTTGGCTCAAATATTTATCTTTTATACGATTTGTTTGGTACTGAAAATATGCATTAACGCATTACTCTAGATGAAAAAATCTTGAAACAAAAATTTCTTATTAATATATAATACAGAATGTTAAAAATGCCAAAAAAAAAAAGAATAAAAATAAGTTGATCCGAAAACAAGTCTTGATAAAGATTTATAGTCTCAGTGTGTTTCTAAGCATTTTCAGATTCTAGAAGCCTTAAAAACGAAACAAAAAACTTACAAAAAATAGTCTATTTAATTTTTCGATAGTTAAAAGTTACATGCTCTTAAAGCTTTTTCACGCTTGAGGCTGTTAACATTAACACCCGTAGCTCATACAGGGTGATTACTAGATAATTTGTTTGAAAATCTCTTCTTAAACTTTTCCATAAATTTCAATTCGTTACAGATTTATTACCAATTTTTTTGTGATCGGCCCCACTGCTAGTGGGTGTATAAGTTTAACAAAATTAACAAGGATGAAAAATTTTATTTTTTCATGTGTGTATGTGTTTTTTGTGCTTAACCATTTTTTTTTTTTTGTTTTTTTTTTTTTTTTTGGTCTCCGGAAGAATGAAGTTCAATATTGTAGTTTTCTTTTTTCTTTTCTTAAGGGCTTGCAGATAGGTATTGACTTTAAATGTGTTGATCTGAAAGTAAAATATGTTACATACATATTTTAGGAAAATTTTTATGATGTTCACATAAAAAGAAAGATGTAGAAAGAAATAAACGAACTGGCAATAAATCTAGAATATATACAGATTTGTGAGCCATACATATATTTGATTATAGATAGGAGGGTTCATTTAGTGATGTCCGGCAGTCAGCCGTTTGTCTGTGGATATCGAATACTCGAAGACCCAAGTTAACTTACAGATATGTATAATATATTAATATAACAATTGTGCTTGCGAAAATTTTAATATCTTTGAACAAAGCTGGAAAATGTTTATGTAAATTTAAATTTAGGGTAAATTTTAAACTCAAACTTAGACTTAAAATTAAATGAGATACGAAGTGCTATGTTATGGTAGATCCATTGGTTGTAACGGTTGATTAAGTTACTATCTATACACCCGTAACACAGCGCTTTGATAAAAACATTTTTCAAATTTTGTTGAAATATAAATTTTTAGAAAGATATCAATACAGTTCATATAATTTTAAAGTAATTTTTTAGCAATAATTTTTTTTTGTGGCTACGAAAAGGCGCTAAAATCAGAGAATTTAAAGCAAATATTCGGCTATGCCGAAACTCTTACACCCTTCACCACCTTGCCGACAAACAATAAAATTTATGCCTAAAGGTATGCTTTTATATTTTCACATTTATACTTAAAAAAATAATCTAAATTTTTTTCAAAAGTACAAAAATATAAACACAAAATTAAACTATCAAAGCGAGCGTTGCTTTCTTAAAAAAACAACGCTGACAGGTTCAGAAGACTATTAAATTTATATACACATGTTTGTAAGCAGATACTTGCTTATACAAACAGTGAGTTATTGCAATGCTTCTACCCTGCCAGCATTTGGAAGAGAGTTTTTTCATCCATCCATTAAAAAGCGTCTTTTTAAACACTCTTGGATATTCAAAAGTTTAAAACACACAATTTTGCAATAATAAACACATTAGTATCGAATTTTGATCTAAAAAAATTTAGTTGGGTGACAGTTTACATTCCAGAGCAAAAAAAAAAAAAAAAAAAAGAACTAGTACCTTTTTTTTGCTCAGTAAATGTATAAAGTTTAAAATGATCTACGTGTGCTATATATATAGTGTTGAATAAAAAAAATTAGTTAATATAAAAAAATTTTAATTTTTAATTAGTGATTTCTGTTTTTAAATATTTCATATTTAATTTGAAGTTATAGTGAGTTATTAATTTAATTTAAAATTATAGTGAGTTATTACAGTGTCTTTAAATATAAGGTAAGCATTTAGCTCAATTATAATTAAAAATAATAATTGTAAATATTCCAACTGCATTAAAAACATATTTACCTATTATACAAAAGCGATTATATTTCGATACTTTATTGAAGTACTTTCTTTACACTTCTAAATGGGCGTATTTAGTTATTTGATGTACAAAAAATAACTGGGCATTCTAAAATCTGATTTCAACAGAAAGAGGGACATCGTTATATCAATATCTATATCAATAAGTATCAAGAAAATATATACTTTTTGGGCTCTTAGATAAATATTGTAGAAATTACAAACGGAATGATAAACTTATATATACCCTTTACACCTATGTTGAAGGGTGTAAAAAAATATGGTTTTAAACTGTATCAGTAAAAAAATTGTCAAGAATTCATTTTTTTTTTTTTTTTTTTTTATAAAATGAGTCGAAATTTTATTTTTTTTTAATACTTCAGAGTATTCGCAAATTAAAGATATAATTTTTTATAATATAATGTTTTAAATACATATATAGTTCATTCCAAGAGAGCTTTATAAAAGAAATTCTATTTTTTTTAAACGGTCATCAGATTTTGTTCATATTTGATACGTATACAATCTATGGAGTGAATTTACTCACGATTTTATATTTTATAGAAGTTAAAAAAATTGACAAGGTTAGTAACTTTAAATATTAATATCTCTTTACGATGTAGATGGATTTTACTGATCCTAAATCCCTGAATAAAGGCTAACTGAAATCTCTTTAAATGCAACAATTCAAAGGTAAATTGTTTATTTAAAAGTGCACTCGTAACGCAAATACAATGTATTTTTCACAAACTTCTACCTCTTCGATTTTAATTTTCTTTTAATATTGTTTAAAAGCAATAGCTTTACTACAAAATGTAATAATAATTGTTCTGCGACAAGGTAACTTTTTTTTTAATATTTTTTCATAGAAAAATTACCAGCAGTTTATTCATACAAAAAATTAATTTTTTCATAATTTCTTATTTTTTATTTTATTTTTCAGTTATTATCGTTCAGTAATATCTATCTTTGATTTAGAAACCAGTATAAAGTTTATTACAATAAATATTGTATTGTATTGTATAATTTAAAAATAATGTCTTTGCTAAAGATGCACTCACAAAAATATGCAATTTTAGGATGCATTTTTTAATAAATTTGTATGCTTTTTATTTTAAATATTTTTGATTAATGTTGTATACAAATATGTCTATTACACAGTGCATTAGTAATTATTCTAGGACCAAAGTGTATTATACGACAAATAGCAATTTATGAAATGCTATGTATGTATGAAAAAGTCTGCAGGAATATTTAAAATTTCTTTCATTAATTTGTTTATAGTTTTTTTGTTGAACTTTTTTTTAATAATAATTGTAGAAGAATATATTGTAAAAGTTTTATTGGACACTCGGCAGAATGGAATGCATTTTTTAGTCCGCCACGACAGTCATCAGCACTTTTTAGAGTCCCACCGTGGTGTTCTGTGTAAACATGTAAACATCATCTATTTAACTTACAAAAAGTTGTAAGTTAAATAAATAAATAAATATATATATATATATATATATATATATATATATATATATATATATATATATGTATATATATATATATAGAATAACGACGATATTACTTTGAAATCTTATACAATATTCAAAAAAAGACAAAATGGGCAAATTTATGCAAATTAATTAGTTACTAATAATAAAATGTAGTTGTAGAAATTAAAATGATATTAGAAGCAGACAGGGCTTAGGGGAGGTAGATATGCCATTGTTCCTATTAAATGAAATATTGTCTGATCCATAATAAACCTATTTCCAAAGGCTTTCGAAAAATTTATATACTGTTTTGATCAGTATTTTAGAACAAAATGTGTTTTTGTTTTTCATTTCAAGATAAATGGGTCTTAGAGGTGCCTTTGAAACGATTTTTTCTAAACTTTTTATATATTAATTTTGGGTCTTTTTTTCAATTCCAGAATATATGTGATGTAGGGGTATTCTGGTTCTGAAATTGGTAGACTCATAAATAGTCTATATTTAACTATAACTAGAAACATTGGCAAAATTCTAACCCGTAAATTAGTTTTTTAAGAAATAAATTAGCAAACTCATAAACAGGGCAACCAATAATATGCTCTAAAAAAGTGTTTCATGTGTATAAAAAATACTCTTAAAATCAGAAAATTAAAATGAAAAAAATATGCTGCTAAAATATTACTATTTCTAGCTAAATTTTAAATTATGCGCTATTCATGCTTAAAATAACTATTTTTTTTTTGTGCAATTGCTAAAAAATATTTTATTTTTGCACCTAAAAAACTTCAAAGATAGTATATTTTATCTGAAAATTGCAAAATAAGAAGAAAATTATTAGGGAATCAGATTTGAAAAACGTATATGACGTATGAAAAATGATATAAAAAGTTCTATTGGAAGAAAATTGTGCAAAATGTATATATTAAGTGTAAAATATTCAAAATTGTGTCCTTAGGTGTGAAATATGTAAAAATATGTCATTTAATTTGATTAAATATGCTCTAAAATAATGATTTTCTGTGAAAATATGCCGAAATATGCAGCTAAGCCCAAAATATGCAAAAATGTGCTGTTTGGACCAAAATATGCAGGAAAAAATTATGCCAAATTTCTTTAAAAAGTTTGAAATGAAAAATAGCTTACAGTTTGGTTCATTTGAAGCGCAGGAAAAAATAAGATTTTGCAAATTTTTGGTTGCCCTGCTCAGAAACAATTTATTTTGGAAGTGTACCGCCAATTTTGTGGTTTTGCTATTTAAGAAAAAATAAATTCTTATATTTTCAGAATACATGGAAAATAGGCGTGTCCTTACACCAATTTTTTGAAAAACCAAGTTAGTTTTTTTTTGCAACAACTTCATCCAGTTTTGTCCCATCTTTATATGGAAACAAAGAACTGTGTGTAGTCTCTTTAAATAAGAAAATATAAATTTTTTATGCATACATACATACATACATACATACATACATACATACATTCATACATACATACGTACATACATACATACGTACATACATTCATACATACATACGTACATACATACATACATACATACATTCATACATAAATATTAAAACCACTGAACTACACACGTTTCAGAAAATAAAAAATAAATAAATATTTTATTAAATTTTAAACTCAGCTATACAATTGTTGTTTTTATTGTTCTTGATTCTGTTAATGGAAATTCACTTAAACTTGAGTAAAAATGTTTTAAATTTATTTCTCTTTTTTGTTTAAATATTTATTTACACATTTTTTTTTTTTTTTTTTTTTTTCATTGTATTTATGTGTGTGTTTATTGTCGTTGTATACACAGATAAAATGTTGAACAAGAAAAAAATCACTTTATCGTTTCTGCGTTGTTTACATTGTGTAAAATGACACTGTCTACTTGACACTTTAAACTTTAGCTTGTATATTAGGCTGCTCTTAAAAGTGAATTTGCGAATGATTCGGTAAGGTCACAGGGAAAATTATATAAAGGTAATAAGGGGATAAGCCAAAAACAAGGTCCTTGAGTATTCGAATTTATATTAGATTTTCAAAAATATGATTAGATAATTTAAATATAGATTTTTTATATTTATTACCCTAAATTCATAAAAATTTTACAGAAACGATTATTCTGAAATAGCTTATATTAATTTCTCGATATGAAAATATAAATATATTTATAATCCGTATCGAAAAAAATTATTTTAAAGTCATCATATCTAAAGAACGGCATGTTTAGTCATTGCACACCAGTGTTGCCAGTTTAGAATTTCTAAAGACTAAATCTATTTTTTATTTTAATTTTAACCTCAAAATTATCGTTTTAGCTTCTAGCTTTTTCTAGCCTTTTTTCATTCTTTAAATTGTCTTAAAAAGTCTAAAATATTAGTATTTCAACAACGAAGAAAATATAGCCTTATTTGCTATTACTAATTTTATTTTTATAAATTTAAGCATTTTTGGGTTTTTACAAGTATTTAAATAAGAAAAACCTAGATTATTTATATTTAACAAAAATTTTCGCCTACGGCACTTCGTTTTCTACATCAATAATAACTTAACTAATTTTATGATTTTAATCGATTGTAATAATTATATTCTTAATATACTTCATTAACTATGGAAATATTTATAATTATAATTTAAAAAAAATTTTCATAAAAGCGTAAAATCGCTTAAAAATTTGGGAATGCTTAATCAAAAAGGAATTTTTATATAGTTCTAAAGTTGTGCATGAATGTATGTGAATTTTTTGAACGATCTTTAATTGGGTCATTTTGCTGGCAGCCGTTTCAGGCTTTATTTATAAATTTATTACCATATCTTAAACAATTTTCAAAAACTAATGAGAACATGAAAAAATATGTTAAAAAAAAAGACAAATAAATAAATTAGCTTTTTTGCGTTTTTTTAAGGACATTTGGCCTTTTTTAGCCTTTAATGAAGTTAAATTTAGCCTCTTCTTTTTTCATCTCCTGGCAACACTGTTGCACACTTACATATGCATGTATGAATTTGAGTAAATATACAGTTCATACAATCTACTTAGGTACAATACAAGCATGTAGAAGTACACTAAATAAACACACTCAAACATGTTAATGCAAACAATACACTAAGAAAGGATATTAAAAGAAATAAAAAACAACGACAACAACAATAACGACATAAGTAACAGCAAAGATGAACTGATTCTATTTTAACTTTTAAATACCCTAAAGCTGCTTATACTTAGCAAATATACATCTTTATATAAAAGCTTGTATACAAATTAGGGTATTCATTCGTATATTCTTATTTGATTAATAGACAAGTTAAAACCAAATAACTGTTCATCTAAATTAAAATCTATAAATTTGTGAAAAAATTTATTGGAGTAAATTATGCCGCTTAATCGAATAATTCGAGAAAAAAAAAATATTTTAAAAATTTTAATTTAAAATCTGAAGGTTTTATTATGCTGCCAATATTTGGAATTATACAAAAAACACTCAACCTCTTATATTCAATTTTCCGTAAGAAAGAAATTGTAAGCTTTTTAATTTGATTTGGAGAAACATATTGTTAGTTCTACATATGTATGTATGACAGTGCCGCCGATATGTGATATTGTGGAGTTGATATACCAATGGAGTCTCAGACTGGTTTATAAGATATAATGGCTTAGATGAAACTTGAGATATAGAAGGGAAATAGAAGTTATAAACTTATACGTTATGTTAAGAATCTCTGAACTTCTTTATCTAATATAATTCAGATTTATTTATTTTATTTAATATTATTAACATTATTTATCTTTTTATTTATTTATTTATTATTATTATTATTTCTTTTTTTTGAATTTAAAAAAATTTTTAATCTACCTGTTTTACGGACAATGATATCATAACATTAACAAGTCTCGGTGATACTCTTAGGCCTATTTAACTATAATATAGAGAAACAATGGACCTAAATAGACTAAAAATTTAATTATATATTATATTCCAAAGACTACTTCTCAAGGGCCATTTAAACTTTCTAGTAAATTAAGCGATCCCAATTAATTTAGACATACTTTTGATGTTTCGAACAGTTTTTATGTTTAACTAAAGTTAATTGTTAAAATGGTTGTTGTTGTTGTTTTTCTAGTAAAACACTTGTTTTAATTTATAATAAAACTAAAAAACGAACAAAACTTAAAGGTATAATTTATTCGAATAACTGCAGTAATTTAAAAGATTTAATCGATCATTCGTTTTATTAGAAACAGCATTTTCGAGTTATGTGATTAATTGAACAATGAAAAAGTCGAGAAAATGAATACCCTAGTGTAAATACAAATGTTGAGCAAGAAACAAAAGGAATTTAGATGTGTTTTCAACAAATTATTAAAGTTCTTTAATGAATTTAATACCCTGATTTCCACTGTGTGTTGAAAATTGTACTTTTAAAATTAAACTAGAATCTGATTTCATAGAGCAAAACCAAATAAATTTTAATTTTTTTATTGTTTGCAATATAAAATTTCGAAACAAATTTTCGTTTCGTTTTATAAAATGAGGCCATAATGTCGTGAATCATTTTGATATACATATTCTTCATAATTAATATGGTTAATTTAGTTTTTGGATTCCCATGAGAAATAGCCATTTTTCGTGTTCTGTTATCCCGGGAATTTTAAAGGCACTTAAATTTATGAAATTTTAACAAAAAACTGATTACTTTTAGTAATTTTTTTAAATAAAATGTGGCGTAAACATCTCGTTAGAGACTCCTGAACTAGATTTAATTTTTCCATAAATTTCAAATTTTCGCCTTAATTTCTCAAGTCGAAAAGCGGGAAACAAAAAAATTTTAAATTCGTTATAGATCTAGTATGGTATTAGAAATTTTTGCTCCCCAAAATGGGTTGGGAAGATATAGCAAAAAAAAGTAAAAATCCCACTTTTGGAAATTCTTGATAGTTTTTTTTTTTTGAGAATTGCCGGATTTCTGTTGATAAATTTAAAAAAGTGATTAACACCTGAAATTGAGCATCAAAAAATGGACTCAGGTATAAAAATTCATTAAAAAAATATCAACTAACAAGAATCTTATTGCATAATTAAAAATGTGTAATATGCAAAAAATATCAAATCAAATCATGACCTGAAGAACCTTGAATTTATATTTTAAGTATATTTTTTTTAAATAATGTTAATATATGAACCTAAATAAAATTTAAACGAGTGGAGATATTCAAACGAAATTTTGACACAATATAGGTAGGCTTACGTTAAAAGCAGGGAATAAAAAATACACCTACTGTTTTGTAGAAAAAAAAAACATAATTCCAACCCGAAAAATCGTGTTTTGAAAATTTACTTTTTCCATTTAAATGGTCACACTATTGCTATGAGAGGCGTATACTTCTTGTGTGTTTACCCAACATATGAAAGTATTTTACTAATATAATTTTTGTTTGATCCCAGCTTTTCGATTTGAAAATTTTTGGAAAATTAATAACGTTTGGATAGAGCTAGGCTCGCATCTACATTAAGGTTCCTTTTAAAAACGTTAAAAAAATGTATATCGACCAGAACAAAAAATAAATTTTCTAAGTAAAAAATATTGCCACCTTTTTTTAAAAAAAACCAAAAAATATTATTTTTTTATAGTTTCAACTTCAGATTAATATAACTTTTTGCCGAATATACATATTTTTATGATTCTTGTTGCATTATTATTTTTTATGATATCCAACGAATATTTAGGACCAATATTGAGACCGTCAAGTTAGAAAACCTAAAAAAGCGAGACTAAATATTTGTGAAAAACTACTCAATAATTTTCATTTGGATACCTGATAATACTTGTTACTTAACGGATTTTTTTAGTTTGAAATTGAATTTTGAACTAAAGTTCTTTTATTTAATAATAAAACAAATATACGTATCCGATTATCATGAAATTTTAAAAATTTATTTATATAAAACATAACTTTAAATTAAACGTTAATAAACATCAATAAAATCAATAAAAAAATCTCTCTGCAGAGTTGTATTTTAACAGTTATATTATTAATGCGATATCACTAAAAAATTAAACCCTGAAAGTATTGAGTAACTACCTTGCAGTATTGAGTACCCAAAAGAAGAGACAAATACTCGGTACTCGATACTTTATACTTAATACCTGCATGGTGCTATTCAGCGGTCTATCTTTTCATAAAGAAATTTTGCATATAAAAACACTCATTGAATCAAATTCAGTTAATTTTTTTCATTTGTCTGCCTTGCAGTTTAATGTTAAGAATGCTTAACGCCAGGAAAAATTTGAAGATATAAGCAAATTATTAAATAAAAATTTTTTTCTCTAAATTTTTTCTAAAGATCTTTATTTTTGTATAAAAGGAAAATGTCTACAGCTGTCTTTAATTCGTATAATCACTTCAGTATATTTCCCTTCGAAAAACTTAATCGAATAAAATTTGGCTATGTGACTTATTGGTACAATGCCTTAAAGTTTAGTACAATTTTGCGTAATTATGTAACCATTAATTACTATGCTCTACCTATTTACGAGATATGATCATTTATATGTTGATTGATCATCGCAAAATGGAATAATATATATATGTAATTACTTAATTAACAAAAGCTTCAATGGCAAATATAATGTATCCCCTAAAAATAGAAATAATTAGAAATTTTATTAGATAATAATATTAAATAAAACTAATAAATATTAAATATTTATACACATTACAAATACACATTTGCTAACACACATTTGCATGCTCAAAACTTATATAATTTTACACTTAATTATTTATGTTTACCTCGAACTAAGGTATGAGTTCAAATAAAACATAACATGTTTTTTTTTTAACAAAATATGAACGTAATAAATTAAGACTAACTTAATCAATTTCTTGTGGCATTTCTTCTCCAGATTTTTCTAATATATCATTTTATATAAAAATTAATTGCCAACTAGATTATCTTTAACTTTTCTAGGTATGACTTTTGAAGTAATTTTATGAAATTTTTCGCGGTAGCTCTCTATAAGAATTTAAAATTAATAAATACAATTGAGCACTGCTAGAGAATTCTTAAATTCGCTTTTAACTTGGATCCAATTCCTTTACAATTACCAAAATTCTGGTTAGTATAGATAACTAATACTCTGTGGGACTAAAATAACATTCTCAAATTTGGCTGCTTCTACTGTAACGAAAAAATTCAAAATCTGGCCAAAAAAATTTAAAAACACTGTTGCATGTCACGAGTGTAATCAACGTCTTTTTGTGATGCTCTTTGTTATTATTATTCGATTTTATTCAGACTAAAGAAGCAAAACAATCACATATTTTATTGCATTTTAGGTAAACTTGTCATATGACAAATAGTTTTGTATATTTTTATTGTTTTTAGTTCGATACTCTTCAAGACCATTTTCTCAATTATTCGGTATACAAAACTTGTAACATGAGAAAAGTCAGCAATAACGTATGTTTTCCAGGCTAACACAAAATATTGAAAATGTTTATTATTGAGGAGTTTTGATCAAATTCCTTACCTCAGAATTCTTCTCAGGTTTGTTATTTAAAATTTTTAACATAGTAGCGCTGGACTACTGTTGAAGATTTTTAAAAATTGTCCAATAAAAGGGATTAAAAAAAGTAGCCAAAAATGGGGATTTTTAAAAAACGAGCAAACTGCTTCAATACCTAAAAAAAACTTCTTAAAATATGTTTGTTTGACAGAAGAAAAAAATATTGTAATTGAAGAAAAACTAACAAATTAAATTTTATAAATAACAATAATAATTTATTTATAATAATGTTTCTCATGAAAACGCGAAAAACTTTCGCAAACTGTGCAATGTGTGCAAGTTTGTACACTCATTTGCACAACATTTGAAAAGGTGATTCATGAAACATGTCGTGTAAATAAGCACAATTGCACAAATGGGAAAATTAAACGTGTAAATGAATACCCTTAATAATTTTTATTATTGCAAAGATGGAGATTTATTCATAGAAATAGTTTACATAAATTTCTCTTTTTGCTAATTAAACTTCTATACTTTTGAACGTGGTCTTCACTGGAACTACAGTCTTACAATTCCCCGTCTCACAAACTTGGGTTGACCTTAAGTCTGTTGGACAATTTATTTTTCATTAGTGATAATTAAAAAAAAAAGACGTTCAGCCGAGGCACTGTCAAAGTAAAAATACAAATTAAGATATAATTATTCATCAAATCTATTTTTTAATTTTCTAAATCCGTTCCAAAAAGATTCGGTATTCTATGTTTTAAATAGTCTTTCGCGAACTTTGTCATTAGCTTTAGTTTATTTTAAACAGTTTCGGTTTATTTATAAATTCTTCGGGATCTTTTTATACAACACCATATTTTGAAACATTCCCAAAGTAATTAATTTCTTCATTGGAGATATTTCAAACAACTTAGTTTCTCGTCATTACATATCTCGAAAAAGTCGCTACTTATTCCATTTTGAAAAAGGGGCAAAAAAGTGGCCAGGTGGTTGAAAAAGGGGCAATTAACGACTAAAGACGTCAAAAATTAATGCTGCATGGCTGAATATTTGATTTTGACGAAATTAACACAACGTTAGGAGAATAAGGTGAAGCAAGTTTCATCTTATTCGTTAAATCTTTAGGTTATGTTAGATATGCTATACAGCTCACTTAAGTCCTATTGGTACCATTGTGTTACTTTAAGGCCTTGCTAAGCTTTTTTATTTGTCAAAGTAGACTCAATCAAAATTTTCTATTATGTTCAAGAAAAAGTTAAAAAATATAATAAAATGTACAACATTTTTCTTTGACTGCATCTGCATAAGGACAAATAACCGGATTTCAGTAATTCGATCTGTTGTTAAATCTTACATGTCTCTAAAAGATATTTTAATCAAAAAAAAATATTTAAAATTAAGGACAGTAATTCTTCTTAAAAAAATGTGGTGTTATTTTTAATTCGAACGCACACTTTATGAAAACATTTTAAAAATATTTAATGACATATTTTCAAAATGATATTATTTAATGGCAATTTGAAAATTATTTTATAACTCACACAATTGTGTTCATATTTATTAATGAACATGTAGTTTGACGCCCAAATACATAATTATATATACTACGTTTATACGTACCTCTTACCTGCAATTAAAATATTGCAAAGTGAAATTTTTGCCGCCTAAATGGTGAGTTAATATTTTGTTTGCAAAAAAGTAACTTACGAAAACAAATTGTGATTAGTGACTATTTGCAAATAAAGCATACAGCATTAGCACTTCTCTTTACGTTCATAGAATTTTCAATGCTAAATAAATGAATGAATAAATAAAATAAATAAATAAATATTTAGATATATTTGTTTATGCAATTTGCCATATAAACAGTGAGTTCATTATTTGTAAATTATTTTTATTTGTAAAAACTGAGCGTATAGACTTAGTAATAGAAGCTATAAAATATTTCACTAGAGAATGGGATTTAATAATATTTATACAATAAAATAAATATATTGTATAAATTGTTATATTTTCCTTGTAATTTTGAATACAAATAAAATTTATTCATAGTTTAATAATATTTTTTGTTGCTTTTAAGAACTTTCCTAACTCATTTTCAATTAGAAGCTTAACATAAACTTTGTTTGCTTCCGGAGCCGATTTAACAGAAATTAATTTGTTGTCATTTAACTTTTAATTAAAGTCAGTATTGTATATAATAATTTCATATTACTCAGAATATTTTTGTGATACAAAAGATATGTTTAATATGTTTAAATAAAATAATATTAATGTTTACTATCAAATAACTTAGCTTTTCTTAATTAATATTACTTATACGCCCCTAGCATTAAACTAAAATAAAGTTTGGTGAAAAATAGTTTATAACTGAGAAAATAATTTTTGGAATTTTTCTATATGAAATGAATTTTTATTATAAATGATATTTTAAATATTTTATATTTTTAAATTGAATTAGGTCAATTTTATTTTATATATTCAACTTATCTACATTATTTTGTAATTTTAATTTTAGATTTCATATTTTCCCTTTAAATTATATTAAAATCATAATCCGAACACATGTAATTATATTAAAACCCCCAGTAACAAATAAAATTTTCTATTTTTATCATATATTTCAGGATTAAAATTGTGATTTTTTTTCTCACACAACCATATTTACTCTTGTATGCGGAGATACAAACAGAAATTAAGTTAAATACATTTGAAAAAATAAAAATAATTTTTGTAATGTACTTAAAAATATTGCAAAATATTTTATTTATGGTTGCATGTAGCTATGGATACATACATACATAAATACATACATACGTATATACGTACGTACATACATATATGTATATATATATAGTTTATAATTTAAATACAGTGATTTTGTAACCAAAGTTAGTACCATAAGTGATAAGCAGGGCAACCAAAAATATGCAAACTCATATTTTTTACTGAGCTTCAAATGAACCAAACTGTTAGTTATTTATAAGTTTCAGATAATAATAAAAATTTTGGCATTGATTTGTTACTGCATATTTTTGCATATTTTGATGCTAACAGCATATTTTTGCATATTTTAGCCTTAGCAGCATATTTTGCCATATCTTCATAGAAAATCCTTATTTCAGAACATACTTTAGCAACTTAAATTGCATATTTTTTATATCTATATTTAAGAGCATAATATTGCATATATTACACTAAAAAGCGTAATTATGCATATTGTACATTTAGGAGAAATATTTTGCATATTTTATACCAAATTGAATTTTTTAGATAATTGGGCTTTAGTGATTTTTTTTTTTTTTTTTTTTTTTTTGACTGTCACATACGTTTTTCAAATCTGAATCCCTAATAGTTTTCTTTTTATAAATTAATAGACATTTTGTAATTTTCTGATTAAATGTTAATGTGTTTAGGTGCAAAAAGAAAATATTGTTTAGAAATTGTTACTAACAATTAAGTTATTTTTAGCATGAATATAGATAATTTAAAATTTCGCAAGAAAAACTAGTATTTTGAGGGCATATTTTCGGATTTTAAGAGCATTTTTATGCGCGTAAAACACATTTTTGGTTGCACTGGTGATAAGATTGGTAAGTTTCTAAGAAATTAAAAAACTATACAAAATCTTAATTATATAAAGCCCTAACACATACTCGTACCTTGTGACAGGCTTTCTTCACTCTCCTTTTAAATTATTCCAGCAAAAGTATTTTGCTGGAATAATTTAATAGACTTTATTTTGATCTAACTGCCAATTATCTTAAAATTTCTTAAATTCGTCCTTATTTAATTTTTTTTTTAATTTCAATTTTTAATTTTTCTTTTTAATTTAATTTTTTTTAACTAATTTCGCATTTACCCACTTATCATACAATGGTAACCTATACAAAGTTTTATATTGGTTATGTTTTATAATGGTTTTAGTTTTACTCTCTCATAATGACTCAGGTAAATGTAAACTTTCCGCATTTAAAAATTGTTATCCGTAACGAATACAAAGGCATTTTTAACAATGCATTTTATACATCCTCATACATACACACATACTAGCAACATATACTCTCTAACTCACACGTATTATTATTTTGAAAACTTTTATTTAAGTTGTATAAGTGTCTGGATGTATTCACATATATTTATGTATCAAACTCTAATCTCTAAAAATGTCCTAAATGACAAAATTTTCGAAATTCGTTTTTTATAAAAATATATAATTCAGAATCATCTACATCACTTGCAGAAATTTCATCGACGTACCGGGTACCGTTTTAAAATTATAGCGAAAGCAATTTTGTCTTAAGTGACATTTTTCGTATATGTCTGTATATAACAATGTGTAAGCAAGCACAAAAATACTTTTCCTGTGAAGTTTTGTGTTCAGTACTTACGATATTTTAGCGGTTAGGGCTTAATATATTTCATAAAGATCCAAATGTATTTGTATAGGAACAATTTATTTCATTTTATTTTTAGAATTTTGTCTCATTTTTTGCTGTTAAATAAATGTAAAAGTAGTTAAAATTAATGGATTTTACTAAATATTTAGTAAATAAAGCTTAAATTGTTAAAATTATTAATGCGACATGCAACATTTTTACATCAGTTTAGGTGTTAAAAATTTATGAACATAAAAGTGGGTAAATAATGTACGAGAAAAATAAAGTAGGATTAAATAGTCTGGAATAGACATAATTTATTTGAATTTTATTCTTTTACAGGCAAAAATAGTTTTTTTTATTTTACGTCTAATTTCAAAAACACTGAAATAAATCAGATTGAGTACATTTTAAAGCTCTAAGGCCTATAAATTTCTAGCGGAAAATTCAAAACTGAGTTTCGTTTTTTTTATACCCTACATTAGGTAGTTGGGGTACTATACGTTTGTGCTGATGTTTGTAACGCATAGAAAAAGTTATCCAACACCCAACTTAAAGTATACCATTCGACTCAGAATCACTTTTCAAATCGATCTAATGATGTCCATCAGTCTGTCTGACTGTCCATGTAAATTTTTTGCACAAAGTAAGCACGTGCGATTTTTATGATACAAAGACGAAGTCTCTTGAAATTGGTTGTAATCGGTCCATTATTTCACTTAGTCTACATATAAATATCCCCCCGGAATAGAGTCTAAATACTCAAAAATGCTTTAAAAATAAGAATATTTTAATGAAATTGGGTGTAAAGAAGTCCTGTACAAATATCAATCTTTGTACCACAGTTTATGAAGATCGCTCTACAATTGATCATAGCTCATCTTTTCCAAAAATCACTTTGACGTGCATAAATCCCATACTAATGTTAATATCAAGTTAATGTTCGACACAAATAAGTTTTATGTAAGCAGAAAAGCATTGCCAAATTATAAATTATAAAGCCACTTCCAGGAATTGAACTAAAGTTCATAAAATCATCCAGATGTTAGTAAAATTGGCCACAGGTGGAATATAAGTCCTGTTCCCAAATTTTTGTGTACTTACACATGGTGTAGGGTATCATATAGTCGGTCTTGTTAAATAAATTTAAGAACTTTGAATAATTTTATTAAAATTTAATTAATAAAAATTTTAAATAATTAATTATTCAAAATTTGGATTAATTGGAATTGTTGGTTAAGCGATTAACTGATTAAACTGTATGCAGATTAATCAACATTTTAAAATAACCGATTAATCGCTAAACCCTAAATATATTAATTTGCTATCTGAATTAAAAAGTCAATAAAAATTAGTATTTTCAAAAACCTGATAATAAATAAGTAATTACTAAACAATTTCTATGTAATGAAGACAATAATTGAAAAGCAACTACATCCGCAACTACATGCCATTACCAAGTTTTTGTTGGGATATTCTCACATTTAATTAAAATTAATTTTGATTTTTTAACACTTTCAAAGTATTGTCATTATTTCACTTAATATATTCCTCAAAAATACCCCAGGGTCTATTATACTTTTTTCTCCTGCTCATACTTTGTTGGTTTTTTGTTTATTTTAATTTGCCACTATGTGTGTGTGAATGCATGTTTGCTTATGGCTGCCAGATTTTTGAAATTTTTGATGAAGAATGGGATGACAATTTTGGTTTGTGGATCGGGGAATTTGTTGGGGATATATAAAATATTTTGAGTATTTTTTTGGAGAAATTTTCTAATAATTGTTTTTTTTCGCAAGACTTACTATCCCAGTTTTTACTGGGATAGTAAGTCTTGCGAAAATACTCTCCAGACATTATTGTAAATCAAAGAAAAGAATGTGAATGTTTTTAAATTTAAAATTAATTTTTTGGATACTACAGAAGCCATTATTATTTTCCATAGATGTTTTCTGACATCTGCAATCAGACAGTGCTCTATTTTTGTAGTTAGTTGCTAGAAGTTTCTTGCATTGTATTCACTAACTTTTTTTTAAGACAGTAGTCTACAGTCTATTTTAGTTGTCTATAGCAAAGTGTTCTTCCTCCATGTCTTTCATATTCCCTTGTTAGTATGAAAATTATATAAAGGAATTATTAGCGAAAAAAAATTTTATTAAGACATATTAAATATTTAAAAACACGATAATATTGCGTTTAATTACATTTACATTAATAGAAAAATCGATTAAGCTATACAATTCATTGAAATTTTTGCATATTCTCCTCAAAGGAT
Organism: Protocalliphora azurea; assembly: GCA_932274085.1. Taxonomy (NCBI): domain Eukaryota; kingdom Metazoa; phylum Arthropoda; class Insecta; order Diptera; family Calliphoridae; genus Protocalliphora; species Protocalliphora azurea. The sequence goes on from OW026521.1 coordinate 38,679,630, forward strand.
CAACAGGAAGGTGCAGAGGTATTAGGTTTCGGGTAAAACGTCGTGGAATATTAAAACTTATGTTACAAAGAAGGAAGTCAGAGAGGATATCACTATTAATTAAATTAATTAAAAATGCCACATTTAGCATAGTCCTTTGGCTTTTTAAGGTAGGTAGTTCAATGAATGATAACCTCGCAGTATACGAAGGAAGATTCCCAGAATAACGACCAAATGAGCTCCTCAGGCAGAATAAGAGAAACTGCATTTGAACAGATTCTAATCGGTCTATGTGCATATTAATTTGAGTATCCCAGACAATAGACCCATATTCTAAAATTGGTCTTACTAGGGATGTGTATAGTTGTTGCGTAACTTTGGAATTTGTAAACTCTTTAGACCATCGTTTAATATAAGCAAGCAGAAATCTAATTTAGGATCAAGTAGAATACCAAAATCCAGAAATTCTCCAACTAATTCTAGTTGATACCCGTCCAGGAAATAGTGTAGCATTGAAGTGCAATCTTACTTCAGAATTTAAATAAACTAAAAAATTTCTTAAGTAAGAATTTTCAAAAATCTTCTCAGAAAACACAATAGTTAGCAATCCTCAAAGAAAGAAAAGTTTTATTTTGATTGCATTTTTATTTGAATTTTTATATATTATGTCGTTAAAAACATAAATTACACTAGGCGACAAACTTTGGGCCATCAAGCAAAATTTGCGCTCATTTTTGGTCTAGCTTTTTAAACTTGGGGACATTAATTTAGGCTCCAAACTTTTTTAAAATCATATAAATAATATAATATAATATAATTCTAAAATAATATAATTCTAAAAAATTGACAAAGTTTGGATAGGGTTTGGGGGGAAACCGTTGCCCAAAGCGGCGCTGACTTTACTTTGCACGCATTTACGTTAAGATTTCTTTTGAAACCATTACGAAAATTCTATAGTCCGCAACAAAACAAATATTTTAGAAATGTAAGAATATTACCTCCTTTTTGGAAAATAACCCAAAAAATGTGAAATTTTTTTAAAGTTTCAATTTTAATTTTAATTGTTTTTGGACAGATATATTTATATAATTCTTGCAGTAATATTACTTAGAATTTTGCAAGAAATTCAGTGGATATTTCCACTAAATTAAGGCATCCAAATTTAAAAAACTTTACAAAAAAACTAGGCCAAAAATATCTTATCTTATCTTATCTTATCTTAAAGTAAAAGAGGTAACCTACATGCGTAACCATGTTTTTTGTGGAGATTTACAGGGACTACCTATGTGTAAAATTTTTTTTATTTACAAATTATAAATTTTTTAAAAATTTTTAAAAAAATTTCTTGACTGAGATTATCAAATTTGAAGGTCTACCCTCTACCGCTGTGACCCGCTAAGGAGCTGTGCTCCTCCAGCATCTCAGCTCTGACCTTGTAAAGGTTTATTTATATATCTCCAATGGTTCACAAGTTACAGAATTATTTCCAAAAAAAAAAAAATTTTACTACTGTGCATTGATATATAAAATATATCTAAAAGTTTCCTAAATATTTTTATATTCCAGAAAATATTCCATATTTTTCAAAGTTATTTTTCATAATAATGTTTGTTATTTTTAATAAAAATTCAATTTTTTAAATTTTTATTTGCTTTAAGATATGAGTTGCTGGTATCTGTTAAAATTTTATTTTAATATTTTTACAATTTTTGGTTTGTCGGACCGTCAATCTGATTTAAAATTTTACATAAACATAGTTAATATGGGTATCAAAATTTTTCTTTTGATAAGAACTACCCGAAACACTTTTTCCAGTGAGTCGCCTTAATGTATATATATATAAGTTTTGTACTGCTGTCTTTGTCGTTATCTAGCTAAAGATTTTATTTTCCTTTTTCCATGTTGTTTGGGAATATAATTTAGCATTGTATTTATCATCATAGTAAACGGAACTCTGCTTTGCGATATGAAGATGATATTAAGACGATATTAAGTCTATATTAAAAATGTTAACAATTACAATGATGCTCGTAACAACTAAGCAATCTAGATATGAACTTTTTGTCTGGTTTTCTTTTCTTTGACGTACTGTCTGCTCTAAAACAATATTTTTTGATTAGAAAGACAATTTTGTTACAAAATTGGTTGTTCGTTGAAAGGAAAATATTCGAAGTTCCAAGTTTGTTAAATAATTTGGCATTTAGAGACTTATGAAAAAACTATTAATATGTTTTAATATTAGAAAACAAGAAATTTCTAGCAGACTTTAAAAATCTTTATTTTATTGATTTCAATCTTAACCTAATTTTTATCTAATAATAAAATACGTATATAAAATAAATACCTTCTTGTCTCATTCATTCAAAAAGTTCGATTTTGTAATTTTTTCATATATAATGATTTTCGACATACAAATAAGTATTACCAGGGTAAACTACAGAACATATTTTTTATAAAAAGGCAAATTTGTGGCCTTCAGTTTTACTATTAAGTATAAAGATCTGTAAAATAACTTAACAATTTATTTTGAGTCAATTCATTTAATGCATGGTGAATGGAAGAAAGGTTCATGTGATATTGTCAATTAACTTGAAAATTTTACACTAATTGATTTTTCTTTTATCGATGATGATCGCTCATCCATCAAATTATGGCATTTTCCATTTATATATGATTGGAGGCAGAGGTGAATAATTGTTTTTTTTTTTTTTTTAGAAACCAACGAATATAAGTAAATATTTTCTGTGATAACCTTCTTAATTTTTAGAATTTAAAAAAGATATTTGTGAGAGCTATAAAGCTGATAGTAATAAAAAAGAATTTTCAACAGATGTTTTATTAACAACAACAGTGTAAACAAATTAGTGTAATATCCCATTTTCTTTCATTCGACAGGCTGCTGGTGGGTTGAAATTTATTACATGTTGCAGACATCTTCTCTAACTAATAATATCCCTAAGGTGTAATGAAATCAAAGGATAACAAAACTAAAAACGAGATCAACTATAACAAACTAAAAACGAACAAAACAACACTTAAAACGAGAGCAACTATAACGAACAATATTAGTCTTGTTGGATGTTAAAAATATGGCATAATTTAAATGTTGAATAAATAAATTAGCAAAGCAAAAAAGTAGTTTTAATAAAAAAATACTATTACAAATCCACATCCACCTCTCAACCTCATACGCCTTATAAAATGCCTATAACGTAATGCCTCTTGTAGGATAAGACATGGCAAATTGTTGAGTGAAACGTTATTAGTTGGGTAGGTGTTCGACAGGGCTGTATCCTTTCACTACTTCTATTTAATATAGTTCTGGACACGATCTTTGGGAGGGTTTTGGTTAACGGCAGGGAGATAATGTGGGGATTTCAGGGTTGCCTAAACAATCTTGATTATGCAGACGATATTTATCTACTAGCCCACAGCTACTCAGATCTAGCGGCGAACTTGCGAAGCATAACGCTAACAGCGGAATCAGTTGGTTTGAGAATAAATGTTATGAAGACAAAAACCTTGCCTATTAATGCAACCTCCCGAGGTGGTGCAAGCTAAATGGAAGATGTCAGACAATTCGTTTGCAGAAGGCGTACCAAAATTACAGTCTTTAACGCCAATGTAAAATCTACCCTTTTGTACGGCTGCAAAACTTTGTATGCTACCACTCGTTATATACAGAAGATGCAAGTATTCGTGAACCACTATCTTCGCAAGACTCTACATGTATTCTGACCGAAAACTATATCTAATCATACGCTTTGGGGAAGGATAAATGAACAAAACCTCTCGATTGAAAAAAGGAAACGAAAATGGCGTTGGATCGGCCATACCCATAGAGGGTAGACTAACGACATCACTAGAATTGACATAGACTAGAACCTGCAAGGGAGCAGAAGAAGGGGACGCCCAGCTCATACTTGATTGAGGTCGAAGCAAATATCAGTGGCAAGAGTTGAGGAGAAGAGTTGGGAAGAAGAGGTGTTAGCACAAAATATAAAGATGTTTAAACATTTTATTGAGGCCCTATGCTCCTTGTAGGAATGACAGGAATTTATATATTATATGTATATAACAAATCCATATCTCCCCTATGAATCTTAATAATTATTTCTCCCATTTTGAATTTTCAATTAACTAAAAACTAGTTTCTCTCGTTGAAAGTTAACTTGCTTCCCCTTTCTCCCCTTATTTATAGACACAAAACTTAAAATATTATGAAGTTTAAGCTAGTTTAAGGTATTTTTTATTGGAAATTATTTCTTTTTTTATTTTTCTTTTCTTTATTTTTCTCTTTTTTTTAATTTTCAAAGAATTGATTAGAACTGAAGTAAATATATATAGGGAACATTAGTAATACTTAAGGGATATTTAAATCATTAAAAAAATGTTTTAATTTAATTAAAAAAAATGATTTTAATTTCATTGTAATAAAATTGGAAAAAACATATAAATTGATTAAAAACATATATCGTATGTTTTATACACTAGTATAATAAAATGCATTTCCTGGTTCAATACGATGCATATAGGGGTAGCCCTGATCAAAACTTGGCATTAACTAAATGTTCAAGTTTTAGTATTAGTGTTTGGTATCGTTAAAAAAAAGGAAATCTTTAGATGTCAAATTTAGAATGTTTTGTCAGAGAAATGTTCGCAAAAGGTTATCGAAGTTTGTGGTCAGCTGGGTGCTGATGTTTATAATGTATAAATAAATAGGTGTAACATTCACCTCAAAGTGTAACGATCAACTCAAAATCACTTCCTGAGTGGTGGTAACAATGTCCGTCCTTCCGTCTGGCTGGTTGTCTGCCATTGTAAGTCAATGTAAGTCAATGTAATAAAATTTGGCATGGGCATTTACTTTGGCATATGAAATTTGTTAGGATCGTTACATTATTTCCTCCGTCGTTCATACAAATGTCTGAAATGTGATTTTAAGCTTTTATGGCCCGTTATTATAACTTTCCAATAACTAAAGTTAGAATGTTATCGGACACATAAACTGTTTTTGCTTATTATAAGTATAAGTTAAGCAGAAAGTGAGCGATAAGCTGAAGGACAGAACAACTGACCTTTAACTTTTATCGTAAGGTTTATGCATTAAGAGCTGATATATTTTCTATTTTATAAAAGAAATAAATAAAAACATATTTATTCCAGTGCAATTTGTAGTATTTATTCTGCCTATATTTATACTTCTTCCTCCGTGGACTTTTAGTTTCTTTTAACTCATTTATTATTAAAATTTTCCTTTTTTTATTTGCTTGTATTGCCATTACAGGCAGTTGTGGCAGTTTTAACTTTAAAAATAATCATATTAAATAAAAAACGAGAAAGAAAGATATAGTCGGTCTTGACCTTATGTTGATACCCTACACCATTGTGTACGAGCGTAAAAATTCGGAAAGGGAACTTATATTGTACCTGTGGCCAATTCTACTAAATGTAAAACAAAATATACAAATACAGAATAATGCGTTGATACTAACATCTACATGATTTTATGCACTTTAGGCGATATTCCTGGAAGTGTTTTTTTTTTTTTTTTCTTTGGAGCTATGGTAAATTATGGACCGATTCTTATATAATTTGGCAATGTTGTTTCTACCTATGTTAAACATATTTATTTCGAATATTAACTTGATACTAACATTCGTATGGAATTTATGCACGTTAAAGTGATTTTTGGAAAAAGGATTTATATAGGAGCTGTGGTCAATGCATAAAATTTGATACGAAAATTGACACTTGTACAGAACTTTTGTGCACCGAATTTTATTAAAATATTCTTATTTTTAAGGCATTTTTGAGTGTTTAAACTGTATTCCTGGAGGACATTTGTATGGGGGCTAAGTGAAATAATGGACCGATCACAACCAAATCACAACAGGCTTTGTTTTTGTATCATAAAAATCTCACGTGCCAAATTTCTTTAAAATTGCGACCGTACTTTGTGCACAAGGTTTACATGGGCAGCCAGTCGTCGTTACAGACATTAGTATAATACCCCTACCTCCTATGGTGGTGTAAAGTATAAATACAAACAAAATATAACAAAAAAAATTCTTAACTTTGATGTCTAGCACATGGGTCAATGGAGCATGAACTAAAAGAGTAATTAAGGAGTTATATAGATAAAACTCTTAGCTTTCAAGCCATTTTATGTTCTTTTGTAAAAAAAAAATAATTTTTCAATATTGACTTTTGCCCAGTTTTATTAAAGGGACCCCTCTGTGCGATGTAGATCAATGCTTGTGTAATCAAACGACACTCTGCCGTCATTTACTTATCTTTAAGTAAATTTAAGTAAATAATTTAAGGAATTTATATATTAAGACAGGTAAAACTTTTCCTTGCAGCATGTCACAATAGTTTTTGTTTATTAAAACTTTAAACATATTTATACATTCTTGCCTCCAACTCATCTCTTGCGTTCAGATTGCAAAATATTAAATAAAAACGTAAATGAATTCTCCCGTTTTGGCCACTTGTAAAAACGAAAAAATCTTGCACAAACAAACTCACCCATAAAAATTGTCCTTAATGATACTTTTGTGCCACACACTTTAATGTTTAAATTAAATGTCATTAGTGCTGAACAGTGGGGCGGAATCGTTTTTTTGGAAATAAATCTGTAACTTCTAATCGGATTTATATAAAATTTCACGCAGGCGTGGCAGATAAGTGTATAATTTTTTGTATGGAAAGGTGCCCCACAGATCCTTCAGAAACTGAGCTATTGGGTATCTATGACACAAAAAAATGGACTTATTTTGAACGCATGCCAATTTTTTACATATCCTATTTTAAATAATTTGACTTCCTCTTAATTAGGTCTATGAAAAATATGCTTGTATGTTCTATTTATTTCTTATGGTTTTTAAGTTATTTGTATTTGAATTTTCAACTATTTCAATTTGGCAAAAACTTGGTCCATTTTTTTTCAGTATATAGTCCAATATTTTTATTAGATTTTGCTAAATTTTCTTCAATTAATTAAATAACAAAATAATCTATTAAATAAGAACTGAGCATCCGTGCACACTATTAGACTTATAACTTTTATTGTACGTGAAAAAAATAGTACCGTTAACTGGTTTACATTTGTTATTATTTTCAGTAACTAAATGCTAAATTTGGAGCTAATAGCAAAATCTGTTTTTCTTAAAACGAAAATTGAACAATGTCCGTGCAAACAAGCGCATAATTAAATTTTATAATCAAAACACATGTCGACCATATAAAACAGTTGTTAGGAATACAGGTGAGTTGAGGGATTCAATTTTGTGAGTCATAATAACTACAGCGAGTTCATGATCACCCAAAGAATCCCTTATAACCGCAGAAAAATCGATTTATAGATTGTAGGATCGCAGACAAAATATCACGAATTTTAAGAGAAAATCTCTATATCTCTTGATCGAATGTAACTCACTCTTTAAATTGGTCTGTATCTTTCACTAAGAAAGTTAAAAAAAGCTGGCCGAAGACCCACGAAGTAAAGAACTTCCTAATAAGAATGCTAGAAGAAATGTGAAGGCAAAGAGAGTACAAAGATTACCGAGATTAATTTTTTTAATATAAATGCCGCCTAAAGGGTTATAAAAAGTACGCGTCGGTGGATTTTTTACAACATTCTGGTCAAGAATTCCATATATCTTATGGGAAATATATAAGATAAATATCGCGTAAAAAATCGAAGTTGTTTAATAAACTTTTGGTCTGAAAAGACATTTGCACATGTGGGAAAAAAGCACTTCATTCATAAGAAATGACACTTTTAGCAGAGAAAGGTACGCAAATGAGTGTGGTCAGAAATGATTTCTTCCTATCTTTAGGAAGCACAAAGAATTCTAATTTGTTTGTCTTCATCTCCCTGGTATCAAACAGTGTTGCCAGTAGTTGGGAAAAAAGACGATAAATTGAACTTTGGAAATGATCAGAAAAGGCTATATATCCCAAAAAATAAGGCTAGAAAAAAGCTAATACTTTATTTATTTATTTATTTTTTTTTATCATTATTTTTTTTATATTTTTTCTAAAGATGTGATAAATTTATCAATAAAACAGAAAACGGCTGTCAGCAAATGATCCAGTAAAATATTGCCTACAAAATTTCCGTGCAAAATTTGGGTTATACATATTTCGTATGAAAAATAACCCAAGGTTTTGACGTGATTTATCGTCATTTTTTTTTTAATTTGGAGACTGAAGCTTCGTAGGTGAAAATTTTAGTTGGATATAAATAATCTTGTTTTTTTGTGCAAATTAATACACAAAAACGCTTAAATGGTTGATTTTATAGAAATAAAATAGTTAAAGCAAATAAAAGATTATTTTCTTCTTTGTTGAATTACTGAAATTTTAACTCTTTTAAGGAAATTTTAAGAATAAAAGAATAAAAAAAGCTAGAAGCTAAAACTAAAATTTTTAGGCAAAATAAAATGGCTAAATTTAACCTTAAAAAGACGAAACAGGCAACACTGGTTTCAAACAAGTGGTCCAGAACTCTGTCCATTTTAATTATATTGGGTTATAGTAAAAAAATATTTAAAGAACGCTTAAACCTAAGCCTGAGTTCACACATGGCAATTTTCTTGCTGAAATTCTGATTTTGCGTAAGAGAGAGTGAAAGGGAATGTGAAAGAGAGCAAACTTGTCTGTACTTCGAATTTCCTTTTGTTTTTCATTTTGGTACTTTAAGAAAAAAACAAATCAAGGCAATTAAAGCAAGAATTGCTGAAATAAAATTTTGTGTGTGATCGTAAATGCAAGTTTAAATAAAAAATATAAAAATTTCAGAAAGAAAAATTGCTGTGTGTGAACTCAGACTAAGTAAAAAACAAAATAGAGTTTAAAAAGAAGTGAATAGATTCCCACAAAAAAGTGACCGAAAACAAAATAAAGCTGTTATGGAGGCTATTCCAGAAACTATTAAATATTTTGTTAAAAGCGATTAAAAAGTTCAATTTCCTTTAAATTTAAAACTGGAATATAATAGCCTTTAACGAAATTAAAATTTCAAGGAGATGGACCCATTGATTTAATTTTTAAAAGATAAATCGTATGCACTACATTTTTCGTGCGCAGTACCTAAAGGATATTTGAAGTCGATATCTTTTGAATTTGAAATCGAAAATTGCAAAAATTATGATTTTTTTTGCCGAAAAAGTGTACAGTCCTTTTTATCTAAAATAAAATTTTATTTAAGGGCAATAATACTTTTATACTTTTTTGCAAAGTATCTGATTTTAAAGTTGAAAACTAGCCAATAGAGCTAAATGCTACTAAGTACAAACTCTCACAATTTTGACCTACTTTGTAGACTATATGTTCTAAAATCCCAATGTATAAATTTACAAACAGAATGCAATTTCAGAAACTCTAATGTGATCTTAAGACTTTGCAAACGCGTATTACAAGACTTACAACAAATGTGGAATTTATGAGCAAAATTTAAAAAAATCCATTTTTGGGATTTTCGCCAATTTTTTGGGAATTGTGTGATTTTTTTTAACAAAATCTTAATTTTTTTTTTTTTAAATGACTAAGTCAACAATTACTGAAAATTTCGTAATTTAATTTATTACAGATAAGATATTTATAGTTTCTCCAAAAACCAATTTTTTAAAAAATTTTATATAAATATTTATAGTTTCTCCTGAAACCAATTTTTTACAAAATTTTATTAAATTTATGTTTTCAAATAAATTTTATTATCTAGCTGACGTAATTTTTAATTATACACAAAAATATTGAAGTCAAAATCTTTTATTGTATCAAAACTATGCTACTTTAAAGTTAATATGTCACGAAAATTATCCAAAACATTACACAGCGTGAGATTTTGATGATTTAGCCGGCCAAATGTAAATAATTTGATCACTGAATTTGATGAAAAAAAACACGGATTGTATATTTTAAAGAACTGTATGTAGATTACAAAAAAAAAAAAAAAAAAAAAAAATCCGACATTTCGCATACAATAGTTGAAATAGTTTTCTAATATCTACAATTTATTTTCATAGAGTTTCATTTCAATACCAAATTATTTCAAGGATTTAGGAACTTTGAAGTGATTTTGAGGGAATTGATTTATAAAGGCTGTAGGTTAAAGTGTGACCCATTCTTATTTCTAAGCAATATAATGGATACTGTGTATAAAATACATTTTAGAGCTGTTACTAACTCTGTTATGTCAAAATTAGGATTGTGACCAGCTAATTTAGTATAATATCACTCTGTTCTATATGTTCTAATGTGGATAAATAATTAATAAGTAAGTCTGTACTTAGCCCCATTAGATGACTGGGATCGTTTTTAACTTAAAAGTAATTTCCGTGAAGATACATTTCTGAAAAGTTTAAAAGTTTATATGTTTTGAAATAAATTTTTTTTTTTAGAGAAAAGAAGTGTAGACACATTTTCGTCACAAAATAAAACCCAAAAAATAATTATTTTTGTAACTTTCAAGTTCAAAATAGTTTATTTTTGGACTAGGAAAATTCTCTTTTTCTATCGACAGATAATTTTGTTCTCTAGCAAATTGTGGAACAAACTTATAAAATCGAGTAAAAATGTTGGACTATATATTAAAAAAACTGAATCAAGATTTTATAAAATTGAAAAATTCCTAAAGTTCTCGATAAACTTCAGGAAGGATAAAAATATTTGAAATTGTATAAGAAACAAAAATTTGGCAAGCGGTTAAAACTTGTCTATATCAGAGGCACATAATAGCTCCGCATCTGAGGTGTCTGTGGGGGCACTTTTTCAAATTTAAAATTGCACAGTACTCTGTTATGCCCGTCTGAAATTTTATATAAAACCAACCAGACCGATTAGAAGTTACAGATTTATTTCCAAAAAATTTCGATTCTAGCCCACTGTATGCTGTAAGAAAAAAAAAATAAAATAAAACACAGTAAAATCAAATACTTAAATAAAGAAAAAAGTGTGAAACTGAGATTACGTGCTTGAAATATTTAATTTTTAAAACCAATTGTTAAATTAAGAAGGATTATTTTGTAATTTGACGCAAGTAGCCACGTTCTAGCTGCATAAATAAAATAGCTTCTCCGTCTGCCAATTTGACTGAGTAGTAATGAAAAACTATTTGACGTTTACCTACTTACGTGTAGATATTTAGAAATTTTTTCCTTTAAATTTCACGCAGAGTGAAGTGGTTATATCGGTAATGGACTATTAATCAAATTTACTTTAAATTATAAATAGGGTTTGTTGGCATGTTAAGCATTTTTTATATTTTGTTATATTTTGTTAAGAAAATGCTCCTAGATTTAAGGATTTTTTGTAAATGTATTTACTAAAATATGTATTTGGTGAGGTTTTAAATATATTACATATATGATTTGTTGCTAAAAGGTATTACGATCATTTGAAAAGGTCAAACAATTCAATTAAGCATGATCAGTTCACATATCTTTTCAATTTCTTGTCTTAACTGAAAAATCAAAGTAATATCCCAGCAAAAAAAATTCTTCTAAAAAAGAACATTTTCATTACTTCAAAAGTAGAACTAAGTGCATCTTTTTAGCTTTTTTAGAAGTTATCAATATTTACTTCCAAAAAAGTGAGAATTAATGTATTTTTAGCATCAAAAAATTTTAATAATTTTTAAGCAAATTAAAATTTCACAAATTTTTATTATATTTTATTATATATAATTTTTATAAAATAAATAAACATAGTTTTAAGGGAAGTAGTTTAAAATAAATGAACTATAAGTTTAAAAGAAGCAAATCCTACCAATCACAACTATGGGTCAAAAAAAAAACTTCTGAAGATCTTTCCCAGCACTAAATACTTCTTTCCAATGACAATCATAACTTTTTCAGTTCGTTTTTAGTTTCCTTTTTGCTGGGATTTAACAAGGCAAGCGATCGGTGACACAAAAAGCTATCGGCATCATTAGCATGGCTATCACCTTCAACGGAGAGGATATCAATGATAAACAATTTCTTTTGAACAAAATTCATTACTATACAAATGGAAAGGATATATTTCCGTTGTGATGCCATATTTTATGCCACAAAGAACATTTTGTCTGAGCGATTTGAGATCATGTGTAAAGTAAAAGAGGTACCATACGCCACTTTCTTATTTGCTCTCTTCTCATAACTTAAAACCATATTTCATTTGTGCTAAATACTTAGATACGTTGAATAATATGAGTCATTTGGCCCTGAATATATATTTCCTTTATAATTTTTTATTTTCTTAAATTTCGGAAGTGAAAAAACGGCGATATTGTCCCACCCATGTAGTAAATTTGCCAAGTGGGAAGGACAGAACAAATACAAATTAAGGAAAAAGCTATGTTCAAATGGTATACTTTAAGGTGGTGGTCCGAAGATTTTTTCTGTGCGTTACATAATGTATAATAATGTAATATAAAATAATTAAAAAGTAACTAAAATTATAAAGATCCAAAATATTTTTCTTTTTACAATGATAATACCATCATCAAGTAAGTACCATGCAGCTCAGCTGATTGATGGAAGAGCTCACCATTCTGGCATATGATTCCCATAGTTCTAACCACTAATGATAACTTTGTTCCTACCTTAAATGAATTTACTAATTCTTGTTCATTACTATCGTATTTGTAACACTGATCACCATCTTTTGTAAATCCCAAAAGCTAAGAAAGTTGTCATAAGAAATACTACCAAAAAACAAGCAAACGTTCAAATGTTTATGGATGTAAAATCATCGATAAAAGAATAGAAAAATGTTTAGTGTTACAAAAATTATTACTTCGTTTTCAAGATAACTGGCGATGACAAATGAATCCCTATAGCGAATGATAAACCTTTACATTCCTCCAATTTATATCCATTAATTTTTTGCAGTGAATTTTTTACTCTTTGCACTTTCAGCGACGACAAATGAAAGAGCAGAATTGTGCTCCGAAAGTGACATGTCTAATTATATAAAACATGGAGACGGCATATAATGGCTTAGTATGCTTTTCGGGGAAAAGGCTAGGATGGGTTTACAAAATGGTATGATATAATGAATAAGAAAGTGCATCGAAATATTCTGCATGAAGTAATGTTTTTACATACCAGAGATAAAATATTGACTCTTTGGATATTCAAACATGACAAAGACTCAAAATAAAATTAAAAATTAATACAAAATTGGTTACATCAGCAAGTGGTAACCGTAGTGGAAAAGTCAGCAGAGTTATCTGATTTTAAAACTATTTAAAACTTATGGAAAACAGTTAATCAGAAGATCAATAAAAAATTGGTCTGGGGGAAGGGGGTCTAGAGAGAATCATAATTAAGCATATCAAATAAGCCATAGGTTGAACGAAATATTTAGTTATATGTGGTCACAGACAAAAATTATTTAATAATATTATGGTTTATATGATTATCGCAATAATATTATGACTATAGTAGCTAATTATATGAATTATTGCAGTAACGTTAATGAAAGTGGTGGTAAAATAAACTAATTATTAGAAATCATTTTTTTTCCCACTTCAAAACCAAGCTAAATATATCAAATTTATAATATATTGAGCGTATGTTCTTAAGTTATTTTCTCATTTTATTTAGAGCTAAATTATGACATCTTTAACGATTAAACAAAAAAGTCACTTAAATTTTTTTAGTGGCCTTGTTAAAATACTTAAATAATTTAAGTCTAATTTTTATATCTTTCATCACAGCTGTAAAGGGAATACACAGGGTGGGCCAAAAGTCACCATGGGGTTTAAAAATTGAATAACTTTTTCGTTTATAAATATTTTTTTTTTTTTTTTATTTTATTATTATTTTTTTCATATTCTAAAATATAGAAAATGGAAAATTTTTTACACGAAGTATGGAAAATAATGTCACTTAAATAACCCCCATTTGCAGCTTCGCTATTATGAGCTCGTTTTAGAGCATTTTTTATAACATCTTTCAAAATTTTTGGCTGTAGCGCTCGAATTTCTGCAAAAATGTTGGCCTTGAGTTCAAGGATTGTCTCGGGCTTGTTCACATATACTCGCTCCTTCAAATAACCCCAAAGCAAATAGTAGGTGCTAATAACCTTGGCAAACCCATTGGCCAATTGATTTCCGAATTTCTGGAAGTTATTCGCTCTCCACAAATTTGAATTAAGAGTGTCATTGTGTTTCGGCCAGTGGCTTCATCCTGCTGAAACCACATCTCAGGTCTATTTTCAACAACAGGACGTAAAAAATATTCTATCATAAACCGATACTGCTCTCTATTTACGGTAATTTCAGATGTAATGCCTCACCATACTGTACACCTAATGGGGTGCAATTGGCGCTAATGAATGGCTTTTGGATTTTCAGAACCTATAGATCTGCTTACTAACAAAGTCAATCAAATGAAAATGAGCTTCATCATTCATAATCAGATTTTCAATAAAATTGATTTAATTTCTCGCCAACTGTTGATATTTAGCTGCAAAATCAAGACGTTGCCGATGATCTGAGGTTTTTAATTCTTACACCAATTACACCTTATATGTATTTAACAGTAAATCTTTTTCTTTAATGCGTTTTGAGCAAAACGCCTTCTGGTAAATGTTTCTAGTATTTCGTTAACATTTGCTCTACACGTTCAATATTTTCCGTAGTGCGAATTATTCATGCTTCGATGTAAATCTCTTACGGTGCCATGTTGGTGGTGACGATGAACTAAGCAACTAACCATTGCTTCAGAGGGCGAATTTCTGATGTTAAAATGTTGACAATATGCTATTTGTGTTAAAATAATTGATCGCTGATTTAAAAAATAAAGTTATATTATTCTGTTTCTTTGTTCAGTTGTGAATCTCTCCATTACTTATTCTCCAGGTGTTACTTATATAATCTAAAAAAAAAAACATTAAAATAAAAATAAAAAATAAATAAAAAATTATAAATGAGAAAGTTATTAAATTTTTAAACTCCATGGTGACTTTTGGCCCACCTTGTATAAGTGTATTGTTCCGTTTGTAATTTGGATAATTTTCGTCGGAAAGCAAAAAATTTTATACTTTTAAGAAACGATGTCAATAGAATCAAGTCCATCCGTCCGTTGGTCAGTTGAAATGAAGTTTATGTAGGCACCCGATATCGTAGATATATGATATATATATCAAACGACAAAGTATTACAATACTTTGGAGAATTTTGTTGAAATTCAGCAAAATCGTTTCAAAAATGGCGGAGATATCTTCAAAAAAAAAAAAACAGTTTTTTGAGGTTTTTTCGAGTAGGGATGTTCGTTCCTTCACAGAAAAATTGTAAACACTTTTCTGAATCTTTTTGCCAAATAAGTGAAAAATCGACCTAGAAATATTCGGGCTGTCGGGTAAAACGAATTTTTGATTTTTTGGAGCCTTCATATAAGCTACAGCCTTCGTCCTTATATAGATCGGTCATAAAATTTTTCCAAAATTTCAGTTTTTTGATTCAACCAAATCGCTCTATAAACAACCCAATTATTGGTAAAAAAAAACTGAAAAAAAGTATTAAGAATAAGTTAGATTGCTACATTCGGCTGTGCCGAATATTATATACTATATATTATATTATATTATATTATATTATATTATATTATATTATATTATATTATATTATACCAATCACAGGTGTTGATATGTGTTATATGAAAGTGAAACACCTTATATTGGATGTAATTAGAAATATATTTACCTCTACTATATCTATGTAAACACTAATAATTTTAAATAAATTTCATTTTCATATAAAGTTGAAATAGAGTCAAGATTTTATAAATCCATATATCCTTATATATTATAAAAATGAGGTGTAAGTTTGGTTGTTTGTTTATTTGTTTGTTTGTATATCAATCATGTCTAAACGGCTTAACTGACTTTCAAGAAATTTGTCACGCATATACTAACGTTGCCAAAGGGTGTTATAGGCTTTGTTATATCTCGATTGGAAGTCTCACCCACATTTTACGCTTACTATTAAAAAATCTTTTTTTCATTTTTGAATATTATTAATGAAGCTATTTACATAAAATTTGACGCACAGGTAGTGCATGTACTGTAGAAAGTTAAATTCTTAAAAAAAATTCGATTTTTCTGCGAAAGGTGCTTCAAAAAGTTTAAAAAACCAAATATACCTTAATTTATTGTTATTGTTTTTCAGTACCCATGAAAACAACAACTATGAGGTAAGCAGGCATTAAATAAATGAAAAACAGATTTGCCTATAACTCGGTAGTTTTTAAACCGATTTGGTTGGATATCGGATATTGGTCAAAAATGAGTTTTTGTCAATATTTCTGTAACTAATAGATCGAATAAATTTATTTTTTCAGCGGAAAAATTCAGAAAAATATTTCCGATTCTGTTTTACAAAGACGAATGCCATAGCTTATATAGGAGCTTCAGAAAATCGAAAACCTTTTTAAAAAAACCGATTAGGATTTTTTAACATTTAGTTACAAATCGAAGTATTTAATAGCAAAATCTTTCTAAAAACTGTAAAAAGATCATATTTTCCTATATATATATATATATATATATATATATATATATATATATATAACAATAATAACACATACTTTAAGGCATTATTTTCATGATTTGTGGGTAAATTGGTGAGCAGTGTTGATAGGAGCCGAGAAAAAAAGGCTTAATGCAACTTTAAAAAAGGTCAAAAAAGGCTAAAAGTCCCAAAAAATAAGGCCAGAAAAAAGTTCAAACTTTTTCTTTAATTTAAAAACATATTTTTTCTCGTTCTCATTAGTTTTTTATATTTTTTAAAGATATTGTAATAAATTTATAAATAAAACATACAACAG
The DNA here is from genome assembly GCA_932274085.1 of Protocalliphora azurea. NCBI lineage: Eukaryota > Metazoa > Arthropoda > Insecta > Diptera > Calliphoridae > Protocalliphora > Protocalliphora azurea. Next base: position 38,696,432 of record OW026521.1, read on the forward strand.
CTGGCCAAATGAAAAATTGCGCAATAGATTCCCCCCTTACAAATTTGGGTTATATTTGATATGAAAAATTATCTAATGTTTTGAAGTGATTTTTGATATTTTGAACTATAATTTTTTTTTTTTTTTTTTTTTTTTGATTAAGCATTTTTAAGTTTTAGGGTGATTTTTCGCTTTTATAAGAATTTTCTAAAATTATGTATACAAATATTATCTATGGCTAATAAAGCATATAAAAAGTAATTAAAATAATATAATAAAATTAATTATAATTAGAATTAAAATAATTATAATAAAAATAATTATTAGTATTTTAGTATATTCGTTTTTCTTTTGTGCGAATAAATACATAAAAATGCTTAAGTGAATGATTCTGTAAAAATAAAATTAGTAGATAGTAAGAAAATATTTCCTTCCTTGTTGAGATAGTAACATTTTAGCCTTTTTAAGGCAATTTTAAGAATTAAAAAAAGGCTAGAAGCGAAAACGAAAATTTTGAAGCTAAAAGCGAAATAAAAAGGCTAGATTTAGCCTTAAAATCTGGCAACACTGGTGTTGAAGGGCATAAAAGTTTCGACACAGTCGAATAAGCGTTTTAAATTGTTATTTTTCTCATCTTTTATATGTATTAACATCATTATTTTTTATGTTTTTATTCATCAGTGGTGTCATAAAGGAAGAGCATCTCGTTTTCTTCAACACCAGCATCATAGCCATCCAAAATATACGACTTAAGTATATGATTGGACTATTGTTAAGATCATTTAGTGGCTAGTTAATGATTTTTGTTTTTGTCATTTTCCATTGCCATCGTTAACAATTAACAAGATTTTTTTTTTTTTTTTTATTATATTTTTGTTCATGGTTTTTAACAGGCCATCAAGATAATGGCTTGAAAACTTTAATGTTTTTTACTTTAGTTTAATGTTCTTTGTAGTTTTAGTTTTAGCATCTTTTGTCAAAATAAAATAAAATAAAACTCTAAATGAAGAAGCATTTTGGCTCATTAAGACGTTATTTAACGTTTTACTTACATAGGTACATAAGAATGAGGATTAAAAATGTCATCATAATTTAGCACAAATATTTTAATGGAACTTTGTTAATTACCTGATTAAAAGAGCAGGTTGTTTTATATATAGAGAATAAGAGTGAAACACTCACATGTAAAAAGAAACAAATTTAGTTAAACAGTATTAGTCTTTGAAGGGCCAGTTGATTATGTTTTAAAGCTGTGTCTTATAAAATTTAAAATATTTGAACTCAAAAAAAGAAGCTTGTTTGGAATTCACCAACATACCTTAACACTTATTTGTTATTTATGGTTTTGTAATTCCATTTGGTTAAGTAAATCTTATGCACAGTTTTAAGATTTTAAACAATGAATTATATTTTACTAGCGTTTAACCCACCATTGTGTTAGCAGACTTGTGGGTCTCCTACATAGACCAGATAAAAATTTAGTACCTTTATTCATTTAAAAGAAAATTGTACTTCCAAAGTGAAAAAAAACCAAAAAAAATTAAACTATAACCCCTAACTCTCATGAAAACTTTAATAATATTGGTGCTTTCAGAAAATGAATAACATCTGTACATCTCAATTGTACCTCCTGATGATTATGATTTCATGCTTCCAGGTTAAACACCGGCAGTGGTAACAAACCGCATTTTTTGGAAATATTTCTGTAATTTGTGAACCGTTAGAGATATTTAAATAAAATTTCGCATGGTCAGAGCTGAGGCTTAGCGGATCATGGGGGTAGGTTTAGACCTCCTAACTTGTTCACCTCGGATATGTATTTTTTTTTTTAAATCCTCAAAAATTCATTTATGTCTTGAGTGTAAAAAATAAGAAAGCTCCTAAGTGCTACGCCAAATATGTTCGGCGTACAAGCAGAGCAAAAACATGGTTACAGCATCATCAGTACAACAATATTCTCATTGTTAATTTTCTTGAATTTTATTAAGTCTGTGTTCATGATTACAATGTTTTTGTTTAAATTTTGTCATTTAATTTTTACACTCAATAAAAATTTTAATATGGTTGACTGCAAATTATAGGTTTTTAAATATTTTTACCAGAAAAAATTGACTAATATGAAAAATATTATTACTTCTACAACCTTTAAATATTTGCAGTCTTTTTCCTTGACAAGGTTTGGTTATACTCGATGTGATTCAAGCAATATAAGACATTTATTAAAAAAACATATCTTGCATTTGAACCACATATGGTGGTAAAATTGAAAATAATTAATGAACAAATAATATGTACACTTTTTTGCTAGTGAACACTTTTCTCTATTATTTTCAATAAAAATTTTATAAAAATAATAATTTTTTATTAATACGTTTTATTTTAATATATGATAAGATGGAATAATAATATGACAAAATGAAATTATAATATGATGAGATTGGACAACTATATGATAATAATAATATGAAGAATGGCATAATAATATTATAATAAGATAGAATAATAATATAATAACATCAAATAATAATCTGACAGAATGGCATAATGTGTAATAAGATTGTTCAATTATATGTAAAACTAGAATCATAACATGAAAAAACAAACCATAAAGTCAGACACAATATGGCAAAATGGAATCATAATAATTGGTACTTATAATCACTTTTATTTTTCACTGTGATCATATGTTCCAATCATAATATGTTGTTCTTACATTATGGTACTACAACTATAGTTTTTCTCTGCGTGTAATGGAACGTTGTGTTCGTTTTTTCAAAAACAAATATGTGTCATGTTGAAGCTATACTTAAGCTGTAGTCAATCAAGGCAAAAAAGAAAATGTAGATAACAAAGCTGAGAATAACTCTGAATCAAAGAAAGATCAAAGCTCCTCAATAAAAAAAGTTATTTTAAATATTTTGTATTCGTGAAAACGTACATTATTACTCATGTTCGAAGATACAAGTTTTATATAGCAAAAGATCGAGAAAATGGCCCTGAATAGTATCGAACCAAAAACAATAAAAATTTGCAAAAAATTTGTTAAATGACAAATATAGTCAAAATGCGACAAAATATATGATTGTTTTGCTCCCTTAGCCTAAATAAACTAAAATAGCCATAACAAAGGGTATAATAACAAAGCATTTATGACACTAGTGACATGCAACAGTATTTTTAATATTTTCTGGTCAAATTTAGAATTTTTGGGAATGTTATTTTAGTTCCACAGAGTATTAGCTATTTAAACTACACAGAATTTTGGCAATTGTAAAGGAATTGGATCCAAGTTAAAAGCGAATTTAAGAAGGCCCCAGCAGTGTGTAATTGTGATTATTAATTTTAATTTCTTATAGAGAGATACCGCGAAAAATTTCGTTAAAGAATTACAAAATTTTTTTCAGAAGTAGGCATGACTTCTGAACACTAGATTAAAAATAATCGAGTTAGCAATAAAGCCTGCCAATACCAGGAAAAATTGCAATATAATAAAACAGTGCACAAGAAATGCCTAAAAATCCCTAAAAAAATATGAACAAGTTTTTGACGCTTTTCCACTCCCTAATTGAAATTGAAAGATTTTAATCCGTTTGAATTAGATAATGACTAACACTTATATAAGTGTAAATAATAATACTCTCACTTGTTTGTAATTAAGTTTGTCGGTGCTGCAAAATTATCTTGTTGCTAGGAGGTGAGAAAAACAGAGACTAAATTGAACTTTAAAAATGGCCAAAAAACTAAATGCCCAAAAAATAAGGTCTTCAGTTTAAAAACGTTTTTTCTTCTCTTTCTCATTAGTTTTTTGATATTTCCTGGAAATTTTAAATTCGCCTAAAAAAATCCCATACAAATTGGGTTATGTTAAGTTTTAAAATTTTCTTCATACGAGTGCGGATAAGTCCGCTACTTTTTAAAAGAAACACAGTTTTTTTTGTAAAAAAAAAAAAAAATTATTTTTCAACATAATCTCCTTTTAACTCAATACACTTAGTCCAATGTTTATCCAGTTTTTGTATCATTTCCACAAAATAGGATTTTTCGAGGTCCTTAAAATAGGCATTTGTTTGGTCGATAATTTCATCGTTGGAGCTGAATCTCTTTCCGCTGAGCCATTTCTTTAGGTTTGGAAATAGGAAATAGTCACTAGGGGCCAAATCCGAATTGCGGTTAAAAAACTACAAACAATCCCTTGAAGTTGTCACACGTTTACGTTTATGGTCAATTGAGAGCAAACGCGGCTCCCATCTTGCAGACAACCCAGCAGATCATTTAAAATCGAAACCACACTGTCATATGAAATGCCCATAGCATCAACAATCTCACGCACTTTTACTCTTCGGTCGGCCAACACCATATCGTGGATTTTTGCGACATTTTCGGGTGTACTGACCTCAATTGGTTGCCCAGAACTTTCAGCGTCATTTTTACTTGTGAGACCATAACGAAAGTCAGTAAACCACTTTTTTACCATTGAAATCGATGGTGCAGAGTCCCCATAGTATTTATCGAGCTTTTTCTTGGTTTGATTGAAAAAAATCATGAAATTCACTTTTTTTCAATTTTAGAAAAATACACGAGGTTGTATGTTTTGAACAGCTGTTAAACGCAAATTAAATGACGACAGTTGCTCAAAATATGACAGTAGTCTATTATCAATACTATCCAAAAAAAAAAAAAAAAAAAAAAAAAAAAGATACTCATCATCAACGCTTCAGATTTACTCAACTTTTTATATAACTACAAATTACATTTCAACAAGTTGAATTTGACAACTTCTAAAATATCTTGACAATCAAATTCATTCAATTCTGTCTGGCAACCCTAATTATACCTTATTTGTCTTAATTTAATACAACATTAACTAGAGCATTCCGTGTATATTAATTTCTTAAAACTATGATTTTTTGCTCTTAAATCTAAGTGTCCTTAATATCATCAAACCCTAATCCGGTTAGAAGAATATGCAGAGGCGAAATAAAGAAAAAGGACCAAAGTGAAAATGAAAACTAAACGAAAAATTGCATAATCTTATAATATCCTGAAAAGGACAAAATGAAGGATAGTATAAATATGTTTACATATAAAAAATACGAGTTTCTTTTCATAAAAGTGCTAACTAAATTACAATAGGAATGGACACAACTACATGCAATTATGAAGAAAAACATATTCTGTGAACATTATTTACAATTCAAAATTTTGCACATTAATCTAATCAATACAAGCACTTACAGTTTTAAAGCTCTAAACTCATCAAATTTTTTAATTCAACAAATACAAAAATTCATAATGGGGTCAAGGTAAGACATGTTTACATCTAAACAATTTTACAAAATTTTGCAGAAATCTTGTTGCGTTGAGATTAATAGTGGTTACAGTTCTTTCTTCTATAACCCAGTCACGTATGAATTGAAAAAGTTTTTTGTTGTTTATCCAATGAAGGATATGATTTTTGTAAGTTTGTTCACACATATATAAAACTACCAATAATACCCAAGTTTAATAAATAAAAGTAAACAATTTAGGACAGATTGTAAATGTTCAAAAAAAAACAAGAAATACATTCGAAAAATCTTCTAAACATTTGGGGAATGAATAAAAGAAGTTTCGGCTCAAAATTGGTAAAGGATTTTGAATAAACAACAAAGTCTTAAAATTTAATGCCTATTTGAAATTTATATACTAAGGGAAAAATTACGTTGCTAAATCGCCAACGTTCGTGTTTATATTGCCACCTTGCACGGCATGTATTTTTTGAAAACTTTCGTTTTTATGTCGTTAACATACATATATGTATGTATGAAATGACTAGATAATGTTTTCGAAACATTCGCCGACGCTTTGCGTCACAAACCACAATCCATTAAATTTTCACACGTCGAATGCCGTATGTGAAAAGTTTAAGGATATTTGGGATGCCAACAAATGCATGAAATGTCTTTCGCACAGCTTGATGTACGAATAATATGCTTTCAATTATTTGTAATATAAAATTTAGCTTCCTGATTTTAATTTTAAAATCTAAACATTTTTGGTTTTAAAATTCAAAATGAAATTTTTATGATTTCGTACAGATTTTTCCAACATTTCTTTTTTACACAATTTTGCAATTTGCTGTTAACTATTTAAAAAAAAAAATATATATTTAAAAAAAATTTGTGAAAATTTGGATCTCGTAAAGCACAAGAAAATTTTTAAAATTCGAAGCCCCATACCTCGTAAACTAAAAGAGATTGTCTATATAAACGGCCATGTTTTTTTTTGTAGTCCTGGGCTGGACGATGTTAATAATATATTAATCCTTAAAATCGATTCAGTTATAAAATATGTTAATGAATGAAGTTAATGTGAAAAAATTATTTGCTTATGAAAAAATTGCTTATGAAAACTTAAAACTTAAAAATAATAAATAAGGAAGATATAGTCGGTCAAGCCCGACTATACGATACCCCACATCATATTATATTAGAAATATATTAGACATGTGGACAATTGTGGACCGATACTTTTATTAAGCGTAAAATAAAATATACGAATACAGAATATTACGTTAATACTAACACTTATAAGAATTTATGCACTTTCGGGCGACTCCCGAAAGTTGGCTTATATAGGAGTTATGGTAAATTATGGAGCGATCCTCATAAAATTTGTCACTGTCTTTTCCACGTATATAAAACTTATTTGCGTCGAATATAAACTTGATACTAACATGTGTAAGTGATTTTCGGCAGAAGGTTTTATACGGGAGCTATGGTGCATTATGGACCGATCTTTATAAAAATTGGCACAAAGATTTATACTTACTTCATTAAAATATTGCTATGATCGTAAAACCCCTATTCGGGTAGGACATTTGTATGGGGGCTAAGTGAAATAATGAACCGATCGTAACCAATAGGCTTCGTACTTGTGTCATGAAAATCCTACGAGCCAAATTTCATTGAATTATCTTCAAAATTGCGACCTGTACGTTGTGCACTAGGTTTACATGTTTACATGGACAGCCAGCCAGACGGACGGACGGACATCGTTATTTCGACTCAAGAGGTATTTGCGAGTCGATTGAAATTGAGTGTTGGATGACTTTTTCTGTGCGTTACAAATATCAGCACAAACGCATAATACCGCAAACACCTATGATAGTGTGGGGTATAATAATGATTGTGATGAAACGGAAAACTTTATCGAAAATACTTTCTGAAGAATACGTGGTGAAGAAATCAAATATATTGACAATTGCGGTTGCACAACTTCCCCAGCAGTCAAAGGAACAGCAGAATCAAATGACGAACAACTCCGTCAATTAATAGAAGAAAAAAAATGTCATATATATATATATATATATATATATATATATATATATATATATATATATAAGAATATTCAAAAAATTTTGTTTTCTCAATTTTATATCAAAATTTCTTAGACCTAAAAATGTATTTTTTATGAAAAAAATATTATATTAAGTCAATCCTAAGCTTAAAAACAAAACTAAATTTACGAAAATATACAACTTGAAACTTATTAAAATATAAAAATGTAAAATTCGATAAATTTTTAAAATAAAATGAAAAAACAAAATATAAACTTAAATATAACTTTGACTAGTATTAGAAAACGGCTATAAAACTATGCTTTTAAGCTTGAGAGCCAGATTTATTTTTTATCTATTTTCAAAACTTTGGTATTTGAGAAGTTTAATTTTATATCATCCTCAATTTAAAATCAAGCTTACGTTATATAAAAAAGCAGCAAAATATGAGAATTACGAATCAAAAATAAGAATATAGAATACGACAACACAAAAAATAATATAATTTCTAAATTATTTCTTTTTAATCCTAAATAATTTATCTCAATTTACAGTTGAATGGACATCAGTACTATTTGTACATATACTTATGTATTTTTAAATTGAATTTCTTTTTAATCTAGCTACCTGTTCATTGAATTCTTCTTAAAGATATGAAATTTAAAAACTTTCCCTTTTTTTTTTTTTGTAAATATTACAAAAAAATTTTCTTACAACTGATGTCTGTAATGATGTTATTCAATTATCTTTATTTTGTCAAATTTGCTGGTATTCCAAGAAGTCTCCTGCAATTTTCTTTAGTGTCACTTTCTCTTTTCAGGTCCTTTTTTATTTTAAGAGTATTCAGGTTCTGTAAGAAAGGGTTTTTTATTTATTAAAATTTATTGCATAACACAAGAAGCATTTTAAAAATCTTTGACTGAATAAATAATTAATTTACATAGTTCTCGATATTATAGGGTACTATATGGTCAATATTGTTTTTTCTCAGAAATTCTCAGAAAATAACAAGTAAGAATTGATTTTTTATAAAAAACAAATTTATTAATAAAGTATATATATATATATATATATATATATATATATATATATATATATATATATATATATTTAATTTTTATTGATACAATAATTATAATAAATGAGATTTAAGTACCATCCATTTTTTTCCTTTTTTTGTTAACAAGCAGCAAGAAGGGAAAAATATGGTTTTCATTTTTTGTATCTGTAATTGTTCTAATATTTCTACAGTAAAATTTTGTTTAAAATATAAGAAAACTGTGTTCTTAAAAGTTACCTTATTTCAAATGGCTAACTTGTCTATTAAGGGAGCTCCGGCAGTTCCTAGAAATACTTTTTTCTAAATTATTAATTTGGCTTGACATTTTACAGCAAAAATATCTCAAATTTTTATTAGACACTTGACATTTTACAATATTGTTATATGCTTAAGTTTTCCTCAGTTGCCGTAATCTGATCTAAAAAGAATAAAAACTAAAAAATAAATAAGTTAAATATCAAAATTTGTTAAATATTGTTTTTTAATGAAATGAAACGAAACTTGGCCCAGAATGCAAACACCAAAGAAATCACATCATATGTTACCCTACTGACTGCCACCTAACCAGTAAATTCCCCTAATGAACGTTGTTCTTTGATTCACACTTCGAGACATCACACAGTTAAATTAAAATTGTCTATATTACCATCTAGTTAAAAATCCGGAGTCCCATCTACTTTTTCTTGACCTAATCAAACAATCTAGTCTAAATTAGCGCTAAATTTTAGTTCCTGGACCACAAGAACACAATTTTCAGGATGTAATAAACTACTATATCTCAATTTGCTAATGATAAAGCACTTCTCAGTTCCAGTATCTATTTATTTCTATATATTCTTCTCAAATAGACATTTACCTCAGATGTGTGAAAACATGATTGAATAACTTTCGAATACGTATGAATGAGTTAAAAAGTAAGCATGTTTTGTTAGTTTTAAGAAGATGAAACTATACAGCTTCAAATAACTGCGTTGTTTCAACAGAATGCCTTAAACTAAATAAGAAAGCCTAATCGCTGTACTTTCACGTTATACAGTTGTAGAAATCGATAGCTTGGAAATGCCATCTAGGCGAAATGATGAGAATTAATGCGTATATCCAGTTTAGTCTGCTAACAGCCTAAAGGCTCAATTATTCTACCGTAAATGTAAATCTAAAAATGTTAATGTAAACGGAGCGTAAGTTATTGGTTACTTAAGAAAGTAAATGTAGCAAGTACTTTGTTGTTGTTGCGTATACATCAACATCATTGATATCAATTAAACATATTTACAGTAAATCTTGTACTTTGAAAATCGCCAGATTAATTCAAACGTTTTTATGAAAAATATAAAATATTTGTCCAAACTGGGTTTGGACACTTAAATTATAATTTATAATTTTAACATTAATAATAACGTAAGAAATATTTCCCCACCATTGGCAAAGCGCGATATTTAAATTCGCTGCAATAAACGGTTTTCGTTAAAAAAAAATACGATACCGAAAAATACGACTTATGAACATCTTAAAAATAAATCTTAAATTAATTGCAATTCATCCGCCATACGCAGCATCTCGTTGCCCTCTACTTACACTTATTAAGCTGAAATTTAAACTTAAACTTAAACAAAAAAAAAAAAAAAAAAAAAAAGAAGAAAATCCCTGGATAATCAATAAAGCCACGAAATTGTTTGTGCTGAAGAAAAACCTAAATTATTTGCCTCATTATTTGGTTATAAAACAAAAGGTAAGGATTTATGCTTCAAGAACCAGCTACCCCCAAAAAAAAACTAATTGAATCCCCTAAAATTTTCTCTTTTTGTTTCCCAACCCCCACAATTATAATTACTCTAACCCAAACGGAGTAATTATAATTAATTCTTTATTACAGATTGGTACCCCCCTCGCATCTTTAACCACAGCATTTCGATCCACCTGTAATAAAGAAGTTACATACAGTAGCTAACCCTATTGTATTCAATATTTCTTTATAAAAACAGTCTTGAATTCTAAATATGTATGTTGCTTTAAGTCCACGGTTTATTTCAAAACATTTTAATAAGTTTTTTAGCGAAGAAAAGAAGAAGAATTGTGCAATTAATTTATATATATACATATATATATATATATAAATATATATATCTATATATATATATATATATATATATATATATATATATATATATATATATATATAGTGTATCAAAACAAAGAGTTTTAACACTGTTCTTACAGCTGTTACGTAAAAACGTAGAGAGACCAAATTTGATTATGTTACTACGTCACATTTACGTTTATGAGTATCCATTTATAAATAACTCTCATTTCGTTACATTTAAATTTACGGTAAAATAATGTACCTTTAAATCTTGATAGGTTTCTTTTTTTTTTTGTTTTACTCCAAGTTTTTATTTTTTATTTTTTTTTTTTTTTTTGTTTGCCCCAAATCAAAACTTTTACTGTCGTTAAGGATGATAGTTACGATGTTTATCACCTCGATGATTTTTGCCAGGTCCATAGTAGGTGATAACACCAGTCTTTGGTTACTCCTTTCCTCAGACATTCTCCTAAGTTTAAATAAACAATTCTGACGCTAAGTATAAGAATTATCTATTCAGATGAAAAGCTCCGGACATTAAGCGAAGGCTCCTAAAATATCTAAGAATAGCATGTAAAAAATAATTGTATCACTTTTGTTAAGTGCCTCGCATCTATCATTAATTATTTCTTTAGTTAAGCATGTCCAATACGAAAATATGGATCTCTAGCTTGTTGTACCGCAACATGGAAATAAATGGGTTGCTCTGATTACTATACTGAACCTAGTATCAATATACTTAAACCTAATGGATATATTAGCAAGCAACTTTTCATTGATATGCATGTTGGAGATAAGAAACTTATGGGCATGCAAGACTTTTAAATCTTCTGATTATGCTCCTGATCAAGACAACCATTATGAAATATAGGAAAATAGAGATAATTTAGTAACCCAAGGAGAATTCATTATAAAGTGACGACAGTGGCGAGATCAAGAAAATTTAGTGAATTTATTAATTTTTCTATATATATATATATATTGTAATATTTTGTATGAAGGGAGTTTAATATTAGATCAAAAAATCAACTGCGCCATTATCCTCCTTACCTCACAGTGAATTCGCTTTGTGGTAAACTATTCCCTGACTTGTATTGTGGTCTTAACAGAACAGAATCTTATCAATTCTAGTTGATTGCTTGCGGTCAGCGAAATTCTACGTGAACCAACCATTTGTTAAGTTTGATATTATAGCTAAGTTATGTTATCAAAACTGACCCACCATTTATTTATTAGCTCTTGTTCGAAGAATAGTTAGATATTGTCGCAAAACAAAATCATAAAAAGCGTTTTTTATATATAAAGTGTGCGTTTAAATAAAACATAACATATTTTTATAAGAAATGAAAGGAATAAGTTAGAATTAAAACTAAATCAACTACTTGTAGCATTTTTTCTCCAGATTTTTCTGATATATAATTTTATTTAAAAATGAACTGCTAACTAGATTTTTTTTTTATTTTTAATATAAAAATCTGGAAACAAGTATAATATTGAAAATTATAGTGGTATTGCAAAATTGAGTGCAATACCTAAATTATTTGAAAAACTCATTACTGATCAATTATGTTTTCAAGTAGAAAACATAATATCATCTTATAAACACGGTAAAAGGTGCTCTACCATTACAAATATTCTTCAACTCACAACTATTGTAAATCGAGCAGTCCTCCAACAAACACAGACAGATATAATTTACACCGACTTTAGCGAGGCATTTGATAAAGTTAATTATTTGCTTCTGAAAAGAAAATTATACTTAATGGGATTTACTGATCAAAGCATAATGTGGATATACTCGTATTTATCTAATTGTTCATTTCAAAAATTCATGTTCTAGATGCATAAACGTTCTGTCAGGTGTAGGTGAAATAATGGCCCGATTCCAACCAATTTCCCACGTGCCAAATTTCATTGAATTATCTTTAACATTGCGACCCGTATTTTCTGCTTAAGTTTCACATGGACAGCCAGCCAGACGGACGGACGGACATCGCTAGATCGATTTTAAAAGCGATTCTGAGCCGATTTGTATACTTTAAGGTGGGTATTGGATAACTTTTTCTATTTCAAACATCAACACAAACGCATAATACCCCAACCAGCTATGATGGTGTATAATAAATAAAATAAACGACCTGCTGTTAAATCTAACAAGTCTCTAGAAAATATATTGTAATCAAGAAGGATACTTAAAATTAATGCAAGTAAGAGTTATTACAAAAATTTTGTGTTATGTTTTATTTGAATGCACACTTTAAATTAAGTAGAAAAAAAAACCCAAATAATTTCATATCTGTACGAATCGAACCTAATCAAACGCATGCGTTAAACCAACACTGAGAAGTAAGACTGTCACATGTGATTTTTTGCAAGGTTTTGAAGGAAATTTTCTCCCAATATTGACTTTTTTAAGGAATTTTGTTGTTGTCTTCACACTTGTCAAACAGAATTCTTTGATATTGTTGAATAATTTTTGTTTGCGGCAGTATTAAATTAGTGCAAACATTATTTAAAGATATTTACACATTGTAGCAGGTAATAAGTACGAAAATTAAAAAAAAAAAAAAAACATTTTTTTAAGCTTTAGAAATTTATAGCTATTTTTAAACATTACTTTTTTTTAATTGTGTTTATGAAGCACCATTCTCTATCATTAACGACTATTTCAGTATTTTACCAAAATTTCTATTTTTTCTTATGCCCTCTTTTTCGTTACATTTTTTACATTTTTGTTTCCTTTTAACACTATGCAATTCATCTACATTACAAGTCAAATTAATGAAGACTGTTCTGTTTTTAAACTCTAATACTTATTGGCTCTTCGCAATTTCTTTACCAACTAACTTGTCGGTTGTGTGTTCGAATCATTCTATATTTGCATTAAGCAACAACATATTAATTTAGTTCTACAACATGTTCGATGTTACAAATTGTATAAAGTTGTTTTTAAATAATTCGCAAATTTTTTGCGAGTGTAGTCTTTTATTTATTACTTTATTTGAAAACTACTAAACATGTTTAAAGTTTCAGAAAATTGCAACAAGTGTTTGAGATTTGTAGATTTGTTTGTTAACAGTTAGAAAAGCATTGCTTGTCAATATGTAGCTAAACACAAAGATAATATAAAAGTGGCTGGCTTCACTTCTACAATGTCGCTTTCTGTTTGACCACAAACTTTGATAGTGATATCGCTTTTGAATAATTACAAAATTAACAAAAGCTTCGAGAACGACTATCAAAGGCGTTTCGAGAATGAACTCGTGGAACTCATCTGTAGTTGAGTTTGTGACAACAAATCGATCGATATCGAATGCTCGTTTATGATATCCATATCGAATCTTTAGCGATATCGATAGCGAAACCAGAAAAATTTCGTTAGAGATTCGTTTTCGATAATTTTTCAAAAATTAATCGTTTTTGCAAACATTTACTAATTTCTTATCTCAGTTCAAGCGGGTTTTAATGATCGATATACGCACGTATTTACAATTTTTAATTTGGTGTTATTAAGATGATTATTTTAGCCACTAAAATAGATGTATACTTAATATAATTAATTCATATTACACATATGATCATAAAAAAGGCACACAAATGTAACTTATATAACCGAGTTTTAAAACAAATTAAATAAATATAAAATGTATTAACAATAATATAATTATAGTTCTCTTTTTACAGAGAATTACTTTTATTATCATAAAGTTGTGTTCCTCCCTCCTGTATAAATTACAAAAGAACAAGTTGTGAAAAAAAATTTAAAGAGATTTTAAAAGCATAGACTCCTTTTCTACTCGCAAAAAATCTAAAACTAAAGTCATAATTTTCAGTCTAATAACTTTATTCAGATCCATAAGCGTCGTTTCTATTTTATAATTTTTTTTTATAATCTTGATAATCCTTTTTTTTAAATAAATTACTTTTAGTAATCTAAGAAATGTGTGGTTATTTTAACATGGTTTAAATTAGCGATAGGCATAAAGAGAGGACCTAAAAATTTAAATGTGTTAGTGTATTTGGTTTGTTTGCAGTCTTTGTTGCTATTGCGTTTGTTATATCTAGCATTAGCGTCGCCATTTGGTTCGAGTGAATCAAAATTGGTAGATTTTTTTTACACTTACTTTTTTTACACACTTTGTTTCAGTTATTTGTGTTTTTGGTAGAATTTTCCATAACTTACAAATAAGTTAAAAATAATAAAAAAAATTATAAAGAATACATTTTTATACAGTTCGAATAAGTAAAGAAAATATAAATTGTATTTATTTTATGAATATAGAATCATCTTAAAATTTAATTTCTTTTGCGATAATTAAAGTAGCAAAATAAAGTTAAAATTTATAAACCTTCTTCTTTATCTGAAGAAAAATGGTTGTTATAAATTGTAAAAATGATTAATAATAATAATAATAATAATAATAATCAACAATAAAGGAGCTGAACATTTTATTTTTTAATTTTCTTTTCACTTAAAAAATATTTATTTTAATTTTCAAATCTTTTTTCAAAGTTAGTTCTATAAAGAAATGACGAAAAGATAATTTTACCGCATTGTCATTTTTTACAATAACCAGATAGTTGGAACCCTTTACTTGTTATTTTGATTTTTTTTATTAATGTCCCAATGAGGCCTTATATGGTTAATAAAATCTACTAAATAAATAAACTACAAACTTTATATGACTTATTATTTGAAAATTTTGGAAAATTACAAATTGAAACCAATTTTAGGCTTCTTGCCAAAGTTTTATTTAAGTATCTTATTATTTCCCTAAAAAATTATTTAAACTAATAATCATCCCTATCATGAACACTCTTGAAAAAATACCCCATGAATAATTTCATGCTTATCGTGAATGACTTTTTCCTGCGAGTTTTTTTTACTTTTCCCTTTAATTTATTCATTTTATTTTTGCTGGGTAACAGAACAAAATATGTAAGTAGGTCTTCTTATAATTCGAATATTAAAGTTTAAAAAAGTTATTTTAAGGGCACGTTAATAAGGCACAAACTGATATATTACTCAACAAAGTGCAAAACAACAGGTCGATAGAATGGGGATATGTGAAGCTTTCAAAACACGTTGATAAATCCAATACAGAGAATTAGTTTAAAAGTTTGTTCGATTTATTGAATTAGTTCACTTACAATGTATCGGGTATCTCCAAGGAGTCCGCAAACCTCGACGAGCAATTCGCTGGTGCCTGCTTTCCTCCTATTGAAATAAAATTATTGTATCAATTCTAAACAGTTTTATACACATTAATTTGTTGTAATACTTTTGTTTTGTTGGGTTTCCAATTAGTAACCGAATTGTTTTACTACATAAAAGTTAAATAGTGCAATAAACTAACGTTGCAATCAAACTACCATTCCAATACTAAATATTTTGCTTTGTTTTTTAACTTTTCTTTAAAACATTATATGTATATTTTCGAACAAATATTTCTTTGATTTTTAACTTCCTTCTTTTTAATATTCACGAGAGATTCACAATATCATTTTTGCTTTCGAGGGGAATAGAAATTTCATGGGAACAAAAATTCCACTTGTTATCCACGATAGGGGTGAGTGGAGGTACATTTTGGTAGTTTTTGAAGAATATTTTGATAGGAAAATTTTTTTCTTTGTGGCAACGCTGTCTAGCATACAAAAAAATATTTATTTTACCCTCTTTGTTACGTGTTTTGTTTTTGCTTAAGCATATGTCACCAACTTACTTTGTTGAAAGCTAAAACAAAACAGTATGATTTTTCGTTTTCATTCGCTCACAATTGTTTAGCTTCGTGTTGGGTACAGGGTTGTCAAAGTAGTTTGGATCCTCTGTCGCCAAATTGCTAATCGGAAATCGCCAAAAATCGCCAAATTTAAATTTAATTTGATTTTTTAAAGAAAAAAAAAAATAACAAAAATGTTTAAAGTGTATAATTTTTAAGATTAAAATTTCATATAATTTATAAATATAAATTCAGCATTAACAAATCCATGAATGATAATTGCAGTAACTAATAGTAATTGAATAACAAATTAAATCATAATGACATACATACATACATACATAATTACATACATACATACATTGAAGTGCCTTACGAAGAAAAGTTACAAATGCACCCCTCTAGAAATGAAGATTAGTATGTTCTTAAATGATTCACAAAATATTGAGTCAGAATGTTTTAATTTATGAGAGCTGGGGGGGGGCTAATTTTGTAACTAAATTCGAATGGAAAGTCGTTCGAATTTTTATGTTTTTTATATAAAAATCGATTTTTAGACGGAAATATGAGTGATCACAGATTTTTGTCCTTTTGCTTCTATCTCTGCCCGTTTAGCTATAAAATTGATTTTTATGTTTTTCATATAAAAATTGATTTTTAGACAGAAATATGAGTGATCACAGATTTTTGTCCTTTTGCTTCTAACTCTGCCCGTTTAGCTATAAAATCGATACTTATGTCTCATAAAAAAATCGATCTTTAGACGGAAATATGAGTGATCACAAATTTTTGTCATTTTGCTTCTAACTCTGTTTAACTATAAAATCGACTTTTATCTTTTTCATATGAAAAAATCGATTTTTAAACGGAAATATGAGTGATCACAGATATTTGTCCTTTTGCTTCTATCTCTGCCCGTTTAACTATAAAATCGACTTTTATCTTTTTCATATGAAAAAATCGATTTTTAGACGGAAATATGAGTGATCACAGATTTTTGTCCTTTTACTTCTATCTCTGCCCGTTTAACTATAAAATCGATTTTTATGTTTTTCATATAAAAAATCGTTTCTTAGTAGGAAATATGAGTGATCACAGATTTTTGTCTTTTTGCTTCTATCTCTACCCGTTTAGCTATAAAATCGATTTTTATGTTTTTCATATAAAAATCGATTTTTAGACGGAAATATGTCTGATCACAGATTTTTGTTCTTGTGCTTCTATCTCTGTCCGTTTAGCTATAAAATCGATTTTTATGTTTTTCGTATAAAAAATCGATTTTTAGACGGAAATATGACTGTTTACAGATATTTGTCCTTTTGTAGATTAAATCCAATATTTAATTATTTTATAGAATAAACTTTATTATAAATCTTTTTTTGCAGCAATTAAATGTTAACATTTTTAAAGTGAAATTTAAATGTTATTTGATTAAGAAATTTTATTTTATATTTCAGTATTTTTGTGACTTCGATATTTTTTTCGAATTCAATTTATTCACAATTGCTTTGTGCGTATAATACCTTCTTTCCAGTATTTGTCAAATTTACAGGTTTTAGTCAGAATTGGTCAGAAAAATGACAAAATACAAAAAAAATAAAAAAAATGAGTTCGGAAACGCAGTTCTGTAAATTTTGACTAACGTATAAATCTGACTAGTACTAAAGCAGAGGTTTGAAACGTCAATGTGACTAATTAAGATATGATAAATGTAACTATTCTGATTGGAGCTCATTGTCGATATTTTGAATTAGGGAAATATTTATTTAAAAGAATAAAAGGCATCAATTGGCTTTATTAGATACATTTTTTTGCAAGATATGCTGCTCGCCAATTACTTTATTCAAGCGGTATATAAAATATAGTTTCACACACGATTTTTTTTTCATGTTTTTTACAGTAACCTCTTTCATTGACAGACATCAGATTTTACTGATGTCTGATTTTACAGAATGTATCCTGTACAGAATTAAACCCTCAAAATTATACGCAGTTAAAATAATTCATTAACAATACATAATTTTACTTTAACAATTTTTATAATTATTATTAACTATTATTTTTTTAGTTTAAAAAATCAAGACCTTTGGTTAAATCTGCCAAAATTCGATTCAGCCTACCTTCCTAACAAACGAAAAAAATCTTACCAAATTTGTTGACATTTTTAACTTCAAAACGGTACTTTTATATCTATACAAATGCATACAACAACATAAGTGTGAGATTTTTAAACAGAAAGCAAGAGTCAGAGTAAAGTGGAGTAGCTAAATGTGATAAACACTTTATGCTGTTGTCTGTGGATCCTTCACAAAAAAAAAAAAAAAAGAAATAACACTTGATGTCTATGTAGTTGGGAAACGACAATAGACCTCTTTTAAATACAGTGCACATTGGGGCAAAAAATAGTGTTTTGCGGCACACAGTGGTCCTAAAACGTTTTTTTTTTTTTTAATAATTCTCTAACTTGCGAACCTTTGGAGATTTCTAAATAAAGCTCAGTTGTTTTTCAGTTGATTTGGAGGAACGCAGCACCCTAGCGGTTCACGCGGCTAGAGCATAGATCTACAAACTTGGCAAACTCATTTATGACTTGAATGTAAAAAAAAAAATTGCATATAGGTAGTCCTTGGAAATCTTTACCAAAAAACATGCTTAAATTTTTTAATCTTGGGGGCCCTCATTTAGGCCCTAAAATTTTTAAAAACTTCCGACTTTTAAAATTTCACCTTATATGGGAGGTGGGCGGTAATGTGTGTGGACCACGCCCATTTTTGGTTTAGGAGTTTACATTGGTCCATGAACTATTTGTACAAAATTTTGTTAATGTTTCCCTTACATGGGAGATGGGCGGGAAAGCTGTTCGAACCCATTTTTGGTTCCGACTTTATATCGATCCTCGAATTACCTGTACAAAAGTTCTTTGTCGTACAAGCTTTTGTTTAAGATATATCAGCCGAAAAATTCTAACTTGAATTAAAACGGACACCCTGTGTTTCTAATATTTGGCCCATAACTTTTTGTTTATAAACCGATTTTATCCATTTTCAATACCAAACACATCTTATATAAGATACATATTTAAGCCAAATTTCGTCCCCCTAGTAGTTCCCCTGAGCCCTATCCCGTTTCTAGCAGACAGATAGGCGGACATCGGTAGATCAACTTAGAATCTTACCAGGATATATATTATATACATAAATACTTCATGGGGTCTTAAATGATTTTTTCGATATGTTACACACGGAATGACCACCCAATATATCCCTCATCTTTTTGATGGTGGATATAAAAATAATGCTTTTAAAAACTTTGACTTTGGAGGCGCAAATCTAGTTTAATAAACGGCATACCAAAAAAAAAAATAAGTCTGAAGAAAAGGTCAGCATATTGTTAGCTATTGAATGCAATATTTAGTTTTGCAAAATTCGAATTTTTAAAACTGGACTTTCTGTCAGAAAAATATTCGAGTGACCCCACTGTGCAATATATTAAAGCAGTTTTACAAGTGTGTTAGAATTTATTTGTGTGAGTGTTTGTTATTTTTAGGGCCTGCTGCTATGTGAAGCATGTTTTCTTTAAATCTTTTTTTTTAAGAATATTTGCATAAAACACTTTTTGTTGACAAATTTTATTGCTATTTATATTTTGTTATCTTTTTGTCAACAACTAGAGTAAGCAAATATTTGTAAATTTGTTTTTATAATTTGGCTTAACTGATTGGTATTACAATTGCAGTTGTTGTAGCTATCCAAATATTTATAAATTAAGTAATAAATTTATTGGAATTTAAGCTGATATAGAAAACTTTAAGAAAATGGAACAAAATTATTTGTAGTTGAAGATTCTAATATTGATTATATACGGTGATCCATTTCGAGGTTCCCTACTTTTTTATAGAAAAAAAAACACAGAAAATTCAAATTTAATGGGAAATGTTTATTATCATTTGAAAGAACATTCTTTGGCATCTATTTTTTTGAAGATTATGTCTATCAAATGTTGGCCGGTCCAAAACGTGAAATTATGCGCTCACCGAAATGTTCTCTCAATAAATCCATTGATTGATGCGATGTGTGGGAAGTGGTGCCGTCTTGCTGAAACCAAATGTCGCCGAGATCACGAGCTTCAATTTCAGGCAGCAAGTAGTCAGTTATCATGGCACCGTCATCATTTTTAAAGAAATACGAACCGATGATTCCACCGGCCCACAAACCACACCAAACCGTTGTTTTTTCTGGATGAAGTGGCAGTTATTGAATCTCTTCAGGTTGCTCTTCATCCCAAATGCGGCAAATTTGTTTGTTTACATACCCATTGAGCCAGAAATGGGCCTCATCGCTGAACAAAATTTGCCTCGAAAATGTCGGATCTTCTTGGAACTTTTCAAGAGCCCATTTTCAAGGAAGGTCGAGCGGCTTCAGTTGTTGCACAAGCTGTATTTTGTACGCTTTCAATTTAAGATCTTGGCGTAAAATGCGTCAAGTGGTTCCATACGTCAGTCCGAGTTGCAGCGAACGGCGCCGAATCGACTCTCCACGGTCTTCGTGTACACTTTCAGGTACGGCCGCTATATTTTCTTCACAGCATGCTGGACGTGGTCTATTCGGTCGAATATTATCCAGTAATGAATGCTGGGTCTCAAAATTGGTGATGGTGTTGTGAACAGTACGCTCAGTAGGCCGATTATGTTGACCATAAGTTAAGCGAAGTGCATGAAACACATTCCTCACAGAACGAGAATTTTCTTAATAAAGTTGAACGATTTGTAAACGTTGTTCAGGCGTAAGTCTTTCCATTATGAAATGCCAAACAATACTATACAAAAATAATATGACAGCATGACACGACTCACACGTGATCTGTCAAAAAGAGGCTATTGAAAAAAGTATCTCTGCTTGAATCACCCTTTAGATTGATTTAAATATAACGTATATACAATGCATCTCTTTCGAAGAGATTTCCGTCAGAAAGTCCAATTTTAGTAGTTCGAATTTTGCAAAACTAATTATCACATTCAATAGCTAATAATATAGTGACCTTTGCCTTAGACATATTTTTTTAGTATGTTACCTGCTGAACTTTGTATGCGCCTTCAAAATCAAAGTTTTTTCAATCATTATTTTTTTTTTAAATATTGGAATATAGCATCAATTTTAAATACAGAAAATTTATATATGGTATTATTTTTTTTATTTTTTTATTTATTTTCCCATATGTTATAAATTATTCATATCTTAGAATTCAGAATCATATATTTTTATTGGCCGTTTATTTATTAGACAATGAAAAATGCTCATTTTAAAAATTATAACTTTTTAACTAAAATATTATATGAATTTGAAGTTTCAAAGTATATATATTTTATAAGGCCCTAGCCCTAGCCCTATCCTGTTGAACAATATTTTTAATATTCTAACTGAACTTCACAGAAAATATATAAGTTTTAATTAAATTTCTGTACTAGTTTCTGTCTGAAAGTTATTTCTGAAGAAATTGTTCTACATTAGTTTTGAATTGTAGACTATTTAGTAAAGTTATAAGACTCCAATGTCGTGAAAATGAACATTTAAAATTCTATAATTATCACTCTTGAAAGTTGCAACACAAGATGCTTCTATAGTGCAACATTGTTGAAATAATTTTGTATCAAATTTTGTCTCAACACTAGCATCCATATAAAATGTATGCACGTATGATTTTACAGAAATATTTTTCAGTGGAGAGCCTTATGTGGAAGCCAATTTTGGTATTCGATATTCTCAAAAATAGCTATTCACTTTTATAGAAACTGTAAAAACGTATTTCAGGAAGAAGAATGTTATAACGGTTTTAAACAAATTCACTGGAGTTCTCCTTAAAAAAGCAGTTATGTGTCAAATTTCATTAATATATCTTGCAAATTGAGAACTAATGTTTGATCAGAACGTTTAAATTAGTAACTGTTAGACGGTCGGACGGGCTGACGAACAGGTCTGTAACGGTTCGGTAAATTATTTAGTGCCAAATTGAACACCAGAAAGTGGCCAAATAACATTGTTTTTGGAGATATAAACATGATCGAGAACGTCATAAAATTGTGCATTTTACAATGATGCAAATTACATTTAAAAAATAAATCTTAGTATATTTTTACTTTTTTTTAATTTTTTCAATACTTTTAAAATTACGAAATCATTTTCTTATTAACTATACCAATATCTTGTTCTAAAAACTAATGCATAATGGTTTCCAAATTTTTTTTAGAAATAGTCCTTTAACTTGTGATCCATTAAATATATCTGAAAGAAATTGACATGGCTAGAGCTGAGGTGTTTTCGAGTTGATTTTAAGGAGCACACATCCCTATTGGATTAGGTAGGTAGTGGGTGGGCCTCCAAAATTGGAGTGACTGATAATGTAATTTCTTAAAAAAGTCGTTAAAAATTCTTTTACAATTTTTTAAACACAGATAATCCATGTAAATCTCAAAACAAAAAGCGGAGATCAACTAAAGTTAATATTGGTTATATACCTCTACATATTGGCTAAACACACAAAAACTATTTCCTGACGGAAGACTTTTACAACGAAACACAGTGGTTCCAAAGCCTTTTTTAAATAATTTTGTAATTTGTGAACCATTGAAAATATCTCAATAAAATTTCGTCTGGTAAGAGACGAGGTGTGCTCGAGTTGATTTGAAGAAGCAAAGATATATATATGTAAGCAAAATATGCTTACATATGTAGCTTCTCTCTTTTCGTTTAAGAGATATTTAGATTAAAATAAATGTTTCATTCATTTTTAGCCTCGTTTTTTAGTTTTCTTTTAACTTGGCGTCCGTCAGAAAATAATTTTTGTATGTTTTCCCAATATATGCTGATATTTAATTAGCATAACTTTTCTTTGATGCCAGCTTTGTGGTTTGACAGTTTTACAAACAAATTTAAAAAAATTGTGGAAAATTAAAAAAGTTTGGATAGGGCATGTAGATATGGACCATAAAAAAAATTCATTTTATAAGTAAAAAAAATATTGCCATCAAAAAGTATGAACTTTTTTTAAAGTTACAACTTCAGATTAATATAACTTTTATCCAATCTATATATTTATACGATTCTTGCATCAATATTATTTAAATGTTTGTAAAACTTTGAACTCGCCAAGTTTAAAAAAAAAACTAAAAAACGAAACTAAAAATGAATGAAAGATTTATTTCGACCTAAATATCTCTTATACTAAAAAGGAAAACCTGCACATATAAGCATATTTTTTTATAGAGATTTATAAGGAGCCGTACCGTGCATGTTGGAACATCTTTTAGTAATAAGTATTTTAGCTAGCAGTACCATCAAACACCCATTGAATTTTTGTTATACACGGAACAAAAGAAGTGACCTTATAATTTTGTCGCTTACCTTGCATGTATCATTTTTTTTTTTTTTTTTTTTAAATTTCGTATGTAATCTTGAAATCTGACTATTTTCAATACAGATATCCAAAAAATTTCATTCGATATTTTGATAAATTTAGCATAAATATCATAATTGTAAAGCTTTTAGGAGCAGAAGGTTGCAACTTTTTGCAATTTTAATGAAGAAACTGATATAAAAGTAGTGCTGTATGCAGTACAAATATATTTTTGAAAATGTTAAAAATTTGATATAGTGCTTTCTTTTAATTTGTGTGATTAATATGGTTTTAATTATGTACCGGTCTTCGTCGAATTTTAAATAACTAGTGATATATCTAAGGCATTTATGAGCGTTAAACCCCCAATCTGGAAGAACATACGTGTGAGTACTAGCAGAAAACATTGGCCAACCATAATCAATTTCAATAAATTACGTCGTTTTACTAAAATAATTACTCGTGGAAGATTTCATTGACATATCTTCAAAAATGTGACCACCCTGCCTTCCAGCCATCATGCTTGACGGGCGGATATTGTTATTTCGAATCTAAAAACGATTCCGAGTCCCTATTTTAATGATATTTTGCAACATTATTGAAATAAAATAGAATTGTAATCAGCAAATTTTAAACCCCACAAATATTTAAATACTTAAAAAATTATTTAAAATTTAAATATAATTTCAATCATTTTTCACCATATTTAAGTAATCATATCAAATTTTTGAATTACATTTCATATCTAAAATAAGCGGCCACAAAATTCTAATAATACATACGCAATACATACGCAATACGCATAAGCTACTTATATAAACATAGTAGTAACCGTTTCGGATCCGCCATTTTTATTTCAGATTCGAAATCAGCGGTGTTTAAATCTCCCAAATTAAATTATTTTTATATTACGAATTTGCAGTATTCTAGTTATGACCAAAAAATGGGTTCGTGACCAAACTTGTATTGTCCATATCCGCAATAATATAATATAACATTTGGCAATTTTTTTGTTTAATTTTCCAAAATTTTATTGAGGAATGTTGGTACATCTTAGTTGGTTTTGGTAGTTTTTAAAGAAAAATTTTGGTAAGAAAAATATTTTTCTTGTGGCTTACTACTTCTTTCACTACAATGAGGGCAGCGATTTGCTAAGACCGGGTTAAGGTAGTAGATTAAAACAAATTATATATATATATATATATATATATATATATATACTAAAGCGTGATCACGCAAAAATTTACACTTTTTAAAACTACTATTACTTAGCAACAAAAAACCAAATCGGTACAAAAAAGTGTCATTTTTTAGTGAAACTTTTCAGTGTTAAAACATTTTTAGTTTTTAACTTTTAGAAATTATTAATATCGTTTGTGCAAGAAAAACATCGAGAAAAAATTTTGTGCAAAATATTTGAAAATCCAAACTCAAGGTACAGTAAAGTACCTCGGAATGCAAAGGTTTCAATAAATTCAGTTATATGCATTATGTATCCATACAGATCTTTATAAAATTTGTACAAAAAACATGTTTAAATTTCTCAGCAATTATCAATTTTTTTTTAGAAATTTAGCTGTCTATTAGTAGTTGTACTATCTAGGACACAAAGTATGTACAGAGGTCTATAAAAACTTCAATTGAACAACACAATAGTTCCGTGCAATTTTAGACAAATTGTAGCAATACTCACTATACAAATGACACAATTGAATTGTACAGTGCAAATGTTATAAATGTTGTTCTTATAGAAGTAAATTACTGAAAGTGCCCGGAGATCTGCTAAACTGAGAGATATTGAGCGTTGACGAAAACATAATTAATAAATAGACAACACAAAGCTGCCAATATTTTAAGAATAACTGGCGAAGAGCCTGCTCTAATGTTGATAAAAATACTGCACAAAAACTAATATGGGGAGATAAGAAAACGCTATGAAAATTTTATGAAGACGAATCACAATAAAATAATTTTTATTTCGTCTTCAATATAAATATATCAAGATTTTACTAAATAAAGTTATAGTTGAGATTTAAACGGAGAATCTCATTTTAGGATTAAAATTGTAAAGAACAATTTTTTCGTGGACAGGCCTTACAATAATAAAAATTACATATCAACATATTTTATGTTGTTGACATTTTGTCCAGTTTTTAACTAAGAAAAATAGTGCTAAATTGTTTATTTTGAAAACAAAATACCAATTTAAAAATCATTGTGTGTAATTTATGACTAAAGCAGAGAATAATAGTAAAAGATGGGAAAACAAATTTATATTTTATTTTGTGATTTTTATCAGAAAACTTAGTAACAAATAATGTAAAATTTATTACAGAGAATAAAAATGACTAAATTTGTAGTTCAGAAACAATAGATTCTTATTAGAGTATTAGAGAAATATTTGAGTCCAAATCTTGAAAGCTGATTCTGCAGGCCTCACATAAACCCAAAATGTTAAATTTTTTATTTAATGAAAACAATAATGATAAACCAAATTATATTTTTTTCGTTTAAATCTACTAAGCTTTTATTGCAAACACATTAAACATATGCGTTACTTTAATATAACTATGCATATTTTAGTTATCATCCAAAAAGAAAAAAATTTATTTTTAACAACACAAACTTTACTTTTAGTCACAATTTTATTTTTATATTTCCTTCTTTGTAGTTTTTATTATTTTCCTTATATATAGCTGGGATTTAATAAATATATATATATATATTCAAAATACTATATATAAAACAAGTAAGAACGATATAGTCGGTCAAGAGTGACCATATGATACCTAACAACATTGTGTATGTTCAAAATTTGGGGAGAGCTGTTATATGGGACGAGGGAAAATTTCTCCTGTCCAGAGACGAGATGTTTTCAAACTGATTCGAGGAAGCACATATTCCTAGCGGATGTTTTAAAAAATCGACAAAAATTCATTTATGATTTAACAGAAAAAAATGTTACATATAGAACTCCTATACAAAAAAAAAAATAATAAAAAGATATAAATACAAATACACTTATATGTGTAGGTTACCTCTTTTAGTTTAAGAGATATTTGGGTAGAAATAAATTTTTCACTAATTTTTAGGCTCGTTTTTTAGTTCTTTTTAACTTGGAGGGCTCAATTTTGGCCTAAATTTTTTTAAATATTCCTATAATGCCTCGAATTCTTTACAAAATTGCTGCAAGAATCGTATAAATATATAGATTAGATAAAAATTTATATTAATTTGAAGTTGGAACTTTAGAGGAATTCATATTTTAGGGATTTTATCAAAAAAGGTGGCAATATTTTTTCTTTTCATATAACATTTGTTTTTTGTTCATGTCCATATAATTTTTTAATGCTTTCAAAAGGAATTTTAATGTAAGTGCGTGTGATGTAAACCCGAAAGCGCTTGGAGCAACGGTCTTCCCACAAGCCCTATTTAAACTATGCCAATTTTCCAAACTATTAAATAAGTTTGTAAAATTCCCAAATCGGAAAGCTAAGATCAGACCAAAATTAAATACCTCTATATATTGGGTAAACGCACAATAATTATTTCGTGATGTACGCCTTGATAACGACTGTGTGACCATTTGAATGAAAAGAGTCAATTTTTAGAACACGTTTTTCCGGTTTGAGATTTTGGGTATTTTGGTACAAAACAGTGAATGTGTTTTTAATTTTCTGATTTTACGGCAAGTCTATCTACATTGTGTCAATATTTCATTTGAATATCTCCACTTGTTTAAATGACATTTCAAATAGTCACGTTCTTGTTATTTGAGAATTTTACAAACAAATTAAAAAAAAAATTGGAAAACTGAAGAAGTTTGGATAGGGCTTGTGGGGAGAGCATTTCTCCAAACGCCATTGGGTATACTTACACGCATCTACATTACCATTGCTTTTTAAAGCATTAAAAAATTATATGAGCCAGAACAAAAAATAAATTTTATAAGTAAAAAAAAAAAAAATATTGCTACATTTTTTGAGAAAAAAAATTAAAAATGTGTAATTCTTTTAAAGTTCCAACTTCAGATTAATATAACTTTTTACCGAATCTACATATTTATACGATTTTTGCAGCAATATTATTTAGAATTTTGTAAGAAATCTAGTGAATATTAAAAAAACAGAGGCAATATAAAGCCCGGAAAGTTAAAGAAGAAATAAAAAAGCGAGGCTAAAAATGAGATAAAAATTGAATTCGACGTGAATATCTCCTAAACTGAAAGAGATAACCTACACGTATAAGCGTAGCTATAGGACTATCTATATATAAAATTTCTTTCCTGTCATATCATAAATAAATTTTTGGCGATTTTTTAAGTAACTACATATCTAAGATGGCCAACTAGTAGGGGCCACCCTCTACCCCCTGTCCCGTTAGGAATCTGTAGTCCTTCAAATCAACTCAGAAATACTTCATGTCTGGCTGTGCGAAATTTTATTGTGATATATCCTACGGTTCACAAGTTACTGAATTATTTTCAAGAAAAACGTTTTGGAATCACTGTGTGACGGGCATCATTAAATCGACTCAGAAACTGAGTCGAACGGTGTACTTAAAGGCAGGGGCTCGAAGATTTTTTCTGTGCGTTACATACATCAGCACAAACTTATAATACTCCATGGTGGTGTAGGTTATAATGAACATGAAATGTGTTGTAAAGAAATACTAAAAAAAGAGAAAACTAAAAAGACGAAGTTTCATTTGGCTAAAATCCAAAATATAATTTAATTATTTAATTTTCTTTTTTTAGTTTTTTTACAACCAGAAAAATATAAGACCTTTAATGTATGAGAATGTACAATTTTCGACAGAAACAATGATCAGCAAATTTATTTATTTAATATTTTTTTTTTCATTTATTTTTTTTTTCTTTTTTTGCATTTCTTTCTTTTTGTTCATTGTTGAAGTTGTTAAATCTTATTCCTTCTTATTTGCATTAGAATTCAAATTTCATAATATTCTAGTCGATAAGAAAAGAGAAAAATCAGTATAAATGTTTTTTTAATACTATAATTTTTATTGGTCAAATTTATGTTGGATGTTTGCTTTTCTTATTTAAATGTTATAATTTGAAATTAAATCAATTTGAAAGTGGTATTTGAAAAGTGCACAAGAGAAATTCAAGATAGAATTTTGCAATATAGCAAGAGAAAATATATAGATAGGTAGCATATGTTCAATATATAAAATAAAATAAAAAACTATACTTGTCAGTTATAATATTTTATATTTTATTTTATATTGAACCTATCTATATTTTCCTGTTGCTTTATTGCACAATTCTATCTTGAATTTCTCTTGAGAACTTAAAATAATTGTGGCGAACCGGGATGTAACTTTCCGAACGAAATTTGTTCTTATTTCAGTAAAGTTAAAATTAATTAGATAATATTATTAGAACAAAACATAAAACAGTTAATAAAGAACAGGTACAGAATGTTCATGCATTTAAAAGATATGTTTCAGGCGCGTAAAAAATGCACTAAAAATTTATTTATTTTTTAACTTAAAAAACATAAAATTTTTAATTCAGTACAATATTGAGGGCATGTATGAAACGGTGGAAAAGTTCTACGATAAAAAATATTTTTTTCTATGGAGAATAATTTTCATTTCTGCTGGGTGAAATGAAAATTGAAAAATATTGACAAGTGTATTGTGTTTGAAATGTTAAAAGATTTTAAAATATATGTTGTTTTTTCAAATATTTTGTTCAACTGAAATTTTTCTATAAATTTTAATACTTAAAAAATTTATAATCATTTGTCAAAATTTTTACTAGTTCAGAGGACTTATAACTATCAAATATTTACTTTTCGTACTTTTCTATTATTTCGCACAGGACCTAAATAGAGTAAAGACCTTAGACATAGAGTAAAGACCTTAGACAGCTTTTGTATATAGAAAATTACCGTTAAACATCAACAGATGTGATGGATACATTTCTAAATGATGTGAAAAGATTTTATTGTTTCTTCGTTTGAATCTAAAATTGTACCAACTATATTCTTTCTTCTTTCGATGGCTGTGGTTTTAATGATAGATCTAAAATGATATTAAGCTTATTGTGCTCTTAGACAGAATAATCTCATTGGTAGATTTTTTTTAAAAAGAATTAATCAATTCTCGATATTTTACAAAAATTAATGACAACCGAAACAAATGTTTGATATAAATAAAATGATATTAACTGAACTTGTTCTGTCTTCAGATAAATGATTGGAAATTTAGCTCTGAATGTCTGTATTTATCTTTATGTTTTAGGCTATCCAAGGACCGATATACCAAAAATCTTTCTCAGTGATATTGTTTTGTCGAATATTTTAGCGCAATACTTCTCCAAAACTCTTAAGTCGTTTTATTAAAAGTCCACAGAATTATTTTTTTCTACACAAAAAATAATTTTAAATTGGAATATTTTTAATAAAACATTTTAAATAATATTTATTTAAAGTTTACAGTACAAATTAAAGATAGAATTCGAGTTTTCTGCGGATGTAAAATGAAGATTGAAAATAATTATATTTTTTAAATTCATTAGTGTTTTTATTCATATTTGTTTTTTTATTTTTTTTAGACAGCAAATAAATGTTTATATTCCGTTTCCGGTTTTGCGTTATCATTAATTAAAACAATAATTAAAAAGAAATAAAATAACAATAAATTTTGTTTTTAATTTTAAATATAAATACATTTTTTTTTAAATAAATTTTCCACTTTACAATGGGGTGTTCTTGTTTCCTTTTTAATTTATTAATAAATAAAAATAAATAAATTTTTAATCATAAAATAGGATTAAATTTTAACAAATTGCATAAAATGCTATAAACAGGGCAACCACAAATATGCTCTAAAAAAAAATATTTTGTGCTCATAAAAGGTGCTCTTAAAATAGGAAAATATTCCCTTAAAATTATTATTTATTATTATTTTTTGCTAAATTTTAAATTATCTACTATTCATGTTAAAAAAAAAAGAATTGATTTTTATAAGCAATTGCTAAAATATGTTTTCTTTTTGCATTTAAAATTCCATCAGGAAATTACAATTTCTATCAATTTGTAGGATGAAAATTATAAGGGAATCGGATTTGAAAAACGCATGTGATAGTAAAAAGAAAATTTCACAAATGGCAAATTATGTAAAAAACTCTATTGGGTTTTTGCGCCCAAACAAATTGTGCAAAATTTAACTTTAAATTGTAAAATTATGGTCTTTGGTGTGATATATGCAAAGTTATGCTTTTAAGTATAAAATATACAAAAATATGTCAGTTAAATTGCTAAAACACGCTATAAAATAAGGATTTTCTATGAGAATATGACAAAATATGCTGTTAAGCCCAATATATGCAAAAATATGTTGTTCGGATTAAAATATGCAAAAATATGCTGTAACAAATCGATGCCAAAATTCTTAAAATTATCTAAAACTATAAATAACTAACAGTTTGGTTGATTTGTAGACCAGGAAAAAAATATGATTTTGAATATTTTTGGTTACCCTGGTTAGAAATAAAGTTGTTTAAATTTATATAAGAAGTGAGAACATTTATTTTCAATATAACCACAAATTAAATTACTGCAATATAAAAAAGAACAAAAACGACACCAAACATTATAACCCGGATATCATTTGTGTTTAAACAAATAAAAAATGTAAATAAAATTTAAATAAAACTATATTAGTGGTGGTACAATTTTTGTGGGCTACCTTTTCATTGCGAAAAAATTATTTAATGTGGAAAAGTTCCATTTGTTCATTCCACAACCATTAATATATTTTTCTGAATTATTTTCTTTTGTTTACTAAATATAAAAGCGATATCAATAATTACATATAGGTTGGGGATTTCATGCAAATGCATGTTTTTTCCAAAACATTAAAAACTACTATCCGAGTCACAAATTTTAATGAAAAATTGCATCGACTTGTTACTGAATATTTTTGTATATTTAATGAAAAATGCATATTTTTTCACAGTTCTGATAATGATTCATATTGATTGACTTGGTTTTAAACATTAAATTTTTTTTACGTTTTTGATACAAAAAAAAACTACTGTATCAGCATTGAACTCTATGCCAGCTGATCAAACGAGATTTAAAAAAGCAAACAAATATTTTTCCAACAGAAGCTGTAATAAAAAGTTATTTTTATTCACTAAAATTTAAATACTAAATACACCAAGACCATACATGCGCAAACAAATAATTTCAACTTGGAAGCTTTTTATCATTGAAAAATTATCTTTTTATCATTGAAAAAAATCCGATTTTATTGAATTTCTAAAAAGCATTCCATTTGAATCTACGATCAGAAAAAATTATATGGAAAATGTGTATCATATACAACTAGGAGACATAAAAGTATGTATGGATGAAACTAAAGATATTACCGGCCGATAACGAAATTTTTTGGAAATAAATCTGTAACTTCTAAGCGTCTGCTTGGATTTACATAAAGTTTCAGATAGGCGTAGTAAAGGTATATAAAATTTTTAGTTTGGAAGGGAGACCTCACATAACCTTCAGAAACGGAGCTATTAAGGCTCAAAATAGAATACCTCTGATATAGAAAATTTTTTATTTCTTGCTAAATTTTTCTTTCTTATCCGATTTAAAATATTTTTACATCTTCTTAAAACCTTATCGAGGCCCATGCATGTGCTATTTATCCCTCATAGTTTTCAAGTTATTTTCATTTGAAATTTCAACTATCTTAATTTTTTCCAAATTTTGGTCCACCTTTTTCAATATATATCCCATTATTTTTGCCCACTTTTGTAAATTTTTTACCCAATTGGTTAAAGAACAAAATTATCTATCGAATAAAAAAAATAGAAGTCGATATCTCTTCTGAGTCCAAAAATAAACAAAAAAGTAACTACACTATTCCTTTTTTAAATAAAATTTTATTTAAGAATATGCAGTCACCGAAATAATGATAGGTTCACCCATATATTTGTATATATTTTTTTCAACTTCAGTGTTAAGCAGTAGAATATTATAAAGCCTATTACAAATTTTATTTTAATTTTATCTTCATTTAATACAATAATTGTTCAGTTTTATTATTTGATTGTCATCTTTGAAGGCTTGTAATTATAATGCAATTTTAACGTTAAAAAAAAATAAAATTGATATTTAGTTATTTAACTAGATGCTACAATAACTTTTTGTGGAAGCTGTGAGTAAATTTTAAAAATTATTCGAGGATATCTCTTTTTTTAAAGGAAAAAAAAGTTAACTAAAAAAATAAAAAATAAAAAAAAAATAAATACAAGTGGCAAATCATAGCGGATTCTAAAAAAAGAAGCTTTTTAATAAAACAAATTTTTTCAGTGATTAATGAAAGGATTATCAATCGGTTCTTCTCAAAAAGTAAATTTATGAAATCCTTAATTGCCAAACACTAACAAAATTATTAAATGTATCAGCTTTATTTATTGCTCATATATTTCTTTATAATATAAATGACATTTCAAGACAAACATTAAAATCAATGCCAATCTATACAAGGTAACCTTAGTCAAACAGCTGATTATTATTTTAGTTGTTACAGTTGTCAAACTGCATATAATATAATGAATATGCCATATTGTTGTTTTTGTGCAACTGTTGACACCTTCCACAAATTCGCGTTAAGTTTGACGTTTGTCTTGATAAAATAATCTCTAATGTAGACACTATGTTAGAGAGTGTCAAATTGGCTCTCTGAGAAAATTATCTCATGCATAGATTCAAATATTAGTATTATAAGAAGTAATATGAGGCTGTTGTGATCAGATTTCTCTACACAATTATCTTATTATAAATAAATAAAATAAAATGTTAAAATATAGCTTTACTATGAAAATGTTAATGTTAATTATACTCACAATTTTCAGTTTAATTTAAAAAATTTCATTTATTTTCAATTCTTTAGAAATTCTTGAACACTCACACAACTACCACTCGAATACACCATCACGTATGACTACATTTCATATATCTCTACCTCTTAATTTAGTTTATTATTCCTTTGATAATTTCATATTTTGTTCCCATTTATTTGCTAATTTCCTTTTACATAGAATTGATTAGATTCGGATTTTATTTGATAGCAAATTCCCAAAAGTTATAACATCATGAGTTACAATGTATAGTAAAGCAAATGTCTATGAGAGTAAAACTTCGAAACTAACAACCCAGTAAAAAAAAATTAGTGGCCTTTAATAATATAAACCCTTTCAATGACATCTCAATTTTCTATGTAATACCTTCTAACTGGCATTATCCACAAGTCTTAGAAGCCAAAAATAATGATTTTGTAAAATCAATGGAAAGTCTCCTATTTGCTAAATTGTGCCGTTCTGTAAGGCCATTTTACTGTATCTTTTTCCCTCTTCGTATGTAGTCTTATAAGAATGCTAAAAAGTTTGAATGTATGTAATTTTAATTACAGACCACATAAGGCATTTTTCATTAGCATCGAAATTCACAATGATTTTTGTTTTGACATGTTTGTTTTTACTATGAAAAAAAAAATATATTCTTCTTCAAATTTATTAACTACTACTATGAAAAAGGTGCAATATTAAAAATGACAAGTACATCAAAAAAAAAAAAAAAAAAAAAAAGTTTTGATTTGATGGTTACAAGTACATATGTTGAATACAGAAAAACATTATTTAAATTAAAATTTTTGTGTACAAAATTACGAATGAGACTCTTTTATTAATAATGATTTCATTGTACATATTTGACACTGAAGTTAATTCTTGAACTAGATAAAACGAAAACAAAATTCCGCAAACATTCGAGTTTAAATTATCAAAAGCCAAATATTTGTCACACGTATAATGAACAAAGATACCAAAGTTTATTTACGAAAATACATTTATATATCGAGAGCTTATATTAAAAAACAGCTATCTGCAAAACTATAATTTTTCAGGAAAGCATAAAAACTATTTCTTTCGCTTATTTTCAATATTTTACAATTCGGTCTTCTATGAATTATAAACACACTGGTGGACAGGAAAATCCTCCGTTAAACAAAAATAGGTTAACTAGATGACACTTGACGTACACGAATCTGCTTTCAGAGATTTTCTATCAGGTCCTGATTTTTTTTGGTTTATGGGCATGTCTAATATTTTTCCCTTAATTAGGCTATTTTTCATAAATATATTTTTCATAACTTGGGAACGGTTAGAGATGAAACAAAAGATGCGAACCAAAATTGTTGTTTTTACACTACTTTTTATCTGCTAATATTTTCGGAATTAAGGAGCAAATTAATTCTGAATAACTACGAAAACATTGAACGGATAAAAAAATAATTTTAACAAATTAGGATAACCTGAAAATAACTTTAATTTAATTAAATGAGACAAAACATTCTGGAATGATAAAAGTGTGACTCCATAAAAAAATCAATACGCGATGAAAAAAAGTGAAAGCAGATTCTTGTTTAGCACGTTAAATTTCATTTAGTGCACTTATTTTTGTTTTAGGATGAAAAAAAAATTTGTTTGTGCTCACCAGTGTGTCTTTACTTAATTGTAGGTATTTTCAGTCAATTGTGAATAAGATCAAGATTTGTGCATCCGTTTGATTATACATGGCTTATTTTATTCATAGTACTACCAACCTTATTATAAGGAATAAAAAAACTGCACATTCATTTCTTAAAAGAAATTTTCAGAAAAAGTCTTAAATTTTGGTGAAAAATTGTTTTTTCCGGCACTAATTATAACCTTCACCACAGGTGTAAAGGATATATATAACTTTATCATTCGGTTTGTAATTTGCAAAATTTTCATTGGAGAGCAAAAAAGACTTATAAGAAACGATGTCCATAGAACCATGTCCGTCCGCTTATCGGTTGAAATGGCATTTATGAAGGCACCAACAATCGTAGATATATGGTATATGTATCAAACGATCGGTAATCCTTTCCAGAATTTTGCTATTTAAATTCAGCAAAATAGGTTAAAAAATAGCGGAAATTCTCCAAAGAAACAGCTTTTTAGAAGTTTTTTTTTGACCTTTTGAAGTTTCTGAATTTTTCTGAATTTTTATGCCAAATAAATGAAAAATCATCCCGTAAATATTCGAGATATCGGCTAAAACAGTCTATAAACAACCGAGTTACTGGTAAAAAACTGAAAAATCTATTAAAAATAAAGACGCGTAAACATTTATATGAGGAATTTCAACAAATTTCTAAATTCCTTGAAACCGACTTTCTGTTTCTTGAAAAAAAAAAGGAAAACTGTTGATGCATTTTGGTAGACGTTAGTTCTGAGAAACTGAGAAATCCAAAATTTTAGATCATTCACCCAAAATCTCTAAGAAATGCAGCCATTGAAACCTAAAAAAGAAATTGAGTTGAAACTTTCGAAGATCTTTCGATTTATGTCAGTTTACACTGACAATTTACCTGTATTAGATTCAAATTGTTAACCAGTCGAAACATGAAAACATTTTATTTGCATAATACTAAAACTCAGGTCAAAAATTCTCAAGAACACAAAATATCTTAAGAACTTATAATTGTAGGGATCAAAAAAAAAAAATGTTCTTAACCTCAAAAATTAGTTCAACATTTTTCGCATTATAGTTCGAATTTTAAAATAATGAAAACAATTTTCAATGTACAACTTATCACTAAATATGATATATGTTTAAAATTTTGCGAAAATTTGCTTTTTAAAAAAAATTAGAATCGCTCTTTTTTTAAGGAATATTATTATGAGTAGTAAAGTTTAAACGACAATATTTTTTAAACTAGTACTGATATTCATTTGATTTTTTAAGCAAAATATGTTCATTATAAATTTTTAATCAATAAAAATTCTTTGCTATTTATAAAATTGGCCAAAAAATAAAATAAAAAATTTTTCTTTTCAGTGTATTTCAATTCATATTCAAAAATATTCAAAATGCTGTAGTAGTTCCGACATGTATTGGCAGCACTTTAGAAGTTCTATAAAATAGCATTTTTAATTTTTATTTTTAATTTTTGATAAAGCGAAACCTCTATTTTTAAGATTTTTTTTGTAACTTTCAATTTTAAGCCACCACAACTTTTGCGCGAATTGATAAAAATGATTAACGCGAACAGACTTTGCGTGCATAAATATTCGGTAATAAAACCACAAATCGACGTTAGTGTCAGAAAAGAAGAACAACAAATTTTGAAAATATTTTACACAAAATGTACAAGATTTTTGAAACTCCTCATATAAACTGAAGCGTTTCAATGGCTGTCGGTGTTGCACACTGTTCTCAAAACGTTTTTTTTTTTCAAATAATTCTGTCACTTGAGAACCGTTAGAGATATCTAAATAAAATTCTGACTATGTGAGGTGTCTTCCAGCTGATTTGGTGGAGCACAGATACCTAGCGGGTCACAGGGTATACCACCAAATTTGGTAACCTCAGATATCCCATTTTATTAAAAAATTACCAAAAATTAATTTAAGACTTGCATATAAAAGCTCTACATGTGGGTAGTCCTTGTAAATCTTTTAAATACTTCAACTTATAGGTTATTTCTTTAAATTTAAGAGGTATTTATGTCAAAGTAAATTTTACCCTAATTTTGGCCTAGTTTTTTAAACTCTTTTTAGGCTCTAAAATTTTTGAAAATTTCCTCTAGACTTTTTACAAAATTCTAAATAATATTGCTGTAAAAATCATATAAATATATCTATCCGGTAAAAAGTTATATTCATCTGAAATTGAAAAAAAAATTAAAATTTTTGGGATTATTTTCAAAAAAGGTGGTAGTAATATTTTTTCACTTCTAAAACATTTTTTTCGTTCGGGCTACAAAATTTTAAACTTTGTCAATTTTGAGAAAGCTTTTAAAATTTTGTTTGTAAAATTCTCAAATGTCAAGGCCAAAATCAACAAAAGTGTATATTGCTTATATATCCCCATATGTGGGTTAAACACACAAAAAATATTTTCTTAGCCACGCCTTTTACATTTTAATGAAATGATCATTTTAATGAAAAAAATCAATTTTTGAAATAAGTTTTTCCCGGAATGACATTTTTGGTATTTGGTTATGAAAAAGGGGGAGTTTTTAATTCCCTGATTTGAAAACAAGTTTATCTATATTGTGCCGAAATTTCATTGGAATACCTCTACTTCTTTAAATTTTACTTAGGTTCAAATAATAACATTATTTCTCAAAAATATGCTTAAAACCCAAATATTAAGTTTTTCGGGTCATGGTCTGGTGAAATTACACCGCAATGAAATGAATTCTTTTCTCAAATGTATACGTTTGAGAATGACTTGATGATGTTTTGAGAATAATAGCATTCTCAACAAAAATGGTATTTTTTGCTCCAAATTTGATGCAGATTTGAATTAAAGTTTGAATTAACCTTTGATATCAAGGGAAAAATACATAATTTTTCAAATGTGTGAAATATGACGACTTTGAGTTTGATGGGAGTTTTGTATCAAATAAGATTTCTACTTAGTACAAATTATATGTCTTTTAGGTAGCCCAAAAATAAAAATGCAAAAAGAATGTGTTACAATAACGGATACAAAATTGACGTCAAAAACATATTTTTGAAAATCTGCAGATAGCCCTTTTTGAATATAAATCCTCGATATATATTTTTTGGCCTTAAGTGGCACTAATATTTTATTGATAATTTTCTGAATATGTTTAGTTTTATTCTGTAAACTTGCTTTCTATAATGAAATCTAAAAATAAAACCAATGTTGGTGGTTGCGGTATTATGTGTTTGTCCTGATGTTTGCAACGCCCTAAAATATTTATCTAAAGCCCAGCTTAAAATATACTATCTATCAGTCCATGTAAATTTGCAATGAAACTACTGGTCGCAATTTTTAAGTTAATTCAATGAATTTTACTTAATAAAATTTATGTAACTCAGGAACACACCCTATTACAATTGATTAAAATCGGTCCTTTATTTTACCAATATAAATGTCTTGCCGGAATAGGGATTCTTACAAATCTCTAAATATTGGCATATTTCTACAAAATTCAGTGCGAATAAATCCTTTGTATACCTAGAATTCCCTATTTAATTTCAGTACGATCGGTCCATAGTGGACCATAGCTCTCATAGAAGAACCTTCCCGGAAATTACTAAAACGTACATAAATCCCACAAAAATTTCAGTATCAAATAATCAAACATTTTTTTAAGTATAATAGTATAAAATTTCAAAACCATAAGTCTATTATATACCATGACTCCCATACAAGGGCGCCTTGATCACAAGGCCTAGAAAATCACTTAGACGTGCATAAATCCTACACAAATGTTACTATATAGATAAAATTGAGAGCACACTACCAATTTTCAAAGTTAAAAATATAATTCCAAATTTTGGGAAGACTTCATCCACAATTGACCACAGTACCAATAGAAGGACCTCTATGAAAATTGTTTGACGAACATACACAATCGTGTAGAGTATCATATGATGGGGATAAAACTTTACCGCAGTCGCAAAAAAATACCAAGTAGTTTCTGGTGACTGTTGTGAACTAGTTACTTGGCTGAATACACTAGGGCAGCACTAGTTACTTTATTAGCTACGTGACTAGTCACTTTAACATTAGCATGTCCTAGGACGTAGTCAATTGCCATCTTCACGACTACGTGGTGTCACATTTTTGCACAACCAATCACCTCCACGGCTACGAAGTGCCACTTTTGGGTATACACAATCATTTTACTAGTTACAATGAGTCAGTAAAAAATGTTTGTTATCTTCTTTTCGTCTTGTTCCCGCTTACCATAGGGTCAGTAAAGTGGCAATTGCCGTTATGCTCAGTGGTTTCAGATGGGAGTTAGCCAAGTAGCTAGATACTAATGAAATTTACCATTAAAAAAAGGGTCAATTTCCACTAAAAAATCTGCTGGGTAATAACAATGAAATACGTGAACATTTAGTTCACACAAAACGAACAAATAAACAAATAACTTAGACTTAAATACCAGTAGTTTAATATTTTATTAATATCAAACGTTTTGCTCTTTCTTTAACAAAAGTTCAACTAGTTACATGTCACAGGCATAAATTTACATTAAAAATGTACATAGTATAAGCAGAAAAGTACTTGTACCATAAAGGATGACAAGGATGAAACAAAAATGAGTTACAAAACAAAAAAAAAAAGAGGTCAAATGCACAATACATGTACTAGCATTAGTATGTATTCAAAATAGACTTATACCTTCCAATTGGAGTGAAATTTCTAAAGTCTGCCGAAGAGAGTAAAAAATATAAAAATAAGTTCAACAGACTAAAGCTAAAGATATTTATTTATTTAATTTTAAGAATGAAAATGGCAATTGTATTCAAATGCTTGTATTTTATTTTCAAAAATAAGAAATATGTTATAGAAAATTTGAATAGAATAGTATAACGAATTAAACATTTATGTGATGTACAAAGTATATTTATAGGACAAGAGGAAATGAAATAGAAAATTGTTTGATTTGATCTAAATCTAGTTACGAAAGTAAAAATAGATCGCAATATTAAAGATAATTCGAATCCATTGTTTCGGCAAAATACAAAAATCTAAAAATTTTTCGTACAATCCTATATATCACAGATGGACACGAAAATTGATTGAAGGGTCAAATTTGGAATTTTACAGATCCTAGCGATGGCCGCAATTATTATCTTTTTTTATACTGTTTTCTATTGATATACAAACGTCATAACTCAAAAAAAAAAAATAATTTTATAAAAATCGCGTTCAAAGTTTTCAATTACCATTTAACTTAATAGAAAAATGAATGGATATATTCTCTTCTCAATCGGTGATCATAAAAGATAAGTATATGATATTTTTAAATTAGATAAATATTGATATAACGCGTACTTTTACATTATCAACTCAAAAATCTCGTTTTATTTTGAGTTATGTCGTTCTTGAAGTAAATGAATGAGCGGTATGTATTTATTTTATTTAAAAATTATTTTTATGATATGAGATAAATTTGTATGGTATTTAAAAGGTATTTAAAGAAATTATTAAATTTAATTGGAACCCACTATTTTCTTCATGCATGAGTGTGATTTTGATTTCTTAATCTCGATGTTTGTTTTTATACTTTTCATATTGAAATGCAAAGATTTACAGCAATAATACGTTGTTCCACTAATTTAGATCAGATGAAAAACAGCTTTTTTGAGGATTTTGAGATTCACTTAATAATTAAATCCATTAATTTTATGTGAAAATTATGCAATATCCAATTTTAACTTATAGATTAGATGCTTAACAAAAAATATAAGTATGTATATATGGGTCCCGAGAAGCCGTTGTTTTTTCGCGAGTTCAATGTAATAAGCAGTGTTGCCAATTTAGCCTTTTTATGTATGAATGTTTATTTTGTAAGTTACTAAAAAAAACAATATTTTTGTATAATTTTTTTACATTTTAAAAAACATTTTTATAAAAATTGTGCTAAAAATGTGCGAATATCTTAAATAAAATGCACATGTTTACTCTGTGACTGATTGAAAACAATGATATCTTATAGAATTTATTAGAATATGTGTACCTCTTATTTAAGATTTCACATAATATAAACAAAATGGTTGCTCTCTACTGCCGACATTATCTCCCACATTATATCAGCGTTAATCTCATTTGTAGACCTGGGGTTAGCCCTTAAAATCTTTACTAAGAAAATCGTATTCAAAAAACTGTTTGCAGTCTATATGTTTTCTGTTTATGTAGGCAACCCTTCTCAGTTTTTCTCTTATTTATATTGTCAGTGTTGTAAATAGTTAGAATAAATTATTCGTTAACTGTTTCATTCCATTATTATTTTTGATAAATAGGTTTCTTATTTTAGAAAAAATTATTATTTAGCTTATGTAAATATAATTATGTATAAATAAATAAATAACGAATATTCTGTGACTAAATCAACTTCACTATTTCATATTTGATGTTGTTTACATTATTTTTGTTGAAATTTTATTAAAATTTCTATTAATTTCTATTTTAATTATTTTTTCTGTTAAAATGCGTCATTTTTAACACGGAGTTGGTACATTAAATTAACGGTACCTTAACTTAAGACTTGTTTATATTAATGTACGATTTGGAATTAGCAAATAATGAAGAAGTCACATATGTTCGAATTCTTCACATTTGGCGTACATTTGGTTAACACGTGGGCGGCCGGAATGTTGGTATTTTAATCCAAAACAGGAAAAATAAACTTTTTCTTGTTTATGATTTTATTGAAAAATAGCTTAAATTGAATATATTTGCAGAAAATATATTCCTGTCCCGGAATTCAGTTTATACGTTTTTAAATAGCTATATTGGTACATTTTTTAATTTTTGAACGAATCTTAACATACGGAAATCAAAAAAATATTACCTTTTTGTCAAAAATTTATGCATGAACAAAAAAATGTAATATGTGTATGTATCTATTTATGTATGTATGTATGTATGTAGCGGAAATAATCTTAAAGAAGCATTAAAGTACTTTAAAATATTTAAGGCTAACAATGATTTACTAGAGGTACACTAAGCGAATCCTGGTTTTTGAATATAACTTTAAGGAATTTTGCTTAACAATGGTTAGTAAAGCTACATTAAGTTTTTTTGAATACGACTGTAACACTGTAACCTGGACTTAGGTTTAATAAACAGAATATGATTTTATGTATTTAAAATTGTTGGCAAGCGCCACCAATTTTGCCCATACTTGGTTCAGTTACTTCAATATATAGCCCAACATTTTTACCCGATTTTGTAAAATTTCCAAATATCTCATATGAGTTCCAAAATAATCGATTTTGAGTTTGAAAATTTAAAAAACGATGATTTATTTTTCCGAAAAAGCATCTACTGGGGCCTTTAAACAAGTAAAGGTATTCCAATGAAACTTTTTCATAATATATATAAGCTTGCTTTAAATCAGGAAATTTAAAAAAATCCGTTTCAAAAATTGACTTTTTTCATTAAAATGATCACCCCGTCGTTGTAAAAAACATGGGTCAGGAAATATTTTTTTTGTGTTTAACATATGTTGGTTAAACACAGAAAAAGGGGTATATAGCCACTATACCTTTTGTTGATATCGGATTTGATATTTGAGAATTTTCCAAAACAAATTTTAAAAAATATATAAAACCTTTTCAAAATTGACAAAGTTTGGATGGGGCTTGCCCAAACCGCTTCCAATTTTACTCTAAGATATCTTTTGAAACCATTACAAAAATTCGGCTATTTTGGAAAATAGTCCCAAAAATGTAAATTTTGTTTAAGTTTCAATATCAGATTAATATAACTTTTTTTCGGATAGATATATTTATATGGCTGTTGTAGCAATATTATTAAAACTGCAAAATTTTGGGGATATTGAAAAATATAAAAAAACTTAAAAAACAAAGATGCGGGTAAAATTTGCTTTGACCTTAATATCTCTTAAACTAAAAGAGATGGCCACTACGTGTAAGCATTTATTTTTTGTTTTGTAGAGATTTGCACAAATTATTTCCTTACGCATTTTTTTTTTTTTACATTCAAATGAAATTTGGCGATTTTTTTTTTTTTTAATTTCATACCCGAGGTCAGCAGCTAGAGAGCTGTTCTCCTCCGAATCAACTTGAAAACATCTCAGCTGTAATCCAGTAAAATTTTATTTGGATTTATAATTATTTCCAATCGTTTTTTTGACCACTGTGTGGCACCTATAATTTACATACATTTAGTACAAGTATTATCAATAAAAATTTAATTAAGCGGTTTTAAAATGTGTGCCTTAGTGTTTATTCAATTTCAACAAAGGGTTTTTATGTTATGCTTTGGTTTTTGTTATCAGTAAAAAGCAAAAAAAAAAAAAGAAAAAAACACCAAAAAATAATAATTTATCACTATTATAATTACAATTATTTCTACAAAAATAAGAATTGGTGTAAAATTTGAATATATATATAGGTTTTAGAATTGGTTTTGATCAGTACAAAGTAGCAAAGTATCGCAGTCGCTTAGCAATCGTACAGTACACTTAAAATGTCAAATAAAACAAACAGAAAAGCTTTGGAACTACTCTTTGATCGTCCCCTTGAACCAGTTTTCACTGCAAGAGACGACGGAAAAGCTGTATTTGATTTGCCAGAAAGTTATTATAACGAACAATATGTTGATGTCAAGGATGAAATTCAGTCAAGATTTAGCGAAGATGTAGATGTTAAAATTCCTTTAAGGGATTTAAAACAAAAGCCCGATTTGAGTTTTACCCGACCATTAGGAAAACGTAAACAATTTTCACTTTTCAATAGTATCCACCGATCAATAGCAGCTCGTTTAATTGATATTTTTATGAGTAGTCCCAACGAGGAACAATTTATTGCAGTGTGTGCTTATTGCAAAGATCGCGTAAATCCCTTTTTATTTCAATATTGTTACTCTGTAGCTG
Organism: Protocalliphora azurea; assembly: GCA_932274085.1. Lineage (NCBI taxonomy): Eukaryota > Metazoa > Arthropoda > Insecta > Diptera > Calliphoridae > Protocalliphora > Protocalliphora azurea. Next base: position 38,740,438 of record OW026521.1, read on the forward strand.
TACAACATCGTAAGGACACTAACGATTTTCCAGTAAAGCCAATTGCGGAAACTTTTCCTCAAAACTTTGTTGAGCCAGCAGTTTTCAAGGATGCGCGCGCAGAAGGTGAAGTCGTTCGAAACCCTGGAGACAGAGTGAGTAGTAACTAAGTTGTTTCGTAATCCAAAGTATCAAAAACATGCATACACACATATGTATATTGATTTATATTTATTCACTTTCAATCAGCGCCATATTGAAATTCCGAGAAATTATACGGCATCCGATCGAGAAGAGGAACAAAGGCTTGGCTATTTTCGCGAAGATATTGGTGTAAATAGTCATCACTGGCATTGGCATTTGGTGTACCCAGGAAATGGGCCAATTGAAATTGTCAAAAAGGATCGTCGTGGTGAATTGTTTTATTATATGCACCATCAGATCATAGCACGCTATAATGTAGAACGTTTTTGCAATGGTTTGGCAAAAGTTAGAGTTCTCAATAATATACGTGAGCCGATAACGGAAGGTTATTTTCCAAAACTAATTAGTAGCTTAAATAATCGTACTTATCCAGCACGAGGTACTAATGCAAAATTAAGAGATATCGATCGTGAAGACTCAAAACTTGAAATTGCGGATATTGAACGTTGGACTGATCGAATTGTGACTGCCATCGACCAAGGCTTTGTCGTTGATGTAAGTAAATTCATATTTTATGTTTTGTTGAAGTTTCTCAATATTTCTTTAAAATTAGAAACAAGGTAAACAAATACCGTTAGACTCTAAAAAGGGTATTGATATCTTGGGTGATATGGTAGAATGTACAATTTTGTCTGTTAATCCTACTTTTTACGGAAACCTTCATAATGAAGGTCATAATGCCATATCATTTTGCCACGATCCAGATGCTCGCTTTTTAGAAGATTTTGGTGTTATGGGTGATGTGACTACAGCTATGAGAGATCCTGTTTTTTATAGATGGCATGGATTTATCGATACTATTTTCAATAGACATAAAGAGCGTTTAGATCCATATAGCAGCAACGAACTGGAATATAATGGAGTAATTATCACAAAACTTGAAGTTCGTATACAATCACAAAAAGCTACACCAAATACATTGTTAACATACATGGAAAAATCTGACGTAAATTTAGCAGCGGGTTTGGACTTTGGCCCTAAAGGCAATATTTATGCCACATTTACTCATTTACAACATGCTCCCTTTGAGCTTGTAATAGACGTTACAAACAATGACAATAAGCCTAAGAAAGGCACATGTCGTATTTTCCTTTGCCCAAAATCAGATGAGCGTGGTACCCCATTGAGTCTAAATGATCAACGTCTACTAGCAATTGAATTAGACAAATTTACAGTGAACTGTAAGTTTACGAATGTTTTAATATGGCAATTAAAATTTTTCTTACTGTCCAAATTATAATTTTTAGTAATGCCAGGACCTAACAATATACGTCAATCATCAAATAAGTCTAGCATAACAATTCCCTATGAACGCACATTTAGGCCAATTGGACCTGATTACCAGCCCACCGATATAGAGCGTTTGGCTGAATTCAGATTCTGTGGCTGTGGATGGCCAGAACATATGCTTTTACCCAAGGGTAAACCTGAGGGTATGGCATTTGATTTGTTTGCTATGATTTCTGACTATGCTGGGGATGCAGTACAACAAACGAATACCAAGTAAGTATATGTATAAATATATATCGCGCTTATTTGAGACAAAAGAGGTGAAAGAGTGAAATTATAAAAAAAGTTTTTTAATAAATGAAAGTTGTAATTTTTATGACTGACATGTATGATTCTCTTGTAATAAATTAAATATCTATATACTTATATATTTACAATTTATAGTCCAGATATATGCGGAGACTCATCCTCTTTCTGTGGTCTAAAAGATAAGTTATACCCTGACAATCGATCCATGGGATATCCATTCGATAGACGCCTTCAGGTAGGCTCTCTTAAAGAATTGGTTAATGCTTTTTCCAATATGTCAACTACTGATGTAATCATTCGTTTCAACGATGTCATTGTTGAAAGAAAAACATAAAACTCAATATGTAAAATGATATTGCTATTAGATGTCGAAAAATATATCAATTAAATGAATAAATAAATAAATAATGAATATTTATGTGTCAAATCCTTTTATTAGATTGCCTCAGTTTTGTTAAATTAATAAAAAATCCAATGATAATTAAAAAAAAAATACGTTGTGTTTTTAATTAGTCTTTCACCGATATTAGCCAGTATGTCAAGGAGGGAAAAGAACTTCTTTATATAGAGAAAAGAATTAAGATTTACTAAAGACAATCCAGTTTGACATGAAATTTATACATTAACACAAGAAATTCCTAATCGACATCACACAGTGGTCCCAAAACCTTTTTTTTTTTTTTTTTTTTTGAAAATAAATCTGTAACTTGTGAAACTTTGAAGATATCTAAATAAAATTTCACATGGTCAGAGCTGATGAAATTTCACGTTGCTTTGGAAGAGCACAACTCCATAGCGGATCACAGGGGTAGAGCATAGACCTTCAAAGTTGGTCTCCTTGAGAATTCAACGTTTTTAAAAATTCAACAAAAATTCATTTATGACTTGAATGTAAAAAAAAAAAAAATGAAAAAATTACATGTAAGTAACCCTTGTGGTATGGGCCATAAGCTAGATTTTTTGGCAAAAAGTCCTATTCAGGTAGAGGGAAAAAATTCATAAAAAGTTGTAATCTAGGGACCTTGGGTTTTATTTTCAAAAAATTTTATATTACGGGTTACCTTTTCTTAATAGCAAGAGGACAAAGTTAAAATATCATGTTTTTGCTGAAAATTTTTATTTGTTATAAATAGTGTATATAATTCACAATTACTCAAAAACGTGCTTGGAAATGGTCTCAGATAAAGGAGGTAAAAATTAACACTTAAATAAAATGTTTTTATTTTATTGTGGCATTTTAAGGTAATTTAATATAAAATAGTGAACTTATTTGTCAAAGATATGATTTTTCTTCAAAAATAGGAATTTTCAAAGTATAGATCCAAGCAGTTCCAATGGATATTTTCATACTAAGAATACTGTTGGATTCACTGACTTGTACATATTAAATATATATCAAATATATGATTTTAGGGGGTGCAGGTCATGAAATTCGAAATGGTGGATCCAATATCCCGGTAAAAAGTTTATTTTATAATACATCAGATTTTTAAATAATCGCATTTGAGAGATGTGTGTTCAGTGAATTAGTTTTTTGATTTTCCGAATTCGGAAAGTCGGAAGCAATACGATGGATAAGTCACTGAAAGGGAATTTTTCGTCCTATAAGGCCATGTAGTATTTAAATTCCAAAAATAAATTTATGTATGATTTATAAATTCGTGAAGTTGTTAATAAAAAATTTAAGTTAAACTAAAAAAAATTAAATTGCGGATTTAATTTATAAAATTTTACTATTAAAACTTTATTTAACGTTTTCAAATTCGAACGTATGATCAGTTTTATTCAATTTAGAGATATTTTTATTTTAATAAAAAAATATTCATATTAAATACAATATGGCCATTTTTTGTTTTTAACATTTTATGTAAGAAATAGTAATTGACATTTTACAAAAATTGATTATATATTAATATATAAATATAACAAATTATTGTAGCCATTTTGGATTCACCAATTTATCTTTTCACTTTTTATTTGAAATCATAGAAAATTAACGTAGCAACCAAATTCTTATTTTTCTTAATTTTTACCAGAAAAAATGTTTGATAAATGATTAACTGTAAAAATAAATGAGGTTTGCAGGCCCTTTTTTCGTTAAAGGGCTATAGCTTTCGAATTTATGAGCGGTCGCAAACGGTCGAAAAAACTTAAATAGAAAACAAGTCAGTGAATCCACCAGTATTCTTAGTATGAAAATATCCATTGGAATTGCTTGGATCTAGGCTTTGAAAATTCCTATTTTTGAAGAAAAATCATATTTTTGACAAATAAGTTCACTATTTTATATTAAATTACCTTAAAATGCCACAATAAAATAAAAACATTTTATTTAAGTGTTAATTTTTACCTCCATTATCTGAGACCATTTCCAAGCACGTTTTTGAGTAATTGTGAATTATATACACTATTTATAACAAATAAAAATTTTCAGCAAAACATGATATTTTGACTGTGACCTTTTACTATTAAGAAAAGGTAACCCGTAATATAAAATGTTTTGAAAATAAAACCCAAGGTCCCTAGATTACAACTTTTTATGAATTTTTTCCCTCTACCTGAATAGGACTTTTTGCCAAAAAATCTAGCTTATGGCCCATACCACAAGGGTTACTTACATGTAATTTTTTTATTTTTTTTTTTTACATTCAAGTTATAAATGAATTTTTGTTGAATTTTTAAAAACGTTGAATTCTCAAGGAGACCAACTTTGAAGGTCTATGCTCTACCCCTGTGATCCGCTATGGAGTTGTGCTCTTTCAAATCAACGTGAAAATTCATCAGCTCTGACCATGTGAAATTTTATTTAGATATCTTCAAAGGTTCACAAGTTACAGATTTATTTTCAAAAAAAAAAAAAAAAAGGTTTTGGGACCACTGTGTGATGTCGATTAGGAATTTCTTGTGTTAATGTATAAATTTCATGTCAAACTGGATTGTCTTTAGTAAATCTTAATTTTTTTCTCTATATAAAGAAGTTCTTTTCCCTCCTTGACATACTGGCTAATATCGGTGAAAGACTAATTAAAAACACAACGTATTTTTTTTTTTAATTATCATTGGATTTTTTATTAATTTAACAAAACTGAGGCAATCTAATAAAAGGATTTGACACATAAATATTCATTATTTATTTATTTATTCATTTAATTGATATATTTTTCGACATCTAATAGCAATATCATTTTACATATTGAGTTTTATGTTTTTCTTTCAACAATGACATCGTTGAAACGAATGATTACATCAGTAGTTGACATATTGGAAAAAGCATTAACCAATTCTTTAAGAGAGCCTACCTGAAGGCGTCTATCGAATGGATATCCCATGGATCGATTGTCAGGGTATAACTTATCTTTTAGACCACAGAAAGAGGATGAGTCTCCGCATATATCTGGACTATAAATTGTAAATATATAAGTATATAGATATTTAATTTATTACAAGAGAATCATACATGTCAGTCATAAAAATTACAACTTTCATTTATTAAAAAACTTTTTTTATAATTTCACTCTTTCACCTCTTTTGTCTCAAATAAGCGCGATATATATTTATACATATACTTACTTGGTATTCGTTTGTTGTACTGCATCCCCAGCATAGTCAGAAATCATAGCAAACAAATCAAATGCCATACCCTCAGGTTTACCCTTGGGTAAAAGCATATGTTCTGGCCATCCACAGCCACAGAATCTGAATTCAGCCAAACGCTCTATATCGGTGGGCTGGTAATCAGGTCCAATTGGCCTAAATGTGCGTTCATAGGGAATTGTTATGCTAGACTTATTTGATGATTGACGTATATTGTTAGGTCCTGGCATTACTAAAAATTATAATTTGGACAGTAAGAAAAATTTTAATTGCCATATTAAAACATTCGTAAACTTACAGTTCACTGTAAATTTGTCTAATTCAATTGCTAGTAGACGTTGATCATTTAGACTCAATGGGGTACCACGCTCATCTGATTTTGGGCAAAGGAAAATACGACATGTGCCTTTCTTAGGCTTATTGTCATTGTTTGTAACGTCTATTACAAGCTCAAAGGGAGCATGTTGTAAATGAGTAAATGTGGCATAAATATTGCCTTTAGGGCCAAAGTCCAAACCCGCTGCTAAATTTACGTCAGATTTTTCCATGTATGTTAACAATGTATTTGGTGTAGCTTTTTGTGATTGTATACGAACTTCAAGTTTTGTGATAATTACTCCATTATATTCCAGTTCGTTGCTGCTATATGGATCTAAACGCTCTTTATGTCTATTGAAAATAGTATCGATAAATCCATGCCATCTATAAAAAACAGGATCTCTCATAGCTGTAGTCACATCACCCATAACACCAAAATCTTCTAAAAAGCGAGCATCTGGATCGTGGCAAAATGATATGGCATTATGACCTTCATTATGAAGGTTTCCGTAAAAAGTAGGATTAACAGACAAAATTGTACATTCTACCATATCACCCAAGATATCAATACCCTTTTTAGAGTCTAACGGTATTTGTTTACCTTGTTTCTAATTTTAAAGAAATATTGAGAAACTTCAACAAAACATAAAATATGAATTTACTTACATCAACGACAAAGCCTTGGTCGATGGCAGTCACAATTCGATCAGTCCAACGTTCAATATCCGCAATTTCAAGTTTTGAGTCTTCACGATCGATATCTCTTAATTTTGCATTAGTACCTCGTGCTGGATAAGTACGATTATTTAAGCTACTAATTAGTTTTGGAAAATAACCTTCCGTTATCGGCTCACGTATATTATTGAGAACTCTAACTTTTGCCAAACCATTGCAAAAACGTTCTACATTATAGCGTGCTATGATCTGATGGTGCATATAATAAAACAATTCACCACGACGATCCTTTTTGACAATTTCAATTGGCCCATTTCCTGGGTACACCAAATGCCAATGCCAGTGATGACTATTTACACCAATATCTTCGCGAAAATAGCCAAGCCTTTGTTCCTCTTCTCGATCGGATGCCGTATAATTTCTCGGAATTTCAATATGGCGCTGATTGAAAGTGAATAAATATAAATCAATATACATATGTGTGTATGCATGTTTTTGATACTTTGGATTACGAAACAACTTAGTTACTACTCACTCTGTCTCCAGGGTTTCGAACGACTTCACCTTCTGCGCGCGCATCCTTGAAAACTGCTGGCTCAACAAAGTTTTGAGGAAAAGTTTCCGCAATTGGCTTTACTGGAAAATCGTTAGTGTCCTTACGATGTTGTACAGCTACAGAGTAACAATATTGAAATAAAAAGGGATTTACGCGATCTTTGCAATAAGCACACACTGCAATAAATTGTTCCTCGTTGGGACTACTCATAAAAATATCAATTAAACGAGCTGCTATTGATCGGTGGATACTATTGAAAAGTGAAAATTGTTTACGTTTTCCTAATAGTCGGGTAAAACTCAAATCGGGTTTTTGTTTCAAATCCCTTAAAGGAATTTTAACATCTACATCTTCGCTAAATCTTGACTGAATTTCATCCTTGACATCAACATATTGTTCGTTATAATAACTTTCTGGCAAATCAAATACAGCTTTTCCGTCGTCTCTTGCAGTGAAAACTGGTTCAAGGGGACGATCAAAGAGTAGTTCCAAAGCTTTTCTGTTTGTTTTATTTGACATTTTAAGTGTATTGTACGATTGCTAAGCGACTGCGATACTTTGCTACTTTGTACTGATCAAAACCAATTCTAAAACCTATATATATATTCAAATTTTACACCAATTCTTATTTTTGTAGAAATAATTGTAATTATAATAGTGATAAATTGTTATTTTTTGGTGTTTTTTTTTTTCTTTTTCTGATAACAAAAACCAAAGCATAACATAAAAACCCTTTGTTGAAACTAAATAAACTATAAAGCACACATTTTAAAACCGCTAAACTATTAATTAAATTTTTATTGATAATACTTGTACTAAATGTGTATAAATAATCGGTACTACACAGTGGTCAAAAAACGATTGGAAATAATTCTGTTAACTGTGAACTGTTGGATATATCCAAATAAAATTTTAGAGGATTACAGTTGAGGTGTTTTTCAGTTGGTAACCTCGGGTATGCAATTTTTTTTAAAAATTTGCCAAATTTGCCAAATGAAAAAAAAATTACATATAGACAATATTTATTAATCTCTACCAAAAACCTATTGACATTCGTAGGCCTACATTTACCTACATGTAGAATTTTTGCACATTTAAGACATAAATGAATTTTTGTAATTCTATCTGAGCACCACTGACACGCAAATTTTTTAAATGCTTTGTTTAAATTGTCATTTACATATAGGCGAAGCTATATACTGCACTATTTTTTAAATTTTGGGGTGGGCTAATTTTTTCTAAGAAGAAGAATGAAAGGAACATTCCGCTCTCAATAGTAGCTGACGCCAACACCCATGATATCATTACCAATATAAGGGGTGAGTCTCTATTTGATTTTATTCTTTGTAGTAGTCTAGATGTTTAGAATCGAGTGTTGCCAGTTTAGCCTTTTTAGGGTTAAATCTAGCCATTTTATTTTGCTTTTAGCATCAAAATTTTCGTGTTAGCTTCTAGCCTATTTTTCATTTTTTTAAATTACCTTAAAAATGCTAAAATTTGAGTATTTCAACAAAAAAAAAAAAAAATAGTAAATCTACTACTAATTTCATTTTTTACAGAATCGTCCATTTAAGAATATTTGTGTATTTATTCACACAAAAAACCGGGATCATTTATATCTAACAAAAATTTTCGTTGAGGCACTCCCCTCACCACATTAAAAATAACTTAAATAATTTTGTGAATTTACTAAATCGATTATTATAATTTTTTAATATACTTCATTAACTATAGAACTATTTGTGAATATAAGTTAAAAAAAACTTCTCATAAAAGCAAAAAATCACCTAAAAATTTGGAAATGCTTAAACAGAATAATTTCAAAATGACGAAAAATCAATTCAAAAAATTTTGTAATTTTTCATATGAAACATAAGCCAAATTTTTATGTGAATTTTTTAAAAGATTTTTTTATTGGGCAATTTTGCTTGCAACCGGTCTGTGAAATATTTATAAGTGTATTAAAATATCTTAAAAAAAAATGTCAAAACTAATGAGAACCTGAAAAAATAAGTTTTAAAAGTAAAAAAAATTTAGCTTTTTTCTGGCTTTATTTTTTAAGATGTCTAGCTTTTTTAGCCTTTTTCAAAGTTCAATTTAGCCTCTTTTGAACAAATGAATTGTAGAACAAATGACTGACTGCCTAGATATAAATATAAATGAAGATGGTTGAATGAATTTCGATGGATGTGTATATGGTTCGATGATTATTTGAATGATTGACGGACCTCCTATTTTTTGGAAGGGATACAAATGGACTAAGTGTATTGAGTTAAAAGGAGATTATGTTGAAAAATAAATTTTTGTTTTGCCAAAAAACTGTGTTTCATTCAAAAAGTCAGAGACTTATTGATCAGCCCTCGTATCTATAGATACAACAAATGAGCGATGATCTAAAAAACTCTTTATTATCTTTTGCAGGTACGTACGTTTTAAAACCAGGCCTTCATGCCTATTGAATCGAAGACTTTTTCAATGTCAAGAAAAATAACTCCAGTGCTCGCTCTTATGATTTCTTTTGTTTGATTCAATAAAATTAACGATTCTTTTTAGTTGATGTATCGTAGAGTGCTCCTTGAGGAATCCAAACTGCTAAGGGTTAATAATATTATTTTAGTTGGAAAAGTCTAAAATTCTCTTTTTAATTATTTTTCCAAACACTATCCAATAGGCTTAGGAAGGAAATGTCTCCTTACCTTTTATAATCACAATTTTGATATGTGAATAATAATTATCATACAGATTATATTTAATAGTTTACCTAATTCAAATAAAACTCATTGAAGTAAAAACCTCATTCAAGTAAAACTATAGAAATTAACTTTTTAAAATTGTTTAAAATTTAATTTAGCAGTTGATCAAATTTTTAAATAATAGTTTAGGCAAACAGACAAATAAAAAAGATGAACCGATTTAATTTAAAACTTTTTTATTTATTTTTTATTTTTTGTACATTTTTAAAGAAAAACTAAATAAACAATAGCTGACACTAAATGGCAAAATATATGAAATTGCAAAGACAAATCAATTGCTATCAAAAATAAATTAAATCACAATTGTAAATTAATAGTGCAGTATTTTATGAATAACTACTAAAGAACGAATGAAAACAATTTTCAGTATACTTTTGAAATACTAATTTTAATTGCTTAAATTAAATTTTATTTAAGAGCACTTTTATTTTAATAGATAAAACTAAATTACAATGATCAGAAAAACAAAAAAAGAAAGTATTATTTTGCATTTCTTCAATAGAGCATGAAATAGGAAACTATAAAAAATATGGTTACTGGTAAAAATGAATTATTTTATGAAGTTAAAAAAAACATAGACATATGTACATTAGGGTCATAACTTTTTTGGGACCTCAAAACACTATAGCACCACCTAGTAGTCAATATTGTCTTAATAATAAAAACCGAACTTTTAAGTCGATTTGGAAAAAACTTCATGCACCGAACATGATTTATAAAATGTCTTTGTACATTTTTTTTTAACATTTTTATTATTTATTACATTAAGATCAAAATCACTTAATTTTATATTCCTCTCTTTTTAAATAAAAGATATGTTTATTGCAGGGATTCGTAGCTTTTATTTGACATCAATATTGACTCGATAAAAACTTAGTAAATATATTATAATATTCTTAAAAATTGCGCATCTTTCTAAACTTTGAAGTTCTTTTGAGAGGAAATTTAACATCCTGGTGAAACACTGGTTACACAATTTTGCCATGGATGGTCTCTAGTTTTAACTATATAACGATTCTTTAACGTGTAAGAATGATTATTGTTGGGTGATATACATTTGAAAATAAATATTAAAAACTAAAATTTTAAAAGGTTATTTTCTTAAGTTTTTGTGATATAACATTCAAATAAAAAATATTATTATATTGCGGGGATATTTGGTTTTCATTTCACAACCGTGTTCGGTAATATTTTTTATTTTTTTTTTCTAAAATGTGTATCTTTCGAGACTTTCAAGCCCTTTTTAGAGTTCTTTTTTAAATCTTATAAGACCTCAAATTTATGAAAAATATTTGTGGTGTTCTTTTGTATTTAAAGAAATAGCAAACACATCCCAGCAAAAACTTTGCTTTCCTGGTAAGCTAGCAGGTACAATTGGAAACAAAAATAAACTATTTATTTTTTGCCTAAATAACTAGTTATTTTTGTTCGACTTGTCCACAAATTCATGTAGTTATCTTTTGACTCTAGGGGTATTCAAAAATATGTATCTAAACGAAAACAAAAATAAAAAAAAAAACAAAAAAAATTTTGCCGTCAGTGAGACTCGAACTTGGACACAAACTTACTATTCGTTTTTAATGACTAACGTCTTACTCATTACACCATCTCGCACATAGCTTCCCAAGCGACAAAAACTCTTTTTAGTTTAAAATATCTTTTTAGACATTTTGTTATAAAAAAGTAACATCTTCAGAATGGGGTAGAACCAACAAACTTCTGGTTGTTAATCCAGCGCTCTAGCCAACTCATCCACGTGATTGCAGTATTACTGTGCTATTATACTATTGAATACTTATTAATGTAATACAGAGTAGGCAAATAATAATGAAGCCTCATTACCAAGAAACTACTTTAATAAGTAGTTGTCATTAGCAAAAAAACCAAAAAGTTTTTGCTGGGATGTTCTGTACTTTTTGGAAATTCAAACATTTACGGGTTAAAAATAGGTAAATCCGTATAGAGGTACTGTTTAGTTACTCTAAATATCCCCTCAGCTAATAATTATAGGAAAATAACAAAGCCTAATTTTAAAGAGTACCCTTTTGGCCCTTTTACCTTTTTGGCATATTTATAGCAACCACTTCAACCACTTGGCCACTTTTTAAAATGCCCGTTTTTTAAAATGAAACTAAATGGCGTTTTTTTAAAACTATGTGGTAAATGACGCGAAACTAAATTGTCTGAAATATCTCGAGCCATTATATGTTAATTCCAATAAAGATATTAATTATTTTGAGATTGTTTCACAGTATATTATCTGAAACTGTTAAAAACTTAAGCTAATGTTAAACTTTAAAACATCAAATGCCGAATCTTTTTGGATCGGAATGGGAAAGTTAAAAAATGTATTTGATAAATACTTATATTCTAATTTATATTTCTACTTTGGTTCATGGCAGGGCCTAGGCGGAACGTCTTTTTTCTAAATTATCACTAATGAAAAATAAATTGTCCAGCAGTCTTAAATTCTTCCATGAATCCATCCTTTCAGTTCTAAATTTGTTAGGTGGGGATTTGTATAAGTTTAATATTTCATATTCATAAAACATTAACTACTTTTATGAAAAATTATTTATTTTTGCAATAATAAAAATTATTATAAATAAATTATTTTGTTATTAATAAAATTGAGTTTAGCAAATTTTTTTTTTATAATATGATATTTTTTTGTTTTTGTTTTTATCAAATAAACAAATTTTAATGAGTTTTTTAGGTATTGAAGTTGATACCTTTTTTCTGAAAAATCGCCTTTTTGGCGACTTTATTTTTTGAAATTCCCTTTTTTTGGATACTTTTTAAAAATTCTCATCGGTAACGCTGATCTTGAGAACTATAAGACTTCACGATTTGAGAGAACTTCTCTCTTTCGAATTGCGTAATGTAAACAATGAAGAGGACAGGGAAGAGCACTGGGTATTAGCTAGTATTTAATAAATTATTTGATACTCAGAGAAAACAGTTTCATTTTGGCAACCGAATTTTTCGCAAATCTAATTTGGTCGGTGGCACCAACTATCTCATTAAACAGTTGTGATTGCCGCTTATTTAATTTATGTATACAAATTAAATGGTCGTTTCAAAAGAGTTTTTTCAGTTAAATCACAGACGAGAATGCTTCGTCTGTCCAACATTTGTATCATCTCCATCAAATAACAAAATTTGTTCATTACAAAAAAGAAACTCAATATGTATTTATTTTTTAAATGACTAACATTCAAATTACTCCCGTAACTACACGTTATTGGATCGATCCAATTATTGGATCTACAATTTGCTGCATTTTATTATCTAATGTATTTTATTGAACAATGAAATGTTTGAAATATTTTTCACCATCACTAAATAATAGTCTTATTATTTAATTAAGTTAAAATTACTGTTCTTAATGCGGATTGAATTTACTTAGAAATCAATATATGGATAAAAAATGTTGAATTGATTGGGATCAAAATTGATATAATTGGTTCGAAAATATTTGATTTAAAAAGGAGTATAATTTCTAGTTGGACGATTTGGGATTACGAATTCAATCTTACGAAGCAGGAACTCGGAATTAATTGAACCGTTTACTAAATTAATAACAAATGAAATATTAATATATTTTCTCCTACGTTCAAGGGTAGTGGGATCAATAAGCTGTAATCGACATACATATGATGGTAAATTAATATTAGGATTCCATTGAAGATTAAGAAGAGAAATTGTTTCTGGATTGATTCAATATTCTTTATATAAACTTCACATTGAGGATCCCAGACCACGGAAGCATATTCCAAGATAGTCTTACGAGAGATATAAATAATTGCTTTGAAACATAAGGATCATTAAATCCTGGAGGGAACCTAAAACTCCTTTTGTCTTCGTAACGATTTTTGAAACGTGGGAATTAAAGGATAGTTTACAATCAAGCAATACATTCAGATCAAGAAATTCTTCGACTAGATCAAGTTGATATTCATTTATTATATATCTACAGAGTACTGAACTTCTTCTGCAGAATATCATGTGTTTACACTTACCTAAATTCAGAATTCAATCATAAAGATTGTAAAGATCTGATTAGAGTAAAAAACATTGATAGGAATAGTTAAAGCTATGGAGCAGCTCTACATTATCAGCATACATTAATATTCTAGAACTCTTAATACAAGCTGGTAAATCATTTATAAATATTAGGAATAATAATTGGCCGAAATGACTACCTTGTGGAACATCGGATAAAACAGGAATGGTTTCCGATATACATTCTCTAAATAATACACATTGGTATCTATTTTTAAGACATGAAGAAATCCATTTAAGGAAAACAGCAGAAAATCACAATTTATTCAATTTCAACAACAGGAGATCGTGATTTACTTGATCGAAAGCTGTACTGAATTCTGTACATATTGTGTCTGTTCGTAAACCAGAATCAAATTCAATTATAACTGAGTTTGTGAACTGTAAAATGTTAGTAGTAGTGGAACATCCTTTTCTAAATCCATGCTGGAATAGGGAAAGATAATAAACAATTTGATGCGAAAGAATTTCAGTAATTATCTTTTCGAAAATTTTTGGAATAACATTTAATTTAGCAATAACTCTATAATTGGAAATGTTGGAACTGTTTTTGGATTTAAACAAAGTTATATATAAGATTTTCTCCAAATTTCAGGAAAATAACCACTAAATATTGATATGTTGAATAAATAGATTATTGGAGATATAAGAGAATGTAGTAATTTTATAAAAACACAGCTTCGAAAACCGTTAGGCCCACATTTATCAGAAAATTTTATATTCTGTACAGCTGTCATTACCATCGATTTATCTAATGTTGGACAATTTCTTAGGGGTGTATCAGAAATAGGATATAGATAATTAGAAAATTCTTCATCAGAATAGGCAGATGAGAAGAAAGCAGCAAACATATCGCAAATATCTGCACAATTTGAGGATTCCTTATTCCCAAATTTCATCATGGATGGATATCCAGAAACTCGGCGTTTAGAACTGGTAAAAACATTTTGGATTATTTTTAAAGTTACTTTTCACCTTAAGAACATAATTATTGTAACATTGGATATTTTCTGAATTGTAAACTGATCTTGATATGGAATATCTCATATAGTCAATATATAAATCGAACTTTTTGTTCGCTATAAGTTTCATAACTAAAAGTTAAATATTAGAACCAATTATTTATAACTAAAACTTAAAATACACTTTCATAGACGAAGTTTGATTGCTGTGACTAAAATATCTTAGTTTAAAGTGCATCTAGAAAAACTAAATTTCGGTATTTCAATTGAATTGATAAATTACTAAATAATTGGTTAGCCCATTTATATTAAAAGCTGTAGTAACACATATTTCAATGTGGGAATGCTACGATACATTTCAGTGTCAATAGTGAATCTGCCATGTATGTGTTTAAATTCAACATTGCGTATTCAATCTTAACGAAAATCGATACCAAATTGGAATTAAATTGAAACCATTGCGTTATCAAATATTTAAATTGCATTATGTTTTCTATTAAATTTGTTAACGAAGGGTATCAAAAAGCCGTTACCGTAAATTACCAAAGTGATCACAACCGTGATGGATTTTGAATCAAAATTTTTCTCTCAGTGTATAGAAAATCTTCTAGAGTTATATATTTTTTTATATATGGATTAGATTTTTGTTTAAATTCCTTAAATTTTAATAATAGTAACCGTTTTCTCATCAATATTTTTTCTCTGTGTAGTTAAATAAATAGGCTTAAAAACTCTGATAACTTAGGAATTCGAACAAAATTTTGAATTATTTTGAATAAAGAAGTTCAATATTTCACAAGTTTTATACAAGATATCATCATCATTATATTCTCTATACCAGGCTGAGAATCTATTGGTATATTAACTCCATATTTACATATTTAATATATTTTTCCAAGTCAAGTTTAAAATCCTCCAATTTGTTTGTTCTGAAAAATTTAATATAAAAAATTATAAAAAAAAATAAATTATTTAAATTTTACATTATAATTTTAAAGTGACTTTTATACACAAAGAAAAAAAAGTCATATGTTTGAAATTTTTTTCATAAATATTATGAATCGAACATGACTTTTTTCATAACTTTTTTCATTAAAAATAAAATTTTTTCATAGATATTATTAAATTGTTCATAATGAAAAATTTAGTAATTTTGCAAAAATTTTGTTAAATCTTTGATTTAGTTTTATTAGATTTGATTGCAAATGGTAAATTAAAATAGTTATACATGAAAATAATAACAACAAACGAATTAAAACGGCAAAATTCCAAGGAAAATCTGTAAAAAAATAATGTTTAGAAATTTGCATAATTTCGCTCGCATTCTGCAGCACATCATTTTGATAAAAAGCGTTTCTGTTGTGTTCTCATAATGTAGCTAAAAATCATTAAAAGCCTAAAATTTTCCGAAGAAAATTTCAAACATTTTTTTACAAATTGAAAATATAAATGAAAATTTAAACAATTTATTTTAAGTCTTTTGACTTTTGATTCATTTCAAAAAATGTAAAAAAGTTTTAATATTTAAGATTTTATTCTTAAATATTATGAGCTAAAATCAATGAAAGTAAATTCTTATATTTGTGCACAAATTTTTTTCTGTGTACGTATTTGTTTGATTTTTGTGTTGGAAATACGACCTTTAACTACGCGTTATAATTTAGACACACAAGGTACTCGTATATGTATTTGGTTCTTTTTATAAAAAAAATTTTTTTTTTTTAATAAAATTGCAAATAATTTTTAGATTCTAAACATTGTATAAAAATTTTGCAACACTTGTTTTCAAGCGACATTTTTTAAAAAACTAAAATTACAACATCTTTAAAACTAATAAAAAAACAAAATCATTGTAATATAATTTAGTCAAATTATTCGTTTAATCGGCATAATTTACTCGAATAAATTTCTACTCGAAATTCTAGACTTTAATCGAACAATTATTTGAATTTAATTTTTCGATTAATCGCACAAACAATATTCGAATGAATACCCTACATAATAGCTACTTACAAGTATATGCGATTAATATAACAATTATGATTATAATTTTAATATTATTAATTCCTTTTGTGAAGCAAACATACCTAGGGAGGTGAATAATTATGATGAATAAACCTTTGATGACAAATGACATTTACTTTACTCTTGAATGTAAATTAATGCTGACATCTACGTACATATAACTAACTATAATTAAATCATTCACTTGTAACTATAATACTTCAATAGTATCAAAGACTTAATTCAGTAGATTGAATTGCTGTGTTCAAAAGGACAATATTAACTCCTTTATAAAAAGCACTTTGTATGAGATTGAGTGTATTCATTTGAAGTGACAGGACTAAATTAATCATGCTTTTAATTTCAATAATTTTTTAAACAATATACAATTTGGTTTTAATAGTTGCAAGTTAAAAATAAATCAAAAATCCATTTTTGTAGATTTTTGATAAAATATCTTAAATCAATACAAGACAAATTCAAAATTTTTTTAATCATAAAATATACATTGTTAAAATTGAATATTTTAAATCCACTGCATTAAATACTTATATCTTATATTTACTTTAAAAAAATTAACTTGAAACAAGTAAAAAATTTCGAAGTTAAATCATCATGAACTCATAAAATACACAATTTTTACAACGTATTGGGTGGCATGTTTCATTTATTATTCACTTTATTATATAGAACCAACGTATGTCATATTTATACGCACCTCTTACTCGCAATATATGAAAATTTTGACGTATAAACGGTGAGTTAATATTTTATTTGTAAGTTAGTAACTTATGAAAACTAGTTATGATTAATAAAACTAATTGCAAATAAATCATATGGCGTTGCCACTTCATTTTACGCTCATAGAATTTTCGATGATAATAGTTGTATTTCTCCCATCCGGCACGACAAATAAGGATATATATTTATTTATGTAATTTGCGTATAAACTGTGAGTTATTAATTTGCAAGTTATTTCTATTAGCAATAATCGTGCTTATAGACATAATAACTAATAATTTCTGAATTTTATATAGTAAAATTTTAGATTTAGTTTTATTTTAAAGACAAAGATATTCAAGCGTATTCAAAAAAATTTAATACAGTTTTACTAACCATTGTTAAAATTCTTTAAAGTTTTATTCAATAAGGATAATTCGCTTAATGTACCTTTAGAAAAACTTTGTTAGATTCAAATATTATGAAGTAGGTTCGAACTTTAAAGCTACTTCGAGATTATTTCCGTTACATATATTTTTGAAGAAAACAATTTTTTTTATATTCATGCGTAAATTTTTGACAAAAAAGTAACGTTTCCGGATGTTAAGATTCGTAACGAAATTTTAATGAAAACTTATTTATCAAAAACGTACTAAAATGACCAAACTAATAATGGAATAAAAGAGTTAACGAATAATTTATTCTAACAATTCACAACACTGATAATATAAATGAGAAAGAAGGGTTGCCTGCATAAGCAAAAAACTGTTTATTAGTTAATGTAAACTGCAAGTAGTTTTTTGAATACGACCCTGCCAACATTTTCTATCCAAATTTGCACTAAAGAGTAACCTCAAGTTGTTTTTAACAGTCGAATATAATATCATTTTATTATCCAAGAAGAGTCACCGTGCGGGAAGAAGTGTGCAGCAGTTCTAATACTTTTTTAATGACACTATTAAGTGTTTTTTTTTTATGTGTCAAATTGGAGTCATTTTGAGGAGCAGAAAAAGTCACTATTTCTGTCGAAATTCTAACTTAATACTATCAACATTACTATCCAAACTTTGACTAAATAGTATCTATATTTATTTTAATAAAGTAAAAGAAAAATAAGTTATTTTCCTATCGAAGAGGAGTTATCTTTCGGGCAAAACTGTATCGCAGTTTGGATACTTTTTTAATGGCACTATTGACTGCTTTTTTTTGTGTGACGAATAAAGTCATTTAGGGTTAGGGTTAGGGAAAATTAAAACAACTTACCTTAGTAAAGAAAATTATAGATATATTTTGATAAATTGTAACAGAATACTTTTGATTTCGAAGAGCCTAGGAACTTTAAAAATTTAGTTGAAAGGTTTGATGAACATGCATATATGGGTTCACTTTCATTAAAAAAATATACATATTTTTATGAGCGAAACGCAATTTGTTTCGAAATTTTATATTATTAAAAGCAAGAAATAAATACAAATTTATTTGTTGTCATCAAAATGAATTTTGGCTTCGTTTTACTGAATAATATTTATTTTTTAATTAATTTAATTTAAAATTTCAAAATTTTTTTTTCACTACATTGTTTTCATTTTGTCTTCATTATAAACAACATTTACTTTATATATACATATATATATATATATATATATATATATATATATATATATATATATATATATATTATTTTTATCTCACTTTATCACTCTTCTTTTTAATTTTTTCTTAAAATTTTTAAAATATCGATTGCTTGCCTTTGAAAATAACACGCCAACTACTTCACATTTTTTGCTTTTAATTTAATGGTTTTTTATTTTCGGAAAGTCGAAAATCGAAATTAATGTTATTTGTTTTTTACTATCAGGAAAATAACATCTTGAGAACACTAATGGGAGACAGTTTTTGGTAATTTTATATTTATCCAAAAACTAACTTCTAAGTGACTTTTTCGATATTTTAGTTAGTAAGAAATATAAAATAAGTAGATCAAAAATCGAAATTAATGTTATTTGTTTTTTTAAAATTGTTTACTAACAGTGAAATAACATCTTGAGAATACTAGAAAGAGTCATTTTTCTGATAGTGGATAAAACTATCACCTAATTGCTGGCAGGGGAGTTTCTTAATAAAGACTTTAAGGGATAAATTGTGTATTGGTTAGATTTGATTTAAACATATTTTCAACTAGTATCTACATAAATGTTATGGCGAAAACATAGAAAAATGCTGATTTTAATTGCACATTTATACGCGTTCGTGTTTGAATTTTTGTAGTCTTTAAATGGTGTAATGGCATTAAAACTAGGGTTCTCTAACTTTCGAATAACCGAACAATCGAATTTTTGTTGAAAAAAGTTGAAAATTCGATATCTACTTTTTGGTTTGAAAGTCAAAAATGGAAAAAGTCGAATATAGTTAGAAAAGTTGAAATGTCGAAAATTATCAGAAAAAGTAGATGTGAAAAAAATACTTTATTTAAAGGGAATGTCTGTTAATTTATCAATATATGTGTGATTGCCTTGTATATTTTATATTTTTTTAAATTTTTTTAGGAAAAATAATAAAAAATAGTTAAAAGAGTTGAAAAATCTCGAAAATGTAGTATAAAATCGATAAGTCGGAAAAACTCAATATTAGTCGAACAAAGTTGAAAATCGACTATTCCAAAATTGAAAAAACGTTCATAAGTCAACGTAGAAATATCGATTACATAGGGCAACACTTATTCTGCGGCAAAGGATTTCTCAGTGAATTCGTATGCACGTTGTTATGAAATACTAAGCCTATGAACCATTTTTTTGAGTTGACTCTGGTTTTCGTTATAAATCACTATTTGAAAACTGTCCGATTTGGTTCAGTACTCATATTATTTTTTAATACGTCCAACAGTTATGGAGATATTAGAGATATTAGGCCTATTTAAAAAAAAAAAAATAATCTTATACAAAATAAAAAAAATATCATAGAAATTAGAAAATGTTAAAAACATAAATTTTTATTCTTTAATCATAGAGATAAATTTGGTGCAAATAAAAATGTTAAGAAAATGATACTGTACGAAATTTATTTTTTACAAATAAAAATGTTAGGAATATGATAATGTACGAAATTTATTTATTTTTTTCACAAAATAGGCTTAATATCTCCATAACTGTTGAGTATTTTAATAAAGTAATGTGAGTATAACTTAAAGGCAAATCTAATTCGAATTTTTTGACTCTTTATTAAACCAAATCAGAGATATGCTTCAATATATAGTGCAAACTGGTCTGCTCCGGCTTATCGGGCCAGCGAGCAACCCTTGATAATGTTTAAGGGCCACGTAACAAAGAATTTCCTTATCGCTAGTGTGGGGGTTATACCGCCTATGGTCGGTCGTCAGAGCCTTGTTGATTATACACAGATTGCTGCACAAGCAGGGAAAGTTGACAGTTCAATAAGAGAGGCAATTGTAATCGCATTACTACCCCAACCATCCTTTATTAATTAATTTAAATTGAAATAATGTGAAAATTATTTAGTGGCATTCAAATCACCTGATAAAGATTTTCGTTGAAATATTATGTATGGAGAAAATGTCATTGCTAGTCAAAAATTTGTATTTGCTGGATTCATTAGATTGTAATAACAAGTTTTTAAAGCTTTTTGTTTAATCATATTATTTTTTTATTTCTTTATATGCATATTTTTCCAAATCCGATTGTATTGAAATTATAAGTGCATTTGAAAATTTGTTCTGTTCAATAGTTTCCGATTAAGGATTACTTTTTGAATTTTTCTTATTGCAGATTCATTAAAATTTTTAATCCAAAACATTATTTTTTAGCAATTGGAGCTATTTTTAAACATTTTCTTAAAATAATTAATTTTTTTTCTAAAAATTCCCACAGCACAATATTTCGCGCAATTCAAGTTTTGTTATTATTTTTTAAACGCTTTGTATCAAATTCGCGTTAAATAAAAACGCGTATTTCAAAAAAAGGGTAACCATTATTGAATCGCGTTATAAAGAAATCGCGTAAATGAAATATCGCGTAAATCGAAGGTTACCTGTACATGTATTATATAACTAAAAGGTGAAGAACAAATGCCTAGGAGTATTTATTTATACTCTGTTACACATTCTAAGTACACTCATGCATAAAGAATTGCGTGGCATTTGTTTACTTTTGAATCAAAAAATACTTTACACAGTGTCTACATTAGAGATTTTTTTATCAAGACAAACGTCAAACTTAACGCGAATTTGTATTCATTATTGTTTTTTATATATGCAGTTTGACAACTGTAACAACCACAATAATAATCAGCTGTTTAACTAAGGTTACCTTGTATATATTCGCACTGACTTTGACGTTTGTTTTGATAAAAATTTACCTAATGTAGACACTAGGTTAAACAAGCATATAAATGTGAATGATGTTTCTAATGCTGCTAGTTTTGTTGTCGTTGTTTTAGCTGCTATTGATTTTGTATTGGTTTAAGTTTTAATACGATATTATTAAAATATGATGGCTTAATTTTATACTCTCTTGTTTCGCAAGTTTCTAAATTTAAAATTTAAAATGTATTATACAGTTAGAATCTGTGATAATAGAACAGATTAGTTTAACTTTTAGATGATTTAAATAATAGAGGCAAAATAATTCCAGGGATCTCCGCTTTTTCAGGCAGAGATTCTGGCAAGCAGTGTTGCTAGTTTAGCCTTTTTAAGGCTAAATTTAGCCTATTTATTTTGCTTTTAGCCTCAAAATTTTCGTTTTAGCTTTCAGCCTTTTTTTCTAGCTGCCTTTGGTTCTTAAAATTGGATTAAAAAGACTAAAATATTAGTATTTCAACAACGAACATAATTTATTATTTGCCATTACTATTTTTACTTTTACAGAAAAACTCATTTAAGCATTCGCATTTTTATTTATATTTAATAAAAAAATTTCACCTACGGCACTTCATTCTCTAAATCAATTATAATTTAACTAATTTCATGGACTTACCACAGAAACTATTTATAAATATAATTTAAAGAAAAAGTTCTTATAAAAGACCTAAAAATTTAGAAATGCTTCATCAAAAAAAGGAACTATAGTTCAAAACGACGAGAAATTTCTTCAAAACATAGGGTAATTTTTCATATGAAATATAAGCCAAATTTGTATGGAAAATTTTTCATTGAGTCATTTATAAATTTATTACAATTTCTTACAAAAAAATATCAAAAACTAATGAGAAATAAAAAAAAATTAGTTTAAAAATTTAAAAAATATAATAATTTTTTTCTGGCCTTATTTTTGTTTGTGGCATTTAGCCTTTTTTTAACATTTTTTTTAAGTTCAATTTATCTTCTTTTTTTCTCATCTCCTGGCAACACTGCTGGCAATACAAGATGTTTTGTTTTAAATCATTTAATAAGAATCATTAATTTTAAATACATATGTATTTAAACATACATACCGACTAGCAAAAACGCTCATTTTTTTATTCGTTCGGAACAAAATTTATTTTAATTTTTCCCATAAAGTCCACATTTGTTAAAGGTCTGGAAAAAGCCGTCAGCAAACTCTTTAGATCACATCAGAGTTTACAAACTGCATTCAAAACTGTATGTATAACTGTTTGTAGATTTACGCTTTGGGATTTTAGAACATATAGACTGAAGTCAAAATGTTGATATAAAATAGGGAGGGTCATAGTCTTATTAGGTGTTTGGGCTAATTTTTATTTTAAATTATTATTGTAAAGATACCTTTGAGAAAAGTATAAATTTCTCATATGTTCTTAAAGAAACATTTTATTTTAGGAACAAAGAGTGTAGCCAGTATTTCGGCCAAATAGACACAAAAATTTATAATTTTTGAAATTTTCTATTTCAAGATCATGTATTTTGGACGCGGATATCGACTTTATGTTTTTTTCTATTTGATAAATAGTTTTATTATTTAACTAACTGAGTAAAAATTTTATAAAATCTGGACGAAGAATTTTCAAAATTAAGATGCAATTAACTTGAGAATTATAAGAGATAAACAGTATATGCAAGCACATTTTAGAGCCTTATTGAGGATTTTAAGAAAATGTAAAAATATTTGAAATCGGATGCGAAATGACAGAGGTACAAAATTTTAAGCCCCAATAGCTCCTCTCATGAGGGTTATATGGGCCCCCCTTACAAACTTAAATTCTATGCTCCTCTGCTACATTATAAGTTACAAATTTAAGTTACAGATTTATTTTCACGGTGGTAAAGTCCGGCCAAAAGTGCCGAAATGAAAATCAGATTTTTGATGAAATTTGTATTACGTTTAAAAGTCAACACTTTAGATAATATGATTTTTCAATTTTTTCGCGGTTAGAGCATCTAGTTTGTTAGTTATAATGACGAAAACTTGAATGTACTTAATTAATTATTGTTAAAAAATGCTGTTTAAATTCTTATACAAAAAATATGCATTTCGGCCGCTTATATGTTTTTAAAAATTTGCACAATTTGTTGAGAATATTAGTTTATTTTCAATCATCTGATGTATTATACTAGTGTTGAAGCAAAATTATATTATGAATTAATTTATCAAGTAAATTATCAAGTATATGTATGTATCTTACCTAATAACAGTGCGGAAACAAACAACTATAAAGGGGTTGGCCGCATTAGAAAGGATAACAATAAGGTTAACTATATTCTTAAATTTTTAATGTTTATTTTGATAAATGTATTAAATATTGTTATATTTTCGAAAATTTCGCAGCAAAACAAATTATTTTGATTGGATGCGTTATATGTAAGTTAAACCGATTTTTACCAAACATATATCATTGGAAAACTTATAACTACATCTTATGCTTAAACCAGTTAAATTATTTTAATACTTTTCAAATGTAAATTTATCATAAATCTTCGTTGTCCTCATTTATCCAGTCATTCAAGAAAAATAACGGAGTTACTGCGGCATAAGTGAAAAAAATATAAACTTAAAATTGCATAACAATAATAAAGACTTAATTTTGCTTTAAGCTAAAATTGTTCTTTACTAAAGGCTTTCAATGGAATTAAGTAGGTATGAATATACTTGACAATTGCTGAAATGTAACAGTGGGCTGGCTGGTTTGAAACACCAAAATGAAATCAAAGAATATTGTGGTTTATGTATGTTAATTTGGTTTGAACAATATTAAGAAAAAAATTACTAATATAACGTTCTTATCTTTAATCGAATCACATTTAATTTTTTTCATTTCTTTCTCAGTCAAAGACACTGTGTTTACATTTATACAAACCGAAAATACACTCAAACTTTATTTAGTGCATAACAATAAAGTTTGTAAAATAAAAACAAATATTTTGTCAAAGTTTATTTAGTTAAATGAAGCAAATACAAACACGTATGCACAAACTTAGTGAAAATTTCAAGACAATAAGTAGAAAAACACCTGGAGAGGTTTTTGTATTTGAGAAGAAAATTCAATGAGAAGCACAAGCAAAATGGCAAACAATTAAATATTTCAAAGTGTTAAATAATCAAAATCCATCTAAATTAATAATGACATCAAAAGAATATTACAAACATATTCACTCAATTGTTCGTCAAGATAGAAAAATAAAAGAAATATTTAATATGAAAATAGTTTAATGGGAATATAAAAGTATTATGCGGGTAGTATAATTTTATTGAGTTTATTATCGCAATATACAATATTTATTTTAAACTAGCATTTAACCCGCTACTGCGTTAGTGGACTTGCGAGACTTCTCACAGAACAGACAAAAACTTGGTAATACCAAAAATTAAACTATGACTCCTAACCCCGTAAGAGCATATTAGTGTCTTCCGAAAATTAATAACAAACATCTCAATCGCACCTTCTAATGATTCTAATTTCATACCTCAAGGTTTAAATTTAAATGAGGAACATTCAAGGATTGGTATATCCTACAGCTTCGTAAACCTATATAATAACACAGGTTACCAAAAAACTTCCGAAGCATATATATCAGCCAATTAAAAAATCGGATTTCATAAAATTTGAAACTTTTTTTTGGGCAGGTAAAAAAAAGAAAAAAACCTATCTAAATTTTTTTCTTGCATTACACAGTCTGGGAAATGTATGAAGTATCTTTTTTGGCGCTTTTACCCCCAAAACTTCAAATGTCTAAAAATTTGGGCGAGAGATATATATGATACAATTTCCATAGGATATTCTGCCAGTATTAACAGCAATAAACTTTTTAATTATTTTAGTTAAAAAAATTATCAAAATGTAAAATAAATAATAGACTTTTCAAAAAACATGTTTAATATATTTCAGATAAAGAAATAATACTATTCAACATTTATTTTTATGTTATGTCAATGGCTAAGAATATTCCTAGGGTATCGATAAAGTATCACTTGTTTACATCCTAAACGTTCGAAGTTTCAAAAACTACTATTATTTTCTAGTAGAGAAAAATGTGAATAATATAGCTTGTGCACTCTCATTCCCATATAATCATATATCTTTAATTCCATGTTTCTAGGTTAATTATTACTAAAAGTTCAAAGAGTAATAAAATAAAAACGAAAAAGTACCACAAAATCCCTTTTAAGGATTCTCATTCACTTAGGACCATACATTTTTAATTTTATATTTTTAGGCTGAATTTTAAAGAAAATTCAAGAAGTACTATTACAAGAATAAAAAAGCACCACAAAGTCCCCACTTGTGAACTGTCACTCATTTAGGACAATAGTTTATGTTTCTAGGTTTAATATAAAGGAAAGTTCACCAAGTACTTAATAGGAACGAAAAAGTACTAAAAAGTCCCTTCATATAGAATCTTATTCACTCAGAACTTTTTATATTTAATTCTATGCTTCTATGTTGAATATTATAAAAAAATCAAAATGTACGATTATAAGAACAAAAAAGTACCACAAAGTCTCCCCTTTTCATTCCTTACCCACATAGGACCATGTGTCTTTAATTTTATGTTTATAGTTTCAATATTACAGAATTACTAAACCCTACAAAGAATTACTACATACTATAAAGTCCACTCTTATGGATTCTCATTCACTTAGGACCATTCATCTTTAATTTCATGTTTTTAGGTTAAATATTATAGAAAATTCAAAAATTATCACTATAAGAACCACAAAGATGCCCCTCTTGAATTTTTATACACATAGGGCGTATATCTTCATTTTCTTGTTTCTAGGTTTTAATATTACAAAAAATTCCAAAAGTATCATTAGAAAACGAAAAAATACCACAATGATCCCTCTAACGGATTTTCATTTACTTGGGACCATATAACCTAAATTTCATGTTTTTAACATTAGAAGAACAAAAACGTACCACGTAGTCTCCTCTTGATGTGATTAATTAATTTCACATTTTTAGCTCAATTATTACAAAAAATTCAAAAAGTACAAAAATGTAGCACAATGTCCGTCTTTTTGATTTCTTACTCACATAAGACCATGTGTGTTTAATTTCATGTTTCTTCGTTCAATACCGCAAAGAAATAAAAAAGTACCATTAGAAGAACCAAAAAGTACCACAAAGTGCCTTTTTATGTATTCTCATTTACTTTGGGCCATATATTCTTAATTTCATGTTTTTAGGTTCAATATTATAACAAATTAAAAAAAGTGCCATTAGAAAACGAAAAAGTACCACACGACTTCATGAATTCTTACCCATATAGTACCATATAGTTTTAATTTCGTGATTTTAGGTGCAATATTACAAAAAATTCAAAAAGTTCCATTAGAAAACCAAAAAGTACCAAAAAGTCCACCTTCCTGAATTCTTACCCACTTATTTTTTATTTCATGTTTTTAGATTCAATACTACAGAAAATTCTAAAAGTACCATTATTAAACGAAAAATTATCACAAAATCCCCTCGCACGAGTTCTCATTCACTTAGGACCATTTGTTTTTAATTTCATGTTTTTAAGTTCAATATTATTTAAAATTAAAAAAGAAAACAAAGAAAGTACTACAGATTTCCCCTTCATGAACTCTTATTCACATAGGACCATATATCTTTAATCATAATTCTAGGTTCAACATTATAGAAAATGTCTCCAAGTCTCTCTTGTAAATTCTTATCCACATAAGATTATTTATCTTTATTATCTTTAATATCATACTGGGTCAACTATTACAAAAACAAAAATTAAAGAGTATCATTAGAAGGTATGATATAATAGGTATAATGTAGTAGAAAATTCATCATTCAGTTTGAATAAAACGTAATTTTCCGCTTTTATTCACTTCTTGGTACTTTTTATTCCAATAAATTTCTAAATTGTATTGGGATCCAATATTAAAATACGTATATGTATATGTCAATAAATAGAAAAGATGTCTTTTGAAAAAAAGTACCAAAAATAGGTACAATTTTTACCCCTTAAACTTTCAAATTTCTAAAAAGTACCAAATTTTTAATTTATTTGCATGTCTACTGGTTAGTTAGATACGTATGGTGCCAAAAAAGCAAAATACAGTTTTTACCCGTTTTTTTTCCTAAAAGAGCCGAATACCAAAGAAGTACCAGACACCTGTATGCTTATTTTTTAAACGAATAACGATATTTGGTTACCGATTTCACCAGTTTTTCCCTGAACACTTGAATTTCACAAAAATCCTGTCTTAACGGATCTATATATATATATATATATATATATATATATATAATAAAAAATATCGCTAATGGTTAAAAAGTTACAGGGGTTAAAATAATTCTAACCCTTTATTGAAATTTGTTTCAAATATTTTTTAATAACTTAAATAAACAGCAAAAACTTTTTGGTTTTCAGTAATGACAACTACTTATTAAAGTAGTTTCTTGGTTATGAGGCGTCATTATTATTTGCCTACTCTGTATTACATTAATAAGTACTCAATAGTATAATAGCAGAGTAATACTGCAATCACGTGGATGACTTGGCTAGAGCGCTGGATTAACAACGAGAAGGTTGTTGGTTCAACCCCATTCTGAAGCTGTAAGTTTTTTATAACAAAATGTCTAAAAAGACATTTTAAACTAAAACGAGTTTTTGTCGCTTGGGAAGCTATGTGCGAGATGGTGTAATGAGTAAGACGTTAGTCATTAAAAACGAATAGTAAGTTTGTGTCCAAGTTCGAGTCTCACTGACGGCAAAATTTTTTTTGTTTTTTTTTTTATTTTTGTTTTCGTTTAGATACATATTTTTGAATACCCCTAGAGTCAAAAAATAACTACATGAATTTGTGGACATCTCGAACAAAAATAACCAGTTATTCAGGCAAAAAATAAGTAGTTTATTTTTGTTTCCAATTATACCTGCTAACTTACCAGGAAAGCAAAGTTTTTGCTGGGTATTTATTGAAATAGAAAATTAAAAAGCGAAATGAAATCATGAACTAAAATCGATATAAATAACCATAGACTATAAAGTTTCTGAAAATTGAAAGACTCTCGGTAAATTTTTGAGCGTGCTTTCATGGAATTGTCATTGGAGTATCACGTTGAAATAAATGTTGCAGAAAGTTGTTTGTAGTAATTATGTTGCATATTAAAGTAGTTTTTGAAAAATTTGTTCATAAAAATACCTTAAAAAAACCTCTCGAGTACCAAAATAGTATAGGGAAAAATTTTTAAATATTTTTCTAATAACAAGCTCAAAAACCTATTTCGAGAAAAAAAATGAAAACTTTTTTGGGTTTAAATGTAGGAGATTCAAATTGTTATAATCGCAGGTACTGAAGACCAATTTGTGCATTTTTTTAACCTTTTTACTGTATTAGCTCAATTATGCATCGTTTATGTACTCTTCCTACATCAGAATTTCATAAAAAACAATTTCTCCGAACACTCTAATATACATATTGTTTCCTTTATTTGTGTAATTGTATATATCATTCTGTTTATAACTTTGTTATGTTATTTTTAGGTTCAATATTATAACAAATTAAAAAAGATTCTTACCCACTTAGAACCATGTGTAATTTTTTATTTCATGTAAAGTACCATTATAAAACGAAAAATTATCGCAAAATACATAAACTACACTTAGATATGTATATTATTATACACTTCACCACAGGTGTAAAGGTTATATATAAATTTGTCATTCCGTTTGTAATTTCCCAGTTTTCGTCGGAGACTAAAAAAGTTTATATTTTCTGAATTCTTTGAAGAAATGATGGCTTTTATGAAGCCCACTTCCATTTATAGTATATATCAAACGATAGGAAATCCTTACGATAATTTTGATATTGAAATTAAGCAAGATCGGTTTATAAATGTTGGAGATATGTCAAAACTTTGTTTTTGCAAAGAAGATCTGGACATTTTTTCTATATTCTTAAGCTAAAGAAATGAACTAAATCATTCCAACAATAACCGAAATATCTGGCAAGACACATTTTTGACCTTGTGAAGCCCTTGTTTATGCTACAGATTTCTTTTTTATATAGATCGATCATAAATATTTTTATAAAATTTCGGTTTTTTTTTTTTTTTTTGAATTAACCAAGTCGATCGATAAGAACCGAGTTATAGGCAAACATCTAAAAATAAAAATAAAAATATACACATACAAACATATATAAAAAGTATTGCAATGACTTTCAGTGTTGTTTTAGTATAAGCAAACAGTAGTTGTTGATTGTATATACATAAACACAATCAATTTATATATACATATATTTGGACGTGTTTTAGTTGGCAATAGAAGCATTGCAAATTTTTTGTATAAGCATGTATCTACATACAAACATATGTTCATAAATTTAGTAATCAATTTTCGTATAAGCTAGCAGTTATTGCTTATGTTGGTTATATACACCAGTATTGGCATTTGGATACATTTGCTACATTTTTCGTAACTTTCCCAAGTAATATGTATAATTGTTTGCTATTAACCATATTTTCGTAACTTTTGATCCCATCAATATCGCGATCGTACATAGATCAAAATTTACCTCCTAATACATCACTTCTGTTGAAGAGCACAAAATTTTAAATATCATCTTTTTTACACTTGGCAATCTTCTGATTTTCGGGACAGATGAAATTACTCCGCTCTTTAATACATTTCCGGTCTACAAAATTACGCAAAGTAACTTTAGCTATGTTTTGATTAAAAAATAGTATTACAATCCAAAATATAAAAAACCATTTTTTTCGTTTTTATTTTAAGTAATGTGTCCTTAAATTTTCTAAAAATTAAATTTGTGCAAATGAAAAATTTCATGAATTTACGACATAAGAAAAATATCCAGATGAATTATCACACTTAAGAAAATAGTATCTGTATTATATACATTAAAATAATAATAATATTTTTAAACTATAAAAGTTGTTAAACTTTATGAGGCCCGATATTTTGGTCTAATTTGTTAAATGAATTTCCTAATATAAAATGTTTTATTCATGGAAAAATTTTGGTAGCATATTATTTTCTATAACGAGACATTAGGACTGTATGCTAATTTAAGTTCCGACGATTATTGTCATTGTTCAAGTATTACGTATTTTCAAATGTATATGTTGATGGAATATTTAGTCAAGAAAACTTACAAAATCAGATCATCGTAACTGGTTGAATACAAAAAAAAAAAAAAAAAAAATGGATCTTCTATAGCAAATTTTTGTATTATTTTCTTCCAAATTTTGAATGGAAAATAAATACGTATTGATCATTTATTTTTCAAATTCCAAAAATGCAATTTTTTGGGTAAAATTTTAACTTTTTTGATAAAAACCAGTAACTTTTTCTAAGCTAGCCCTGGCAACACTAATATACACACAAACATTTATATGAAGCAATGCAATGTATTTTGTATAAGCAAGAAGTTTAGTTGATATCAGCAGTATTATAATGATTATTGGTGTGTTGTTTTCTGTCAGTTTGTTTGTATATACATACAAAAATATATAAATATTTGTTTGTATGCTTATTAGTTGTTGCTGTGTTTTTAAGCAAACTTTGCTTGTGGAACAAATGTACGTAATAATAATAATAATAATAATAATAATAATAATAATAATCATCATCATCATTATTATTATTAATTTTTTTAATAATAATAAATAT
The DNA here is from genome assembly GCA_932274085.1 of Protocalliphora azurea. NCBI lineage: Eukaryota > Metazoa > Arthropoda > Insecta > Diptera > Calliphoridae > Protocalliphora > Protocalliphora azurea. Next base: position 38,771,869 of record OW026521.1, read on the forward strand.
CAAAATATTGAGGCATTCTTTTTATTTGTTGGTAAATTGGTGAAGGATATAAAAGATTCGACACAGCCGAATATAAAGTTTTAACTTGTTTTCTGTACATTTGTACAATGTACTTGCACAGGAAAATGTATTAGTGATTCATCCCTTCAGGCCTTTGTAAATGCCTAAACACCTCTCCCAAAAAAAATTTTAAACACATTCCAGTTTGCCTTCTATGAAAATTCCTCAAAGGAAGTCTCGGCTTTGTTAAAAAAAAATCCGGTACTAATTCCTGTTTCCCTTTGATTAGATGCGAAGTAGAAGGTATATCATTTATTAACTTTCTCAAATTGAATAATTTTCAACTGCGAGCAGTGTTGCCAGTTTAGACTTTTTAAGACAAAATTTAGATTTTTTATTTGCTTTTAGCCTTAAAACTTACGTTTTGGCTTCTAGCCTTTTTTATTCTTAAAATTGCCTGAAAAAGGCTAAAATTTTTGTATTTCAACAACGAAGAAAATAATTTCTTATTAGTTATTATTACTAATTTTATATTTACAAAATCATTCATTTAATCATTTTTGTGTATTTTATTTTGCGCAAAAAATTTGCATTCAAATTTTTTTGCCTGTAGCGCTTCATTATCCAAATTTACCAAATCCTTATAAAAGCAAAAAATCACCCAAAAACTTAAAAATGCTTAATCAAAAAGGAATTATAGTTTAAAAATGTCGAAAAATCACTTGACAACATTAAGAATTTTTCATATGAAATACATATAACCCAAATTTGTATGGCAATCTTTTGGGCGATTTTTCATTTAGGTCATTTTACTGTTTTATTTATAAATTTGTTACAATATCTTTAAAAATATAAAAATTTTAAGTTTTTAAATTGAAAGAAAAATTTTAACTTTTTCTGGCCTTATTTTTTGGGACATTTAGCCTTTTTTGAACTTTTTTAAAGTTGAATTTAGCTTCTTTTTTTTCTCGGCTCCTGGTAATACTGACTGCGAGACTTACAAAACTCGAAATCATTTATTTAGTCTTATTGTAAATATCGTTATTGAAGGTAATCCGCACGTCTCTTTTTTTTTAATTCAATTTCAGACTCTTTTGTAATAGCAAGTAAGAGCAAGTCCTTGTCTTCCCCTTTACTTTTTGGAAGGAAAAATGAAATGCCTGCAATGAAACGCCATGTAAAAAATAAATAATGCTGAAATGCGAGTGGCATGTCTTGTGGCTGCTAAATAAGGCATTTTAGAATATCTCTTTAGCCCTTCTTTTACCGGCTGGGTATACAATGTAACACTCTTACGACACCTACATATTTATTTTAAACTTATCCTGTAATGTCTTACATAATCAAACTTTGTATTAAATAACAAATCATTATAAAGACTAAAGGAATCAACAATAAGACGAAATGTTTAATTAACAAGACAAGAAATTAAGACGGATATAACAACATCGCAAACAAAGGCCACAAAAATTCAATTGATTATTTAGTATAATTACTTTAACATACATACATACATATATATTATTATAGAGAATATATGGTGTATTCAGTACTTTGCAGAAAAGCTTAGTGTTCCTAAATACGAAAATCATAAACATGTAGAAACTAACATTTGTATACCCCACATCACTATAAGTGGTTGGGGTATTATGCGTTTGTGCTAATGTTTGTAACGCACAGAAAAAATTATCCAACACCCAACTTAAAGTATACCAATCGATCGATCTAAAGATGTCTCTCTGGCTGGACGGCTGGCTGGCTGCCCATGCATTTTTTAAGATAATTCAATGAAATTTGTCACGTAGGACCTTAAATATAGTAATATTGAGAAATTCAAAATTTTCCCATATAAATGCACCCTACAAACTTCAGGTTCTTCGATCACATTTTCAAAGTTACTTTTGAACAACAAATATAAATCGGAATTGAATGTCGAAATAAACCAGTCAGAATGTTATATTCCGTTTGACCGAATCTATTATACCCACCATCAGCGACTTTTTTTGTATCACCATAACTTAAAATAGGTGGTAAATGTCTGGGAATCCGTGGGAAAAAAAAGGTCTGCAAAGATTCGTAAAGTAAAATTCTGTGGGAACCCTAAAAAATCTTTGACTACGAGTTTTGAAATTGAAAGTTACTGATTTTTCCATAGCTACAGTATTATTTAAACAACATACTAATTACCTTGGTACTTACTAGTATCCTTAAAAGTAGTGATAATTTCTTTCTCCCTTATTGTCAAAGTGCAAATAAAAATTTATTCATGAATAAATTACCTTGGCAGCCAAATGAGTGGTATTTATATAAACGGTACAATAATTACGAAAAAATAAAATGGTACATATCTACTTATGTGGTATTTAATTGTTTAAACGTGTGTCTATAAATCAGTCTGTCTGTATGTATGCTTGTGTCATTTATAAATAGAGATATTTATCAAAATGTTTTGTTCAATTGTGCGATATATGTAAGTGTGTATGTATTACATCTTAATTTAATTAATACAGACAAATTATTTATGATGACTCAACTTAGTTATAGAAATTTAAATTAATTTTCCTGAAAATATATCCACGTTTTTAACTAAAATAAATTTTGGTAAAGGTTAAAAAAAACACTCTGCCACAAAATGACACCTTTTATTTTCACTCGAAAAACCACCTAATGTAAATCTTCTTTAACTCATCACAACAACAACAAATTCGGAATTGTGAGCTATTCCGAAAAAAATATAGAATATAGGCTTTTATAGAAAATTTTATAATAAATTAGATTTTTTAAATGTTTAAAAATGTTTTTAATATTTTAAAAAATCATAAACAAATGCATACGGTTGAATGAATCACTTTTCTACTTTGTAAAATATTTTAAAAAGAAACAAATAAGAATCTTATATTTGGCTTGGCCGAATCTATTATACCCACCATCAGTAGAGGATATATGTTAGAGTAAAAAAAATTTTAAAAATTGTTAAATTTGGTTTGTTGGGTTATTATAAACCCAACAAACCTAATGATATCGTAATCATAGCATAACGACATCATTTCAACGATAAAAGAGATCTCCCATCAAATAGATCCACTAAGACGGGATTCTTTGGAAATTCAAATGTTTAGAGCGTAAAAATGAGTAAAATCGGTAAACTTAATCCTCCTAAACGAATATAGATATAGAAAAAATTAACATCTATCGTTATTCACTTAAAAAATAAGTGGACAGGTGTTTAGTACTTTTTTGAAAAGCGGCCCTTTTAGGAAGGAAATGGGCAAAAACTCTATTTTGGCACTCCTAAATAAAGAAACATACGAATAAAATTTATCGTATTCATAACTTATCGAAAAATGACAAAAACCATTTTGGTACCTTTTGGAAATTCAAAAGTACTCTTGGTACTTTTTTCATAAGAATTTTTCAACATATACATATGCGTATTTTAATGTGGTATCCCACTATAATTTAGAAATTCACTGCAATACAATTTTTGTTACATCCATGAGGGAAAAAAGCGTAACAAGAAGGGGAAAAAAACTAAAAATTACTTTTTATTAAAACTCAATGATGAATTTTCTATACTATTAAACCTAGAAACATGGATTTAAGTATATATAGTCCTAAGTGGGCCAGAATTCACAAGAGAGGAACTTTGTGGAACTTTTCCGTTCTTGTAATATTACTTTTCGAATTTTCTATAATATTAAACCTAGAAATATGAAATTAAAAATAAATGGTTCAATGTGGGTAAGAATTCAAGAGAGAAGACTTTGTGATACTTTTTTTTTGTTCTTATAATGGTACTTTTAGAATTTTCTATAATATTGAATCTAAAATCATGAAATTAATGATATACGTATGGTCCTAAGTGAATGAGAATCCATTAGAGGAGACATAGTGGTACTTTTTGTTCTTCTGATGTTTTTTCTTGATTTTTTTTTTTAAAATTGGACAAAGAAACATGAAATTAAATATGCGTTCTTCAAATGGTAATTTTTTAATTTTTTCTACAACATTGAATGAACAAAATGAGAAGAAGGCCTTTATTTGTGATCAATAGTACTTTTTTTTTTGACTAAAAATCGATTGTTTTAATGAAATTTGTAATAAAAATTTTAGACCCTTATAACTTCGTAAATATGCATTTAAATGAGAAAAGGGTCTTTATTTGTGATCACAAATATTTTTGACCGAAATCCGATTTTTTATATGAAATTTGTAAATCTTTAAACCCTCATAACCTCATAAATATGCTTTTAAATTAGAAAAGGCCATTTATATGTGATCACTAGGTGTTTGACCTAAAATAGATTTTTTATGAAATTTTTATAAAATCTTTAAATCCACATAACTTCGTAAATATGCTTTTAAATAAGAAAGGGGTCTTTATTTATGATTACTAATATTTTTTATATGAAATATACGCAATCGTAAATATGCGTTTAAATATTTTTGACCAAAAATCGATTTTGTATATGTATATATATATATTTCTGCCCATAGTACAGAATTAATATTCTATATTTATTATTTACCAAACATGGGCAAAATGTATAATCTTTTACTACTCGGAATAAAAATCCTAAATAATAATAAAGATCCTATTGAGAACTGTATTTAATATTCATTGTACATCTTATTTATATGTGTTAAATACAGGAGGGGAGCCATTACACTTACTTATTATTTGGCTTAAATTTCCAACAAAACAAAATTTATTTCACCTAAATTAAGAAATGCTCAAGAGAAATAAAATCATCCTTGATATGAGGGCTTGTAAGTCTGAAAGAATACAGATAATTAATAGTTTCCTACCTGCACACATAAACACACATACAATAAAATCCAACACAAACAAAGAAGAAAAAAGTAAAAAATTAAGAAAGTTTAATAATAAATAAATAATGACCATGAAAATATATTACTAATTGTGATTTAATAAAGAAAAGTTAGAAGAAAAGAAGGAGGAAAAAAACAAAGATAAATATAGAAGATTAATGTTTATTATATCATAGCAACTAATGATAAATGATTGCTGTTGAAGATGATAATGAGGTTAAGATGTTAATGTATAGCATAAGAATGAAAGAAGACCAAACTTTTTAGGAAGTAATAATTAGAATTCTAAAAAATGGATCTACTATAGTTATAGGTATATTCAACTATGCGAAGGCTATATGAACAAAACATATCGAATTTTCCCAGAGTTTTGATTACCAAAAACCGTCTTGTCTTCAGTGTAAAGTTGTTATCCATCCAAATTCGTTTAAAATGGGCGAAAAAACACTTTCTAATGATAAATGCCTATATGTAATACGTATTAAATATACTTGTTTAGATGCAAAACATACTTGTACGTTTACAACTATTTAATGCAATTTTATTTAAAATTATTTCTTTTTTTTTTTAATATTTTTTAATTTTCATTAGCTTACGAATAGTTAAGTTTAATAAATGTTTTGTTAAATGCATTTGATATAAATATCGAATTTACGTTTAAGGTTTTTTAGTATATTAACTTGATTTTCTTTAAACAACAACCGCCATTTTTGCGCACAATGGGGTTTAAAATTTTGCTAAAATTAATTTTTTAATAAAAACTAAAATCGTGCTTTCTTAAGGAATATAAAAGCATACTTATTATCATGAGTAGTAAAATTTAAATAACTATGTTTTTTAAAACAGTATTGATATTCACTTACTTTTTTCAGAAAAATATTAAAAAATATTTCTTATTACTCATATTTTTTTTAGATATTTACAGCCGTATTTAAAAAACAAAAAAAAAAAACTTAACACAGCTTTACAAATCATTTTTAAGCAAAATTCTTTAAAGTTGTATTCAAAAAAGATAATTTGCTTAATGTAAGCCATAGTTAACTTTAAATATTTTAAAGTAGATCCGGTCCTACTTTAAAGCTCCAATTAAGATTATTTCTATATATACATATTTTTGGATTTATTAGCAAATTTTGGAAAAAAATGGCGAATTTTGGGATGTTAGTGAATTTTAAAATGTGTAATTATGAAAAATGTGTAATTATGTGCATATGAAAATTTGAAAACTTATTAACTAAATTCTGGGACAGAATCATATTTTCTACACATGAGTCATTCCATGTCAAAACGGACTGCAATCGGATTTGACATCCCCGATTTCAATGAAATTCACTATAACGTTTCGAAAAACGAAAAAAGCTCAAAACTTTTAACTTTTGAACTATACATGGTAGATCTCATGTTTTAGTTTCATATTAAAGACACAGATATTATATAATATATATATATATATATATATATATATATTCATATATTTATTATGAAATGGCGAATAAACACTTCACAAAAGCCCAAAAATTTTTAATTTTATAATCATTACAAATCCTTAAATAGCTTCAAAGACATTTTTAATGAATTCATTCGATGGGCTTACAAAAAATTTGACGATTTGGACCAAATTTATCTGACAACTATTCCTTCATACGTGCTGAAATGTGTTACATAAAAATTAAGTGCATTATTAAAAAATTTTAATTTTCATATAAAGTTGAAATAGAATAAAGTTTTTATAAATCCTTATATATATTATAAAAATAAGGTGTAAGTTTGTTTATTTGTTTGTTTGTGTATCAATCACTAAACAATTTTCACGAAATTTGACACACTTATGCAATTAAAAATATTGCAAAATGAAAAATGGTGAGTTAAGATTTTATTTGTAAATTAGTAACTCACGAAAACTAATCGTAATTAGTGAAACTAATTTCAAATAAAGCGTACGGATTTGCCAGTTCATTTTACATTCATATATATATGTGCTTTCGGGAGGCTTCACAAACGCCATTTAAATCATTTTTAAGTCGAAAAGAAAACCTCAAAAAACCAAATTTTTACTGGCCATTTATGAACCGATCTTGCTGAATTTCAATGGCAAAATTTTCTAAAGGGTCGTTTGATTTATATATCATATATAACAGTTATCAGTGGTTTTCATAAACGCCATTTCAACCGACGGGCGGAGGGATGGACAGACGGACAGCGTCCTATCGACATCATGCCTTACAAGAATCCAGAAAATATAAACTTTTTTTATATAATCTAACTATTTATTAACTAGCTAATTTTTTAATCATGAAAATAAATATATATAATTTAATAATACAGTACTTTTTTAAATACCTTAAAAAAACGTTCCACTTAAATATTTCTTCTTGTTCACATTTCTTCATATAAATTAGTATTCATTCCCATTTCCCTTTAGTATTTTCTTTTTTTCATTAATTTTCCACTCGACTTATTTATTCAAATATGAAATAATCTCTATTTGATTTCACAGTTTTCTTAATTTTCCAAACATTTTTCAACTGTTAATAGGGTCATAATAAATATTATAATTTTCTATTTATAGGATTTGTTGCCTGAAAATTCTTTAATATTATAAATCTTTAATCTTGTTATAAAAACCTGTAGATAAAAGAAAGCAAAAGCTAAAATATACAAAATATATAAAATCTAAATAAAAAATCAAATAGTCTCAGTAACAAAAAAAAAAAGAAAAAAAAAAGAAAAGAATAAGTAAGAACCTAAAATAAGACCAAACAGTTAAAGCTTATTTGTACATAAATGGAAATCTCTTAGACATTTGTAAGGGTGTCTTACCTAAATAACCAAAGGACGTCTTCAGGAAAAACAATCTCATGCAAAATAAATAAAAATTAATCTTATTTTATGTGAAACATTATAAATTAATTTATATTTTATGAAAACTAAATACATTTATTTAAAAATACCCTTAAATATTTATCCCTTATTTACTGTCTCCTTCCAAAAATGGTAAAAGGTTCGACATGTTTGGTTATTTTCCGTTTTAGTCATTTTGTTATAAATAGCAAATTTAGTGTAAATAGAAAATGTAAGTTTGTTCTCTGAGACAGTCACGTATGGGTTTCAAAATAAATTGTATTGTTTATCTGAGAAACCAAATACGAAAAATATTTGTACATATATTCATAAAAAATACCAATTTAGTAAAACGTATAAACAATTTAAGAGAAATAGTAAATATTCATATGACTAACCATTCATAATATTATCCAGCAAAAATAAACAGAAGTAATTTTTTCATTACTTCCAAAGTTTCACTAAGTACATAAGAAATAAATTTTGCATGACATCGTGAATACAATTTCCTACTCAGTGAATTGGTATCAAAAAAAAGAGAACATCTTACAATGACAAGCCTATATTAAATTCATTGGAAATGATCCGAATTTTTACTACTTCTGTATATAAAGTTCAGGATATTATTAACTTTTTTGGATTTTCTTTTTTGTTTGCTGGGTAAATAATAGGATTGAAAATTAAATGATAGCGGTCGACTGCTAGAAGTTCTCGCAAAATGGATTTAGTAAACCTTGATTTAATTTTGATATGACTACTTAATTTTGAACAAAATTTTATTTTGTCCAATTTTTTTTGCACGCCGCGTGAGAGAACACTATAACTGATAGCCGTATGCTGCATATATTGCACAGTGCTTTGTCCCAAAGGCAAAAATCAAAAATAAAGTTATACCATAAATATTAATAAATTTTACATTTTTGAAAGCTTATATAATGACAAAATTAGATATGAAAAAAAAAAATATGTTTCCTCCGCTTGTCAACAATATTTGAGCAAAAATTATCTACATGAAAATTTTATTTTTAATGTTTTAAGAAAAAATTCGCCAAAATTCCATTATTAAAGATATAATTTCTAAAATTTCGTTTTAGGGTTTAGTTAGTATTTCCCTTTATGAATTACCTCGAAACTTTTGCAAAATTTGGATAAATTTAATAGACTATAAGGTTTAAGGAAAAACGGGTTATTTTTTATTTCAGATTGGGTCTTTTATTAGCCTGTGAGTAATTCCATTTTAAATTTAAAAAATTTTGACCCTTGGTTACCGATTTAGATAAAATTTGGTGCATGTGCGGAGGAGGATACAGAAGCAGGTAAATTTATTTTTCTCATTGATTTTTCAAAGCTTGTATTTTAAGATGCCATATAAACATTTTGAAAATAATTTTATTACCATATTTTTTGTAAGAATTTTCTTTAGTTTAGTTAAAAAAGTCCATCTTAAATTTTTTTATATTTTTTTGGTAAGAATCGGTGTACTTGCTACAGAGAAAATTTCAGAGAGGTCAAAATTTTTAAATTTAAAATCGAATTACTCCTGTGTAAAATTTGATTCAAAATTTTAACAAAAAATTTTAAATTTGTAATTTCTCAAAAATAAAAATCGATCAATATCTTTAGTGTGACCAAAAATTAAATAATTTTCCCATTTGAGAAGTATAAAGCGGAATATAATACATAAACATTTTAGTTTTTTAAAAATCTTTTTCAAAAATTTGCTAAATATGAGAAATTTCTGCATAATTGTCTAGAAAAAAAAGGTATTTTTCAAACACTATTTAAAATCAAATACGAAAAAACGGGTTATTTTTGATTATGGTTATTTTATTATATCCACCATGGTCGGATTTTTACCAAAACCGATTTTAATGAAATTCAGCACATATAATCTACCCCTTTAAGCGCTTCATATGTCGTATTAACCAGCATCATATCTCTAACGGTTCATATTCTATGATCATTTAAAGTTGGACACCTTGACCTTTTTTGTCAAAAATTAGCAAAAATTTAAGCGTGAAACTTTTATGTGCATTATCAGATTTCAACAAAATTGGTATCATTGAAAAGGACTGAGGTTCGTCTTTATTATAAAATAATAGCAACTAAATATATTCTTGAAAAAAATATTCTTTATCCTTGGATATCTTGAGAAAGAGTCTTTTAAATTTCATTATTTTTTTTACACGATGTTTACAATCAATTTGTCGTTATAGTGTAAAAATGTCAAAATGGAATCACAATGGGATCAGAAGTTACAATAATTTTTCTTTACTAACACATTTTCTATAAGATATTAAGTGATTAAAATTTTTTATATAACATATCAATACAATTTCAAGTACCCTCAGGAGCGGAGCTTAAGAAGCTCAAAGTTGGTTACCTTTGACATAGACAATTTTTAACCGCTATCCAAATTTTTGTTTCTTACTCGATTTCAAAGATTTTTATTTGAAATCAAGTCCAATAAAAGATATTGACTTTAGTCTTACGTCAGCTGGACAAGCGAATTTAATTGAAGAAATTGGAGTCCATAGTTTTTCTAATTATTGAAATTAAATAAAATTGTTGTAAAAATTTAGTATTTGGAGAAACTATAAATATTGTATCTGTAATAAAATCTGTGCTAGTTAAGTTATCTTAACGAAATTTTCGACGGTTGTTGACTTTGTATTTGCAATGGTGATTTGCAAAAAAAAAAATAAGATTTTGGTAAAAAGAATCCTGCAATTCCCAAAGAGCGATCGGAAATCCCAAAAATGGGATTTTTTAATTTTGCTTATGAAGTTCACATTTATTGCAAGTCTTTAAAAAGCCGCCGCCAAACTGCATTATTCTTGTAAATCCATACTTTGGGATTTTAGAACATATAGTCTAAAATTGAAATTTTGATACAAAATAGGTCAAATTCGGCGGGATCTGCATATAGTTTTATTGAATGATTCGGCTCGTTTTTAATTTTGAAATCAACTACCTATTTTTAGAGGAAAAAGAGTGTACAGACTTTTTGGACAAGTTTCAAATTCAAAATCGTTTATTTCTGGACTCGTAAAAGACATCAACTTCAAATTTATTCCATAGATAATTTGGTTCTTTTACTAATTACAAAAAATCAAGCAAAATCGGTTAGAAATGTTGGGCTATATATGAAAAAAATGGACCAAGATCATGCGTTGTGACAGATGAAATTTCAAAGGCAAATAACTCGAAAACTGTAGGAGATAAGTAGCAAATACAAACATGTTTTTCATAGATCTTATCAAGAATTTTAAGAAAAAAAGTTTTATAAAAATGAAAGGTATTGATACTTTTATCAAACGATGTGTAAAATAATTTATTATTATTTTTTATTTAAAAAAATAAACAAAAGAGAAAAAAATATAAAAATACTTGTAAAAAAGATATAGTCGGTTCGACCATATATGAACATATATACGTCAAACATTTTCGGAGATAATATTATATAGAAACTGAGGTAAACTGTGGTAAATTGAAATTCTTGTGAAATTGTGACGGTGATTTTCACAGCTATAAAACTTGTTAGTGTCAAATATTATTACGATATTTTCACGCTAAAGTGATTTTCGAAAGAGGGTTTTATATGGGGGCTATGGCCACTTGTAAACCAATCATAATAAAATTTGGCGCAGTGCTTTTTACTTTAATAAGACCAATTTGTGTCAAATATTTTTCTAAAATTTTAACTTATTTAAGACATTTATAAGCGCTGAAATTCTATTTCGGAAGGACATTTATATCCCATATATATCAATTTCAATAGGCTTAGTCTTTGTATCAAAATAATCATCACATTACCTTTAAAATTTTATTAAAGTAGCTAAAAAAAATATTCGGGTCTTTGTGCACAAGGATTGCATGGGAAGTGGGCGTGTCCTTGAAACGATTTAGCTAAAGTTTGGCATATATGAAGACAGCATGTCAACGTATCAATTTTGAAAATTCAATGTATATGGAAAGTGTGCGTGTCCTTGAACCGATTTGACTAAAATTCAGTACATATATACATAGATAGCTCAAATATGTGATAATGTGCAAATTTTAGGAAAAAAGTCAATTTGAAAATTTAGTTCATATGAAAGGTGGGCGTGTCCTTGACCGGATTTGGTTAAAAATTTTAATTTTTCTTAATTTTTCCATAAGACACTACTATACCAAGTTTTAGATTTCTACGATAATTCCTCTATTTTTGCCGATTCGTTATATGGGAACAAACACTGTGCATTGTGCAATGCTGCTGCATAAAACCGTCTTTTTTCGAGTACATTTCAATAATATTCCACTATTTTCAATTTATATATTCTTAGATTATTTGATAACAATGTGACGTTTAGCTACTTTAATATCTCTAAGAAATCTAGTGTCCAAAATGACTAGTGAAATCACTAGTTTACAGAAAGTGCAAACAACAAATAAAAAGTGCCTTTATGTGACAAATAGAGTAAAAAAATTCACTTTATATTTTATTTGTTATTGTTGCAATAAGTTGAAATTTAAAATGCGCATGCGTTAAACCAACGTGATATGATAAGAAACTTTCAAAAGGATTTTTTGCTTTGTATATTAACGTTTTTCTCATTGTATTATAGTTATTTTAGTATTTTATTTAGTGCAATTTGCAATTTATAGAAAAAGGATTTTTAGTTGTTGTGTTGAACTACAAAATCCTTTATTTTTGCGACAGAATTAATATAAACATTAATTGTTAGTATGAAAAGTTTGTGACAACATTTTAGAATTCGTGTGCATTGTTTATTATTTTTTTGCGAGTCAAATTATACTGATGTAGTCAAAGATACTAAAACGATAGGAACTATTTATAATTTAAGTATATTTTTAATAACACATTTTTAGGAAAAAAAAAGTTAAAAATTAAATTGTATTTTAATAAACTTTATTATATGTATGTAGGTATAGTTTTATTTTTAGATTCGAAAAGTAAATATAAATACTTAAGGTTAAATTAGTCAAATCTTACAATTTTAGTAGAAATCTGTTTTCTAGAGATTTCTGCAATACAACACATCTTTGCTACTAATGCATTAAACGTATCTTCCATATCAGCTGACTACGGTATGATGAACAATTAATCAAAAATTTGACTTCTATGCTCCGATTTTGGGAATGAAAAAGACAGTGTGTTAGTAGGAAAATTTTCGGTTTTGTTTCTGTAACAACAGTAAATAAAATGTTTATTTAAAAAATATTTTTTTCTAATTTGATAAGCAACAAGGTGGCGGGCTTGCTATTTTTGTATGAAGTCAAGTCCATAAATCAACATGGGTCTACAATTAATAAAGACTGTGATTTTATAATTTTAGAAATTTACGGTGTTAGTATTAAATATTTAATTAGAGTAATCTATAGATCGCAAAAGAATATAAATCCTTCAGTGATAAAAAAAGAATGGCTAGAACAGCACTCAGATAAATATAATGATATTATCCTAACTGGAGATTTGAATTATATTTGTTGGAAGATACTTCAATTATAAGCACCTTTCAAACCTTTGGTATACAAATGGTAAATACGATGATTCTCATTCATTTCATCTTAACAAATTGTATTATTCTAGATGTTTTCTGTGTTAATAATACTTCTAAAATGCGATTATATGATCAAATATCTGTACCTGATTTTTCTAAACATGACCTTATATATTTAATTTATTATCTGCCTATATACAAACTTTCAAAAACAAAAACCATATCGTATCGAGATTATGGAGGTATTAGCTATAATGCTCTTAGTTATAAAATTGATCATTTCCTATCTTTTCAAAAATATGTACCAATAAAAATCAAAATAATTAAGAATTGTTCAAATCCTTAGTTTAACGTGAACATATGTAACTTAATAAAGGAAAGAAATTTGGTCTATAAAAAGTGAAAAAGATATATATATGCTTAAGAGGTACCGTAAATAATACTATCAAATCTGTTAAAAAGCAATATTTCGGTAGAAAATTCCATCCTAACTTAAACGGAAAAAAATTTTGGAATTTGGTTTTTAAAGATGGTATAAAGGGGACAAATCTGTGCTAAACGATCTAAATAAAACTTTTACTACACATCATTCATTAAATATTATGATACATATTACACATTACATTATGATAGTTTACCAATAAATAACCTGAATACTTCATTTGACTTTTATTGCATCAATCAAGAAGATATTCTAAAGGCTTTTCTTTCCGTAAAATCAAAGTCGGAAGGCTTGGATGGTATAAACCCGACTTTTGTTAAAGCTTCATTGCCTAAAAGATTGCCTTACGTTACATACATTTTTAATAAAATATTTGTGACTTTGACATATCCAAAATTGTGGTAAACCGTTAAAATTATTCCGTTACCTAAAGCCGATAAGAAATTTAGACCTATAGCTATCCTTCCCTATTTATCAAAAACTTATGCATAATCAAATGACAAATTATCAAATCGCAAATAAATTATTGCATAATAAACAATCTGGTTTTAGAAAAAAAGAGGTTGCATTACAATTCTTATTGATGTCTCAGAGGAAATTCGAGTACACGTTGACAACGGAAGAATTGTATTTTTAACGCTGCTGGATCATTCTAAAGCCTTTGACTCCGTAATTCACTGCATATTGATCACAAAACTTGTCAAACTATTTGGATTTTCCACATGTTCATCGAAATTGGTTTTGTCATATCTCCAGTCTAGAACACAAAAAGTCATTTCAAATGGCAAGTCACCAACGCCCGCCGGAGTAAGTCGTGGCATTCCACAGGGGTCTATTTTAGGCCCCTCGCTATTTTCGTTACAGTAATAAAAGCTAGCCAAATTCATATGTATGCTTATGACGTACATCTATATACTTCTTGTAAAAACAGACTTTAACAGTTGTATTTTAGATATAAATTTAGATTTAAAAAATATTTATGATTATGCATCGTGGAATGATTTAATTCTTAACCCTAAAAAATCTCAATGTTTAGTCATAAATTATAAGAATTTTAATACAAGGTTTCTTTTACCAATTCATATTAATGATACTAACATATATTATGTTAAAAATACTAAGAATCTTGAAATAATATTGAATGAAACTTTATCATGAAATGAACATTTGGAATCAAATGTAGCCTTTGGCGTTCACATTATTACACAGCATAACATATTCTACTCTTGCTTGCCAAATCTTATATATTGCCAATACTCCTTTATGAGTGTGAAATGTTCAGCAGCTGTGATAATATTTTTTTAAAGAAAAAAACACAGAAAAATCAAATTTAATGGGGAATGTTTATTATCATTTGAAAGAACATTCTTTGGCATTTGTTTTTTGAAGATTATGTCTATCAAATGTTGGCCGTTGCTACGTCGCAGATGGTCCATTCGTTGAGTCCAATTTTCGTTGACTCGTTCGAGCATTTCGACTGGTAGCTAGCGAATGATACGCGTGATGTTTTCCTCCAAGGCCTGAATCCGCATAAACTTTAGACTTTACATATCCCCACAGGAAAAAGTCTAACGGTGTGATATCACACGATCTTGGTGGCCAATCGACCGGCCCAAAACGTGAAATTATGTGCTCACCGAAGTGTTCTCTCAAAAAATGTGGGAAGTGGCTTCGTCTTGCTGAAACCAAATGTCGCCGACATCACGAGCTTCAATTTCAGGCATCAAATAGTCGGTTATCATGGCACGATAACGGGCGCCATTGACGGTTACGTTCACACCGGCATAATTTTTAAAGAAATATGGACCGATTGATGATTCCACCGGCCCACAAACCACACCAAACCGTTGTTTTTTCTGGATGAAGTGGCAGTTCTTGAATCTCTTCAGGTTTCTCTTCGTCCCAAATGCGGCAATTTTGTTTTTTTACATACCCATTGAGCCAGTAATGGGCCTCATCGCTGAACAAAATTTGCCTCAAAAACGTCGGATCTTCTTGGAACTTTTCAAGAGCCCATAGAGCGAAGCGATGTCGCTTGGGATGGTCGATCGGCTTCAGTTGTTACACAAGCTGTATTTTGTATGCTTCCAATTTAAGATCTCTACGTAAAATGCGCCAAGTCGTTCCATACGTCAGTCTGAGTTACTGCGAACGGCGCCGAATCGACTCTCCAAGGTCTTCGTGTACACTCTCAGCTACGGCCGCTGTATTTTCTTCACAGCGTGCTGGACGTGGTCTATTCGGTAGAATATTATCCAATAATGAATGCTGGGTCTCAAAATGGGTGATGGTGTTGTGAATAGTACGCTCAGTAGGCCTATTATGTTGACCATAAGTTGAGCGAAGTGCACAAAACACATTCCTCACATAACGTGAATTTTCGTAATAAAGTTGAACGATTTGTAAACGTTTTTCAGGCGTAAGTCTTTCCATTATGAAATGTCAAACAATACTAAATAAAAATAACATGACAGCGTGACACGACTCACACGTGATCTGTCAAAAAAGGTTATTGAAAAAAGTATCTCTAATTGAATCACCCTTTATAACTAAAGGCAAATTATTGAGAGCTTTCAACATAATCGTAAGATATTTATTTGGGTTAAGAAAATATAACCGCATATTCATGTATACTAAACAAATCTATGGAATCTCTTTTGAAGAATTCCTAAAATTTAGAACTTTATTAGTGATACATAAAATTATTTTTGATAAAGAACCAGACTACATCTATAAAAAGATGACTTTTACAAGATCCGCGCCTATGTCCTATACTAAACAACTATATTGTAGACATTTTTTCTTCATTAATACAACAAGATTTTGGAACTACTTGTCATATTATCACTTTATATCAAAAGTAATATGTTTTGAGAATAAAATTTTTAATTACTTTCAAACATAATTGTTTTGTATTCATTGTTTTTAAAATTCAAATCTATAGAAAGATTTTGCTATTTATATAATATTTATCAAATCTTTCTAATTATTCATTTATGGCTAATGTCTTGTAACATTAGGATTATCGATAAAATAAATAAATAAATTTTGTCAGTATGAGCTGATAACCAACTCGAACTTAGTTGTCCAGTAATGTTTCCATCCATTTTCGTACCGGGTTTACTGCATTTAACAAACAACATTTCAATTATGCTCCTACAACATGTTCGATGTTGCTAGTTAATTTAAATTTGATTTAAGGGACTTGTATGAATTTTTCAATGTATTTCTTCTAGAGTAATTGTTAATGTAAAACATGTTGCAGGAAAAAAGCAACAAGTGCAAGTGAATGCAAATTCTAGTTTGAAAAGCACTGCTTGTTTTCTTTTATACTACTTTTTTTAATGCGTTTTTTTTTGTTTTTTGGTACAACTAGTTTTTTTTTCGGGCTTCAAAAAGTCGAAATAAACGAAAAAAAAAACTTTTTGTCAATATTCCGCCATTTATGGACCAATTTTTACGATTTTCAATAGCAAAAGTCTCGGAGGCATTGTTGGTGTTTTGATAGGTATATAACAACCGACACACAGGCGGACATTGCTATTTCGCTATACTTCTTAGAAGGACCCAGAACATACATACATTAAAGTACATCAATTTGTTTGAAGACAAAAACTTTTGCAAATGTACAAATGTAGTTGGACCATTTTTTAAAACACTTTCAAAAATATAGTTTTCGATCAATAATATGCACAATTTTTAATTTATTATCAAAAAAATTACAACATATAATAGATACATGTCGATTTATGTATTAATGAGTTAAAATTTTTTTAAAGTTAGTTTGTAGCGGGGAACATATAGGTTTATTTGATTATAAAAATTATCTTACAGACTGGTTCTATAGAGACACAAAGGTCAGCTTTAGTCCTCAGTCATAAAACAACGTCCACAAGGGCTTTAAAAGTCCTCAAGGGTTAATTATTTTTTTATATATATAATTTATATTATTTTTAAAAGTTAAACGCTTTCGTGTTTTTTTTCCACAGAGCTTTTCATTGCTCGAAAGCTAGATTCAGAGTGATTTTTATTACAACGATGGTCTTACATCTAACCAAGCTATAAAAATAAGACGAACGTAACATAAAACAAAATTAGTGATAATTGTAATTACATGTGACTTTCAAACTGTAAATGTCATTCTATCACACAGAGTTGTATTTTAAACAATTTTTAAATGAAAGTATATTTTAACAAAATAAATTAATTAATAGTATTCTTGCTGACCGTTGAATTTAAATATAATTGTTTTTAATTAAAAAAATATATAATTATTAGCTAAAATAAAGTAATTAACAATTACATACTTTTAAAATTAATACAAATTTGGAATAAAACGAATATAAACAAATATGAAAATAAAGCAGCTCCAAAAAGTAAAATTTTCGATGAATTTTTTTTTAATAGTGTTATTTTATATAAGCGTGAATATTTCAGATATTTTTCATCATAATTATTCATTCATGATATGTATTCATTTAAACCTTTAGTAACAAAAGTAATATTTTAAGATCTCCGGTCCATAATAGGTTTAGTTAATTTTTATGGTAAAAAAGGGTTAGTTAAGAAAATAAATTTCACCAGAAGGGTGAATTTATCAAAAAGCTATAAATTCATGTAAATTAGCGACTAAATTTATTCGATTACTACTTGCGCAATTTTAAAATAATTAATTATATTTTTCATAAATTCATTGATATTTAAATAATTATAATAATACTTCCATACAACTTATTTTCAAAAATTGCTGATTTAACCTTTTGATAACTATAAAAAACCGTATAAAATTACGGTTTTGTTGCTAAAGGTTAAATTCCAATAATCTTCAATAGTAGTAAGATACCTTGAAATCCAATATATGTTGAAAATTGTCCGAAATATTTAAAATTATATGTTTAAATAAATAAAATATGACTATAAATTTTAATAAAATCTTAATATTCTGCGAATGAAAAGAGATGTAACAATTGTTTGAATGGATATTCCAGGCATTAGTACGTTATCAAAACTTTCAGATCTAATATTTTGGTAATCATTTAAGAAAATACTGATCTTCATATGTAGGGGGGTACATTTAAAATTTTTTCGTGATGCACTTTAATATACATTCATACATAATTTTGTGATCTTAAAATTGTAAAAACTACAAATGGAATGACAAACTTATATACATATACCCCTAACACCTGTCTCGAAGGGTAAAAACATTTACATTTCTAAAATTTCTACTATATATTCCCAAATTCAATAAAATTTGGTGCATCGCACATAATCAGCAAAATCAATATAAAATTATTTTTATATAAATGGTTTTTTTTAGTACATTCGGACTGAGCATGAAAACTTGTTCAATGAGTTTTCGCTCGAACACATTACTGAAAACTCAAATTTTCCCATAAAAAAAAAGAAAAAAACACCAAATCAACAAGTTTTCGACGGAAACAAAGTACATTTAAAAAACAACATTACACAGTGGGGCAGAATCAAAATTTTTTGGAAATAAATCTGTAACTTCTAATTGGCTAACTGCATTTACATAAAATTTCACATAGGCTTAGCAAAGGAGCGGGCAATTTTTAATTTGGAAGAGAGACCACACACAGTCCACAGGAACGTAGCTATAGGGGCTAAAAATAGGATACCTTTGACATTTTAACTGCTTGCCAAATTTTTGTTTCTTATCCGATTTCTAACATTTTTACATCTTCTTAAAGCTCTCCATAGCTTACACGTGATATTTATCTCTTACAGTTTTCAAGCTATTTGCATTTGAAATTTCAACTATCTCAATTTTGCCAAATCTTGGTCCAATTTTTTCAATATATAGTTCAATATTGTTATTCGGTTTTCTAAAACTTTTACACAATTAGTTAAGAAACTAAATTATCTATCGAATAAAAAAATTTTAAGTCGATATCTCTTACGAGTCCAAAAATAACCGATTTTTAAATTGAAAATTTAAAAAATTAAGATCTTTTTGTGTGTTTTTATTCGAAATAATATCTACACTAGAATGCAATTTTTTTGCAATTTAATGTAAAGGAGCCGTAATCTAGACATAATTATCTATCAAACACGATAAAAAAATCGCTTAGAAAATATTAAAGTTATTAGAAATTAATTTATTTTGTTCAATCAGATACAAAATTATATAAAATATCATTTCATTTAGTATAAATAGAAATCTCTAATGTTTTTATTTAAAAAATAATAAATTAAGAGCATTTTAATTTTTTTTTTTTTTTTTTATTCACAAATAACACCTATGACAGATTTGTGGATATGAATGTTAAATAAGTTAAACTTCGAAAATACTCACTATTATAAAAAAAATTACTTGGTTGGGAGATTTTTCATTCTAACACAACATTTTCTTTTGAAACAGTAATTCTTATCCAAGCAATGGATCTCTAAATGTTAGATGTAAATGTTATAACTTCAAAATACTTATAAAAAAGACTAAACTCATGTTGTGTTCATACGTATATGAGATTATTTCTGACCACTGCACAGTGGGGCAGAATCGCAATTTTTTGGAAATAAATCTGTAACTTCTGATCGGCCGGCTGTAGGCATAGCAGAGGAGTGTACAATGTTATGTTTGGAAGGGGGCACAATAATCCCCCCAGGGGCGGAGCTAAGGAGGCTCAAAGTTAGGTACCTCTGACATAAAAAAATTTTTATTGCTTGCAAAATTTTTGTTTCTCTTCCGATTTTTATATATTATTGTAGGCCCTGATAAGACCTATAAAAAACATGCTTACAAGTCCTATCTATCTCTTATAGTTTTCGAGTTATTTGCGTTTGAATTTTTAAGCACCATAATTTTGCATGTTCTTGGTCCAGTTTTTTTTCATACATATCCTAGTATTTCCGACCTATTTTATTAGTTTTTTTCTTAACCAGTTAAAGAACAAAATTATCTATTGAATAAAAAAAATGTGAAGTCGATATCTTTACCGAATCCAAAAATAAACTATTTTGAATTTGAAAATTGCAAAAAAGACGACTTTTTGTGTTTTTTTAGCCGAAAAAGTATCTACACTCTTTTTTATCTAAAATAAAATTTTCTTTAGCAACATATAATATGTTTGCACTTTTCTGAAAGGTAACTTCACAGAGATGACTTTAAGATAAAAAACAAGCCCAATAACTCAATTGGTCATGGTACATACCCTCCCGAATTCGACCCATTTTATATGAAAGTTTTGAATTTAGACCATGTTTTCTCAAATCCCATAAAACGAATCGACAATCGGAATTTTCTTCTATATGTTGTTACAAGTTTTGGGAATTTTGATTAGTTTATTTGGGAATTCAGGAAAACCCTACCCCTGATTGAAATTTGGTTAACGCGCTTTTATTTATATTAATAAGATCCAAATTTGCTGAAAATTTCATTAAGATATCTTTATAAACAAATATGTTATTACAATTAAAAAATTTGTATTTTCTCCAAAAACCCCAAATTGGGCCCTTTGTTTGGTTTATTTCTAAATAGCGAAAGAAATTTTAAAGGTATTTTTGATACCTTTAATATGACATCTCAATGAACTTTGTACATTTTTTATCTATTTTACACTGTTAAATCGCTATATTTCGCGAACCACTTTATAAAATTATCTGAAATTTTGTGGCAGTCTTGACGAGTATAATGATTGTACCAAATATTATAAAATTCGGAAGTGGTGAGGAAAACAGCTGATTGGTTTTAAATGGAATGATTTAAGGACGACCAATAAAAGTTAATAACAGCAAATAATTTTTTAGATGTTGCCAGATTCGAATTGTGATCTAAATTGACATTCCTGAAGAACGAATTTGATTTCCAAAAAAAAACTTGACAATCGACTTCCGCCAAAAGTCTTTAATTTTTTATATGAAACCTATATGGAAATATGCATGGCGAAATGAAACAGGTGGCAACAGTTCTAGAAAAATAACAATACGGCATATTCATATTTTTTTTTTTTTACATGGAGTTTGTGCTTATATAGAGTTTGACAGTTCTTATATAAAGTTTGACAGTTCTAAATACTAAAAAATAATCAGCTGGTTAAGTGAGCTCACCTGTTTGAATTCGTCTTGGAAGTACATATATAAATATGTTGGCACAATGTATGTGATTTTATACATTCATTCATTATACTATGTAGTTCAGTAAAAGTTTCACTTTCATTGTATTATAAAGCAGAGGACACTGTATTCTATAAAATTTAAAAATATATTTCGTCTTTATCACTATAAAAAAAGAAATATTCTTTGTCAAAGCTTTAGATTTAACTCAACTTTTTATACCACAAATTGTTTTCAGCTTGACAAATTACATTTGAACTTGTAACTTGACAACTTCTAAAATATCTTGACAATCAAGTTCATTTAAGGCCGTCTGGCAATCCTATGTTATTAATAGCAAAACACAAATCTAATTTATTTACATAGTGTCTACATTAGGCAAATTTTTATCAAGGTAACCTTAGTTAAACAGCTGATTATTATTTTGGGTGTTACAGTTGCCAAACTGCATATATAAAAAATAAAAATGAATACGAAATGTTGTTGTTTTTGTGCAATTCTTGCCACCTTCCACGAATTCGCGCTAAGTTTGACGTTTGTTTTGATAAAAAAAAACTGTCTAATGTAGACACTATGTTATATTAACATTAAGAGCTTTCGATATCAGGAGGGTGTTTGCTACTTAAATAACAGTCGACTGCAGTATTTTAAAACTGCTGTGGCAAAAACACCCTCTTGCTTCGATTTCAATATTCGCACTATGACCTCTATACTCACTTACACATATTCAAGATTATTTAATTTTTTTTTTATTTTTCTTTTTCAGCATAAAGTAAAGGCACATATACTGTGTGAAAAAACAATGGTAAAGCAATTCAGGATAAATTGGCTGTACAAATTTAAAAATATGGTTTTATTACTTCAACACATCTGATCGTTTTCGCATGTGTTCTACAATGTTCTGAGAATTTCATGTTTGTCACGCATGGATGCATTTTATATCCTGTTTTTTGTTATAGTGAAAATTTTTGCCTTACTAGCAATGTAAAAAAAGTACCAATTAGTTTTTATTAGTGCAAAGTTATCGAAGGCAAACATAGAATAACAGGAACACAACAATCGTTATTCACGTCCTTAATCAAAAGGTACTGAAGCCCTTTAGAGACAAAAGAACAATCGCATTGAAATGAAACCATAATTTTCTTCTATGAATATTTTTCTAGTAAGTGACCAATGGTATTAATTTATATATATTTTTATTGGGCCTAGAAATTAGAAAAATACTTATGAATAAGTCGTTGAATACTTACTCAAAAAATAACTTTTGAAAAGTTGCTTCATCGTATAAAATAAAGAAAGAAAAAAAAAAACTAAAATGAAAAGGAAAAATAACACAGATTCTTTATGGAAGTCATTTATATAATAAAAATCAATCTGTGTTTATTTGTACCTTATAGATAGCTGAACCGCGAAGGTCCGAAAGTAAAATAGGCTACTTTATTTTTCGATATCGGAGCAGGGGATACAAATAAAGTATCAATTATCGTATATCTTAGGAACTACTTCCTCAAAAGTCTTACAATTTTTAGGATACAACTTCCTTATCATCCTTTAGAATAGGGCTGAAAATTAAAATAATAGAACCTGGGGAAATGGTATCCCCCATACAAAGAAAATACTAATACTGTTACAGCAAAAGTTTTAAAATCTTACAATAATATCTTTCTCATTAACCTCTAAATTTAAAATGAAAATGGGACGGGTAGGAACAGGGAAGATAGTAACCACCATACAACGATATTAAATATCGCATATCTTAATAACTGTTATAACAAATGTCTTAACATTTTGTAGGACTAACTTTTTCATCAACCTCTACAATTTAAGAAGAAAATGGGATGGAAAGGATCAGGGGAATAGTGCCCCCATACAACGAAAAGATTAAATGTTTAAGCAAATTATAATTTAATAAATATAAATTTTCTAATCCAATTTCTTCTTTTTATTTTACTTCGTCACAATAAGGGCAGCAAAGCGCACCGTATTAAGCTGATATAATTATAATATTATAAAACTATACAAAATTATAAAGTTATAAAATTATGAAATTTATAAAATTATAAAATTATAAATTTATAAAACTACAAAATTATGAAATTATAAAATTATAACTACAAATAAGCAGATAGGCTAATAATCTATAAACAAGGGCAAAGTTAGTTATTTTTTATGATTTTTGCTGCTTATAATATAACCACATAATCACATAACCTGACATCCAACCTATCGTGAACAACCTTAATATAAAATTCATAAAATTATGAAATTATAAAACTTTTCTTGTTGGTGGATCATTCCTTTTATCGAATTTTATATTATACAGTTACACTGCCTGCCACTTGAATAAGGAATCACATTTTTTTAATTTTAATTAATTTTTTGCGCAACCAAATTTCAAAGTGTTGGCTTTAGTTTAAGACATGTATTTCTGTGGTACTATTTCGTGTGTCACTTGAATAAGGAATTCTTTTAATATTAATCAGGAAGGCTGTGATTTGAATTTCTTTCAATATAAACGGCTAGAGAATTTTTAATTTGATAGTTTTTAAAAAGTTTTTATTCAAAATGGGAAGTGATAAGGCTCCTAATAACTCTGAGAAAGAAAAAATTCTGATTTTGAAATATCAGGATCAGAATCCGGTCCAAATAGCCAAAAACGTTAATAGAGGAAAGACAGTTGTGTACAATTATTTAAATAACGTGGAAAGATATGGAAAGAAGATGAAAGGGCGGAAAAAGAATTGCATTAAATTCTGCCATTTTGGTATCAAAATTACGTGAAAAAAGTGGAGTCAGCGCCAGTCTAAGAACAGCGCACCGTACTTTAAAGTCGTGCCCATACATAGTCCGACGAAAACTGCAAAAAAAAACACTACTTAATGAAAAACGCAAATCACAACGTCTACAGTTTGCCAAAAATACAATGACATGGTCCGACAAATGGTTTAAAGTTGTATTTTCTAATGAAAAAAAGTTTTATATTGATGGTCCCGACGGGTATAACTATTACTTTCATGACCTAAATAAGGAGGAATTATTTTTTATAATGGTATGGGGTGCCATTTCGTATTATGGTACCAATAAATTACTTTTTGTATCCAACAAAATGACTGCAACGACATACAAAAACATTCTGGAGAAAACATTTCCAAAATTTAATGATTTCTTTGGAGCCATACCTTGGATGTACCGCCAGAGTAATAAAACAATGGATTAATCAACAAGGTGTTTAACTTTTGGATTGGCCCCCATAATCACCAGACCAGAATACAATGGAAAATGTCTGGGGTTGACTTGCAAGTAAAGTTTATGAAGGAGGAAAACAATTTGAGACAATAGAATCCTTAAAGGATGCAATAACGGAAGCATGGAGTTCAATTTCGCTAAATTACTTAGAGTCATTTACAAGTCGATGCCAAACCGCATTTTTGAGGTTATTTCTAAAAATGGTGGCAGTACTCATTACTAATTGAATACTAGAAGATAATAACTTTCATTTTTATAACCTAAAATTTAAAAATAAATTACAGTTTGCTTAGTTTTAAAATATTCCTTATTCAAGTGACACACGAAAAAGTACCACAGAAATACATGTCTTTAAATAAATGCATAATTTTAGTATAACAAAATATGTATATTTTTTATTTCTCCAGGAAAATAAAGCCAACACTTTGAAATTTGATTGCGCAAAAAATTAATTAAAATTAAAAAAATGTGATTCCTTATTCAAGTGGCAGACAGTGTATTTTATGTTGTTCTATAACTATATAAGCAAATGTTTATTCGTTCCTTTATGTCTGTAAGATTTTTTTAATTTAAATGCTAGCTGTTATTTTAAGTACAACATGTTTTCTAATCTCCATTAAAGACATTTACATAAAACGCTTTTATATTGAAAAAGTTTATTGTTGTTGCTACTATTAATTTCTATATCTTGCTCTTACCAGCAGTGCTGCCAGAAGGTTAGAAAAAAAAGGCTAAATTAAAAGGTAAAAAAAAACTAAATGCCCCAAAAAATAAAGAGAGAAAAAAAGTTAACATTTTTTTAATTGTTTAAAAACTTATTTTTTTCTCGTTCTAATTAGTTTTCAATATTTTCTAAAGATATTGTAATAAATTTTTTGCCATCAAAATTACCCCAATATATTTCGTAGGAGAAATGAGAAAATGTTTTAAGATGTTTTTTCGTAATTCTTTAACTATAATTCCTTATCGATTAATCATTTCCAAATCTTTTAGTGCTTTTTCGCTTTTAAAAGATTTTTTTTAATAAATAGTTTCTGTAGTTATTGATGTATATTAAAAAAGTATTTGTAATAATCGCTTTAGCAAGTCCATAAAATAAGTAATGTTTTTTTTTTTCAAAATCAAGAACAACTAATATACTAAAATACTAATAACTAATTATTTGTATTATTATAATTACTTTTTTATTGGCTACATTAACTATAGAAACCATGTATAAACATAATTTTAGTAAATTCTTATAAAAGCGAAAGATCACCCATAAAGTTAAAAATGCTTAATCAAAACAGAAATAGAGTTTAAAAATGTCGAAAAATCGCTTCAAAACATTAAGTCATTTTTCATATGACATATAACCCAAATTTTTATAGAAATTATTTGGACGATTTTTCATTTGGGTCATTTTACTAATAGCTGTTCTATGTTTTATTTATAAATTTATTACAATGTCTTTAAAAACTATAAAAAACTAATGAGGACAAAAAAAAGAAGTTTTTAAATTAAAGAAAAAATTCAAACTTTTTTTCCGGCCCTATTTTTTGGGACATTTTTGACCTTTTTTAAAGTTTAGGTTAGCCTTTTTTTCTCGACTCCTGGTAACACTGGTGATAAGTAAATATTTAAAGATTTATTTCGACAATTTGTTGGAAATGTAAATAGCCTTAAATTGTAAGTACTCTTGTTAGTAAAGAAATATAAATTGGGTAGTAAAATTAATTTTAATTTTAAAATGGATGGTATGAAAACTTTGTAGGGAATATTTAGTTTCTTTGAAATTATTCTTTAAATAAGTATAATAGAAACATTTAGGGGACTCACATAGTGCCATAAAAACATATGTCCTAAAATAATAGCATGAAAAAATACGACTGTTTTAAACAACCCCTCATAATCTCATAACCTCATAATCAAAATATTGAATTAAAATCAGTCAAAAAAAGTGAAAAACCAAAATAATAGCCAGTTTATGTGAAAAGTGATGTTGTGATGGCAGATTCAAGTAAATTAACAGCATTTTTTATTTGTTTTTGCATAAAATAATCTCCGCTGATTAAATACGACAGTACAATAAACATAGCACACAAAGCTCTATAATTTTAAGACACTTTTCGTTTGAAAAGCAACAACAATATTTTTAAACCATTGTAAAATTTAAGAACATTATGACAAAATGACATGATAGCACATCTTGTGAATCTCCCAATTGTATTTAAACATTATTTTAAACTTTAATAAAAGGAAATTTTTTTGTATTAAGTAAATTAGAATAATTTGGAAAATTTAATTTAATTTCGTGATACATGAAATAGTACCACAGAAATACATGTCTTTAAATAAATGCATAATTTTAGTATAACAAAATATGTATATTTTTTTATTTCTTCGGGAATCTAAAGCCAACTCTTTGAAATTTGGTTGCTCAAAAAATTATTCTTTTCTGAACTTTAGTTTAGCAGATATACTTAATTAAAGTTAAAAAAAATGTGATTCCTTATTCAAGTGGCAGGTAGTGTATTAATAACCAGGGCAACCAAAAATATGCAAAATCATATTTTTCGGCTTGAAATGAACCAATCTGTTAGTTATCTATTAGGGTTTTCATTCGAATAATGTTCACTCGAATAATTCGAATAATTTGATACGAATAATTGTTGGAAGAATTTAAAACTATATATATATATATCGGTCCATAAACAATCGAGTAATTTACAAATCTGTTTTTTTTTTATTTATTTAATGTAGTGCGGAATCATATTTAACAGTGATATTTTTTTTATACTTAAAATGAACTTATTAAAACATTTGTTAGATACATGTGATCATGCAGTTATAAGCCTATTATGAATCATTTTTTGAGATTTTTTTTTTTCGTAATAAAGTTGAACGATTTGTAAACGTTGTTCAGGTGTAAGTCTTTCCATTATGAAATGCCAAACAATACTAAACAAAAATAACATGACAGCATGACACGACTCACACGTGATCTGTCAAAAAAGGCTATTGAAAAAAGTATCTCTACTTGAATCACCCTTTACAAGGTATTAACCTAATAACCTTTTTAGTTTTATTTCCAGTGATGTTGTCTCTAAATCTGTACAGTTTTATTTGAACTTTTTTAAAATTTGTTTAACAAAATTTTAAAAAGTTTGAAATTGGAGTTTTAAAACAACCTTTAAGAAATCAACATTTTTTAAGTATGCATTTTTGTTTCTTGCACAAACAAAAACTTATTTTTCAGTAATTATGGTTCAAATTTAATTAAAAATAGCATTTTATTTCAACATTTTTTAAACAATTTAAAATTTGTTTATACACTCCATAAACAAGTGATCTAAAACACATTAAAGGTCTGGGGAATTCGTAATAACTTTAACATTTTTTAAACGACTTTTTCCTTTTTATATCTTGCTTGAATGATAATTATGTGAAGATTATGATTATTTAACATTTAGTTACAAAGCAAATTATTTAATAGCTAATTTTTGCTAAATAAAAAAAAAACTGTAAAAAGGCTATATTTTACCCATATAAAGGTTCGATAGGTGTTATGAGCCGGATAGATTTAAGAGTAATAAAAATTATAAGTTTATAAACTCCTCAATAAAACCGTATAAAATAAACTTAGATTAAGTAGCATGAAAGGATTTCCCAGCTAGCTCTATATTTGGTATGATTGGTTCTTAACCCCTAATTTTACAACGCATAAACATAGATTGTGCAAATGAATTTTTATGAATTTTTATATGAGCGATATGACGACACGGTGTTAGGTCACGTATGGCATCATTACTCCTATCCATGATGAATGATCACCAACTCCTGGCAGATTATCTACCGTAATTTATTTATTTATCTGTTCCTAAATATATAACAAAAAGCTAGTTAGATTCAGTTTTGAACTGCATGTTTAAAATTGGAAATTTTTTGGTAGCTTTTAAATTAAGAACAATTTAGTTAAGTTTGTTGAATATTTTGTCGTTAAGATATTTGAAAATTTTATTCTTTGAAAAAATCGAAATCTTTCGGCATTCGTGAATGGCAAAATAAATTAAAAAATCTACACATAGGATCCAATATATTAAATTTGACATGTGTTTTTTTAAAACCTGGATTTGGTGATGGGAAATAAATTTATTACTCCGGAGATTTTTTTTATTTCCTTTCCTACAACTATTCTCTAAAGGGTTTGTCAATAATGGTGTGGTTAAACCACAAGTTTTGGCCATCAATAATCCCCCAAAGATAAGGAAATACCTTATATTATAATAACATTTTCATCAATTACCTCTTGGGGGTATAAAAATTTAAAAAAAAATGCATTAAAAAACCTTTTTTTAATAATTAAAAAAATTAATATTTTATTATTAGCTAATTTACTAGTGTTATTTAAAACTTTCTTATAATAATTAATCACTACCGCAAGTTTATTAAATAAGACTTTTTTAGTATATTGGTCTTATTGCCTGTTTCTATAACACGAACGCAAAAACGACTCGTCTAACTTACATTTAAAACAAAAACAAATTTTGAAATTTTCATTTTTGTTTTAAATGTAAGTTAGACGAGTCGTTTTTGCGCTCGTGTTATAGAAACAGGCAGTTAATAGTTTCACTTTCACATTAAGAATAAATGGTTAGAAATAATTTAAGTAACTACCAATGTCTAATTAATTGCGTGGTAATAAAATTCCATTGGTGTTCAATGAGAACTAATGACGAAGATCTATTCATGTATGTTAAAGAAAGATAGTTAATACCCAGCAAAAACTTTTTGGTTTTCGGTAATAACAACTACTTATTAAAGTAGTTTCTTGGTAATGAGGCGTCATTATTATTTGCCTATTCTGTATTACATTAATAAGTACTCAGCAGTATAATAGCTGAAGCTGTTAGTTTTTTATAAAAAAATGTCTAAAAAGATATTTTAAACTAAAAAGAGTTTTTGTCGCTTAGGATGCTATGTACAAGATGGTGTACTGAGTAAGTCGTCAGTCAGTAAAAACGAATGGTTAGTGTGTGTCCAAGTTCGAGTCTCACCGACGGCAAAATTTTTTTGTTTTTTTTTATTTTTGTTTCCGTTTAGGTACATATTTTTGAGTACCCCTAGAGACAAAAAATAACTACATGAATTTGTGGACAAGTCGAACAAAAATAACTAGTTATTCAGGCAAAAAATAAGTAGTTTATTTTTGTTTCCAATTATACCTGCTAGCTTAACAGGAAAGCAAAGTTTTTGCTGGGTAAAAATGCATCATAAAGAATAATGCAACTAATAAAACTGCAATAATTTACTAAGGCAAGCAATTTTATATCATGCGATACATTTTTAATTTAAGTAGGACATTTACCTTACATCTGACACCAATATTGTATATAATTAAAATCATTTTATAAATGATTTATGTTTATTATAATGTATATAAATAAATATTAAATGAAAAAGTTTGGGGAAAAATTCTGTTTATAAAAAAAAATATTCTGTTTAAGAAAAATCGAAACATATGGCACGTGTTAACAATATTCAATTTCGCTAATATTTCACACAATATATTTTTACAACCCAATGAACGATTTTAGAGGGAGTAACGGTTCAAATTCAAAAGTCGGTAACTTATGGCTCTGTCTAATGTACACATAAATAAGTTAAGCATACAAATATGTATCGGTTTACATTTAAACTTAATTCCCATATAAGGCTTTGACAATAGTGTGGAGTATTATATAATTCATATTTTATATTTTATATTGTATTTAAAAAAATATTTATATTTATATTTATATTCACTAGAGTATCCAATTATTCGGGTTTTCATATTAATCATTTAATTCGACAAATAATTATTGGAGGTTAAAAGTTGATTATTCGAATAACCGAATAATATTCGGTTATTCGAATTAAATTTAGTATTCGATATATTGAAATAGTTATTTAGAAACATAATATAGATCAAATTCTTTCATAAAGAGTTTACCTTATTAGTGTTTTGCCCATTTGTAAGAAAAAATTGCATTTTTTACCTAATACTACCAAATATTCTCCTAATTTAATTTATAAATCAATCTTTTTAACTTTTTCTCTATGAGAATGATTTTTTGTCATAAATATAAATTTTAATATTGGTCTTTTTGCGTACATTTTGTCATTTTGTTAATGCAAATTAAAATTTTTTATTACTTATAAAACTTCGAATTTACATTACTCTAAACTGTGTTTTTTGAATTGATATTTACACAAGCTTTATGATGTTATATTTTAATCTTTTCTTAAACATTCTATTCCAAAGAATAAAAAACTTCCAAATAAAGTCAATAAGATCCTGAAGTTGTGAGCCAAAAGTTGCAAACTCGGATTATTTCCAATGAATTTAACATTTTATTGCATAACATTATTTTTAAAATACTTGTTTTTAGTATCAAGTATTAGCAAAAATAACAACAAAATCTCTATATTTTATTTTAATAATATATTTGAATGCCGTTTTCATTACTTCTTACATAAAAAGAATAACTATGGATACCTTGAAAATAATAAAAAAAATTACTTCCCTAAAAATTACTTTTATTTATTTTTGTTGTTATATAACAGATGTTAAAAAAAGATGAAGCTAACATAAATACATACCAAAAATAAAAAAAAATAAATATATAAAATTTTTATTTTCAGAAAACTAAATTTCGTTTAATCGATTATTTGACACAAATTATTCGATTTATTCGTTATTCGAAAATAAACAATTCTCAATTATTCGAACAGTTAATCGACCAAAATTAATCGGATAACCGAATGACGGTTAATCGATTGGATACCCTAATATTCACCTTTTTCCGTTCAATTCATATTCATAGTCTTTGTGACATCACCTCGTTGAACAACCCCATCCCATGCCGCCTATACATAATCCTTTTGTGACAAGATACAAAAAGAGTTTGAATAACAAGCAAAAGCAGCCATAGAAATGAATAGAATATATGAGGTTAATAAATTATGAATGAACAATCCACAGATGACAAGTGAGAATTATAAATAGAGAAAACATTAATACTAACATCTGCATCATGAATAATTAAACAATTTTGCTAAGTATTTAGTACATTTGTGTTATAATAATTTAGTATTTATGTAAATATATACATGCAACTACAATGAACAGAGTGTTCAACATAACAAAATGCAAGTACATTTCTAATGAAATAGAGAAAATTAATTAAGTGTTACAGGAATATTTAACTATATGGAGTGGGTTTATTATTAAAAAAAAATGATTCGTATACCCTTCACCACAGGTATAAAGGATATATATAAGTTTGTCTTTCCGTTTGTAGTTTCCACAATTTTCATCGGAAAGCAAAAAAGTTTCTATTTTCTGGATGCTTATAAGAAATGCTGTTAATAGGACAGTGTCCGTCTCTCCGTCCGTCCGTCAGCTGAAATAGCGTTTATGGAGCTCACCGAAAACAGCCATATATATTATACATATATATCAAACGATCGGAAATCCTTTCGAGAATTTTGCTATTGAAATTCGATTTTCTGAAGTCCCTATATAAGCTAGGAACTTAATTTTTGCCAAAAAAGATCGGATTTTTTTTTGCAAAAAAAAAAAATGAAATGAACTCAGCCGGTCCATTAGTTACAGAGATGTCGACCAAAATGCATTTTTGACCGATATCCAAGTCTTAAATAAGCTACCGACTTGGTTCCTATATAGATCGATCACAAATATTTTTCTTGAATTTCGTTTTTTTGAATCAGTTCATAAACAACCGAGTTATTGGCAAATCTATTTTTTTTTATTTATTTAATGTCTGCTTCCTTTATATTTGTTGTTTTCGTGATTACTGAAAAACAATAACAACAATAAACTAAAGCATATTTTGTTTTTCAACTTTTTGGAGCACATATGTAAGCTAGAGGCTTCGTTCTTTCACAGAAAAATCGGAAATTTTTTAAAAAATTTTTGTGTTGAAAAAGTGAACTAAGTAGTTCCATTATTAATCGATTTATTGGCCAAAAGGCATTATTAGATTTTTTGAAGCTCTTGTATAAGCTATTCTTGCATAAATCTATCACAAATATTTTTTTGAATTTCAATTTTTTAAATCAGTCAAATCGGTCCATAAATTTTCCTCCATACCCATTTTTAATTTAATATTGTCTTACATTTATAAAATAAGTGACTATATCTTCCTTAAATATGTGCGAACTTCTGCAAAATTCCAAAGTATTAAATTTGTTATTTACTAGCTTTTATCGGTGCATTTCGCTACCCTATTTGATATGATAACTAATATTTTCTTTTGATGGAAGCTACTACTCCCACTGGAGCTATTCACCCTACTCAGAATTTGAATATATATATCTATATATATATATATATATATATATATATGTATATATATATATATATATATATGTAATAGTCCTTTAGATGAGAAAATTTATATATTCTTCGCATGGTGGCTTACGTCTACCTAAATATGCCATAATGAATATTTGCTTTATATGGGGGTACTGCACCCCTTGCTAATCGTTCTATTTTAAGCTAATCTGTTCATCCTTTTGAGAGTTTTAAAAAAGTGGGAGTAAATGTGGTAGTGACATCCGATCAAGGTCCAACATAAGCTATAGCATTCTACAGTGCGAGCACTAACTGTGCGTCACACTTCATATAAATAGCTTTATTAATAACATGTAAAATTTGAAAAATTGATTCTTTTAAAAATAGGCGTAAAATGTGAGTATGATGTCCAATCGAGATATAACAAAGCCTATAACCACTTCTGTCACTGGTACTATCTGTGCGTCAAATTTCGTTAAAATCAGTTTAGCGGTTTAGACGTGATTGATACACAAACAAGCAAACAAACTTATACCAAATTTCTATTTCAACTTTCCATTTCAACTTTATAAAAACTTTAAATTACTTAAAGTTTTTAGTGTTTCAATAGATATAGAATAGGTAAATATATTTGTAATTACATCCAATATAATGTATTTCATTTAACACATTTCAAGACGGATGAAGAGTGTATTTCGTTTTTATTAGAAATATGTTTAAACAAAATGTTCTAAAAGTTAATGAATTTTAAACGTATTAATTCTAATTGAATATGAAAATTAATTTCTTAGTCGTGTCTTCCAATGATATTACTTTTAGTTTCTGTCTAAGGATCCCATTAAACATATCATAGTCCTAGACTTGTTGTGAATAAGTTCAATTTCGAAGATTATCCAATTATTATCTGAAAAATATCTTTCATTAGAGACCCTTCAAATATCAAGTGATAAATTAGACTTATCCTTTTTTAGTGTAATATGTAGTACCTCTTTCCATCCGGTGAGTGTCCCTGAGATCGGGAATACGAATACGATTAAGAAATTAACTTAATACGAATATAGTAGCAATATCATATATATATATATATATACGTTATATATAACTTTTTATTTATATATTAATTTATATATTAAATCTGCCGTTTTTAAGACTTCACAATATTTATTTAAATCTTAAAACAAAACACTAAAGACTAATTGACATCTAACGAAAACATAGCTGGGTAAGTAATTGGTCCTTTTAGTAACGAGGTGAAAAATCGGCTCTACGAAGCCTTGAATTTGATTGAACTTAAGTAGGAAGTCTTGCAAGAAGATTGTGGTGAGTCTGCAGTTTTATAATGTATTTTTCACTGTGATAAAAAAAAGACTAGTTTAAAACTCTTTTACCAATGGAACCTCTAAGTCTATATGGATATTCTCATTTCTTATATATCATGGGGCAACCGTCATGGTTCTAAGAATTGTTGATTGAGCCCTCTGTCTAATATCGATACTCGTATTATTGGCTGTTCCCCATAATTGGTTGCCATATGTCTAAGTTTAAAATGGTTTTATACAGTATGACCTTATTGTCAAAGCTTAGTTTTGATTGGCTTTTTATTGACCAATGAATCTCAGAAGCTTTTAACTTCATATGAAGTCTCTTGGTTTCTGTAAGACGACGCCAAGTTAGTCGCCTTTCTAAATGAATACCAAGGTATGTAACATGATCTGATTGGGATATACTTATGCCACTAAGTGTAACAGGAGGATAATTTCCTCTTTTGAGGGTGAATGTAACATGGTTACTTTTCAATTCATTTACTCATGTACGCCAGTTTTTCTGTCATAAATTCGTTATACTTTACTCTAAATAAACGGTCAGATAAATAGGACTCCTGCAGTTTGTGGGTTTATGGTGGTAGTAAATATTTAATTTTATATATTAAACCTTTGCGCCATACTTTATCGAAAGCTTGTGCGACATCTAAAAAAAATAGCTGAACAATACTTTTTTAATTCAAAACATTTCCTTATCTCTCCAGTTAGGCAAATCACCAAACTGTTGAACTGCGACGTTATTTCTATCGTTCAAGAATGGAATAATTTTCTTTTGAAATACTTTTTCAAACAGCTTCAACAAACAAGATAGTAGGCTAATAGGTCTATAAAAAGATGATATAGTAGAATCCTTTCCTGGCTTTGTTATCATTTTATTCTAAGAAGTTTTCCATATTTTTGAAAAAACTCCTGGTTTTAAGATCGTATTGAAAATTATTGACAGCACGATTATTGCTACATTCGGTACGTTTTTAATCATGAATGGTGTGATTGAATCATATCCAGGTGATTTTGTAACATTTATATTTTCTTTGATTACTGTATTAATGTCCTCTGGGCTAAAAATAATTATATCATAACTGATGTAGTAGGGAACAATATTATTATCTTTTATTTTAATTAAACATATTAATATTAATATAGTAAAGTATAGATGTAAAAAATGCTGAAGTACAAATTCAGTCATCATATAGCTTGTATTCATACTTATCACCAGTGTTGCCAGTTTAGTCTTTTTAAGGCTAAATCTAGTCTTTTTATTTTGCTTTTAGCCTCAAAATTTTCGTTTTAGCTTCTAGCTTTTTTTGGTCTTTTTTGATTCTTAATATTGCCATAAAAAAGCTAAAATCTTAATATTTCAAAAAAAAAAATAATAATAATAATAATTATAATAATAATAATAATGATTTATTATTTGCTATTACTAATTTTACTTTTTTTAACATTTTTGTGTATTTATTTACATAAAAAATCGAAATTAATTATACAACATGTATATGTAAGAGAAATTTTTTGCCTTCGGAGCTTCATTATCTAAATTAAAAATAACAACTATATGGAATGAAATTACAATAAAATTTAAAATGTTCAACTTTCTCAAAGCACAAATCTTATATTATTTTTTCAAAAGACTTATTATGTTGTTTTTATATGTTCAATATTTGAAACCCTTTTGTGCACTTTTGGAGCAGTTCTGAAGGACTTTTTTTCATGAGTTCATAAAGTCGATGTTACAACTTTGTGAACCTGTTATTCGGTTATTGTATCCTAGGCTACCTTGCAATTTTGCAAAACGGATTCTAAAAACTCCGTCCAAAACATATTAATTGATTTAAATTCTAAATTATTTGAAGATTTTTTAATTTTTAGACCTTGATTTAATTTAGAGTTTTTTTCCACCACTCAAAATCATCATTCCATCATATCCGGATATTAAAGTGATATATTATTATTGGATAATATACCTCGATACTTGTTTTTATAAAATCCATCACCTCTGCGTTACACAGCTTAATATATTATTGGAAAAAAATGCACTCAAATCATAATTTTAAAAAGTTAAAAATTTGCCACAAATTGACTTTGATCCATAAACATTTTTTCTTTGAAAACCTTTTGTCCATGATTTCTGCACTTTTTCTATCAATGGATTTAAATCTATCAAAAACATAAATATCTTTGAAACTAATTGCCTTCTGAATTAAAATATAAATATAATGGAAAAAAATACAAATGCTTTGTTCAAGGCATTTCTTTCATCGGAGTTCTAGTTTCTTCAAAATATGAACAAATATTTTGAAGAAACTATAACTCAGATTTTTATGCAAATTTGCACATATTAATGAGAAAACGTGTGGCTATCCAAAATTAAATGTAAATTAAAATTAAAATGTCTCCATCATAAGCACTCTATTATTAAGAAATTAAAATCAAATTATATTTTAGAACTGCTCCAAAAAAGCATTCACTACATATTAACTTTGAATCATACACATTTTTTTCTCGAAAATCGTTTGACCATTATTTTTACATTATTTATATAAATGGGTTTATATCTTTCGAAAAAAAGTGTTTCTTGGATTCTCATTGCCATCTGAGTTAAAATATAAATCGGTTTGTGGTGGCGTATATATGGAAATAATCCAAAAAATTACAAATATTTTTCAAGATAGTTCGTCTTTTATTAAAATTTTGAAGAAAGTAGAAGTCTGATTTTCAAAAAATTTTCACAATATTATAAGAAAACAGGTGGTCATCCAAAATGGATGATAAAAAGTCTATATCATAAGTACACTGTATTTAACCAGCGCCGAAAGTTTTGACGCAATTTTATTACGCATAGGTTATTATGGACTTACTAAATCAACTGTATAATTATTTTTTAATATACTTCATTAAAAACTATGGGTCGTCTATGTTTTCTTTTTACAATTTATTTAAAAATATAAAAAAATTGTGAACTTTAAAAAATAAGTTCAAGTTATCCTCTTTTTTTCCACCTCCTGGCAACACTGCTTATCACTTGTACTCATAATATTTTTCACCTTATCCTTTATATATGTGAATATTCTTTCTAAAGGCCATACAATGTCAAGTGGCATAAAAGAAAAACCAACACAACGGAATCTTAACAAAATTCAAGTACAAAAATATTACAAAAGCCAACAAAACCAAATTTTCTATACTATTTGTTCAACAAGAACAAAAAAATTAAAAAATAACAAGAACCCAAGTACCACAAGAACAATACTTGAAGACCAAATACAAACAGACTCACTCACTTGACTTTTTTTGTGAAAGTGCATAAAACGCATTACATTTAGACATTAAATTCATGTGTACATTTTGTACAAACCGCACAAGAGAACAATATAGAGATTTTCTTAGGTTTTAAAGAGATCTAAATAAAATTGAAAGCGAAAAATAAGGTTTAATGTATGAGATTTTAAATAAATAAAAATATCCCTTTGCAGTCAACAACTGAAAAAAACTAGACTTGTATTTGTTATACAATAAAGAAAAAATAAAAGAAAGAATTAGCATTATCGTTTGGGGACTTTATTCTCCAATTGCCCCTTTTTCAACTATTTAAAACATCAAATGTCGAATCTTTTTTGGAAAATTTGAGTCGGTCAAGACCGACCCTACAACCTTGTGTACGAGTATAAAAATCCGTGAAGCGGCCAATTTTACTAAATATAAAATTAAAATATACAAATACAGAATAATTCGTTGATACTAACATCTAGATGGTTTTATGCACTTTAGGACGATTTCTGGAAATGGGTTAATATGGGAGCTATCTTAATTGTGAACCGATTCCCATAAAATTTAGCAATGTTGTTTCTACTTACATAAAACTTATTTATGTCGAATATTAACTTGATTTTAACACTCGTATGGGATTCATGCACGTTAAAGTGATTTTCGGAAGAAGAGTTTATATGAGAGCTATGGCCAACTATTTTTAAGGCATTCTTGAGTGTTTAAACTCTATTCCGGGTAGACATTTATATGGGAGCTAGATGAAATAATGGACCGATCACAATCAATTTCAATAGGCTTTCTCTTTATAACATAAAAGTCCCACGTGCCAAATTTCATTGAATTAACTTTAAAATTGCGACCCGTACTTTGAGCACAAAGTGGCCAGCCAGCCAGACGGACGGACATTGTTAGATCGATTTAAAAAGAATCGATTTTAAAAGTGGTGGATGCTGGATAACTTTTTTTATGCATTATAAACGTCAGCACAAATGCATAATACTCCAACCACCTATGGTAGGTTATAAAAAAATAGCCAGAGTCAATTCAAAAAAATAATAACAACGCGGATCCGAATTAACTGATACATATATATTATATATATATATATATATATATATATATATAATATTATATATATTATATTATTATTATATATTTATATATATATATATATATATATATATATATATATATATATATATACATACATGTATAGATATATTTTACTGCTTATAAACTTAAGATTTCTTTACATCTTTAAAGTTATTTCAAATTTGTTAAAATTGTTGGTGTTTTATTTGTTTTTGGTACAACATTAGGGGGGCATTAAAAAATGTTTTGCCCTAAAAAGTATGTTTGATATTTGTAATAATTTTTTGTATTACCATAAGCAAATAGTAGTCTAAATTAAAAGATATTAAAAAAATGTACATAACTAGGAAAAAACAATTTAGGATAAATAAAATAAATTCAGTTAAAGAAAATATTTTGGCAAGTTAGGACTACCCTATTATAAATACATAAAAGCTTAACTCTACGTCTACAAGAAGACATTTTTATTTCTTAACATTAGAAATAACGTCGGCAAAATAACTGGAAAACAATTTTATTTCCAACTTTTTGTTAGGCGATAGAGAAAACGTATATGAGAAATTTATATGTTGGATGGTCTGTTTTTTTTTTTTATCGAAAATTTTAATTTATTTCGCATTTTTATTTTTTATTTGTCTTTTCAAAACAAAATTAATTATTTTGCACTATTCTTTTTATTAAAAAGGGCAAAATTTTAAAAGAGAATAAAAAAATTTACATTTTATGTTAAACATTATTGCTCAGCTTTGTGTTTAAACATTTATTGCGAAATAGATTAGGCAAAAGACTTCTTATTTGTCCACACGTAGCATTATAAAGAGAGGGATAGAATTTAACAATTGTCAACATAAAAATCTCAACGTGTAGACTAGGGATAAAGCTCTTTGCCTATTTTCTTGTCAACTTCAGTTTTAAACTGTAAAACGAAACATTACTCAAGTGTGAGCTTTAACTTCAATGTTTCTTAACTAAGTTTGCACTTAAGTATACATTAAGGGAAAAGTATAAAACCAGGCCTCAATCTCTTAAACATGTGTTTAAGACTTAAAGTGTATATATGCCTATATGCCTATATATGTATGTATGTATGTATGTATATACATATATATATGTATGTACCTATGTATGTAAGTGTGTATGATTGTTTTCCTGTCTTTGTGGAAACGGATGTCAGACATTTGTAAAATAAATAAAAGTTAAGTTTCTTAATACAATAGAATTTATTGTTATAGTTGTGGTACTACAAGTTGTAGCAGTTGCTCTATACATATTGAAGTATGTTATATTTACATATTCATACACATGTACGAGTATAAAGAAAATCGAAAAATAATGATAATATAGGACATAATTTCCAATATTTTTCTTAATAAATATACCATTTAAGTTGATTTTAAGGGGTTTAATTATTTACGTATTTATCTGAAACAATTTACATTTTTCTATACATATTACTTTTTTCACTGTTTTGCATAGAGAAATGATAACTTTAAACTACTGATCTTAATTGGATTTATAATCATCATTAATTCGGAAGGAGGAGATATTTTACCTTTTCATTTATTTATTTTTTATTTTTCTGAAGTTTATTATGTAATTACATTTTGTTTAACAGCTAAAAGAAATCATTCTGTAACGTATACTAACAGAACAAATAAATAATTATTTAGCAAGGTGGTCGAAATTAAAATGTTCTTCGCTCTTGCTAATATATTATTATAGATAGAAAAAGGCTAAATACCATTTTGATAAGTACCAGTTAAAATGGGTAAATTAGATAAAAAAGTGGGTGTAAATTCTGTTCTAGGAATATTGTTGAAAAACTCAATATTCAGCAAAAGTTACAGATTTTTAACTAAAATAATCTTAGCAGATATTTCCCATCTCATTTTAAACCAAGATAAAAAACAATCATTACTAATGTACATAAGTGCAAGAACCTGTCTATATATTCATATACATATATATATATATATATATATATATATATATATATATATACTGGTGCATATTCCTATAAGCGCATTTAAAATTTTTGTTTTTCTTTGAGGTATATTCTTTTCTCTTAACCAAAAACAGTGTTGTGTTGTTACAATAACTCGAGATATAACAGTACCTTTTTATGTAAGAAATATTTGTCTCTTGGGTACCCCGATGGCCTAGTTGGCAGTGAGCTAGTCTGTCAGTCTCCACCAGAGACTGTGGTCTGTTTCACTGCAACGAACAATAGTTTTCATTACTCCGCTCGGTTAGAATTAGAATATAATTTGTAATTGTATTGTTATTATTCAATAAATAATATATACTTGTTTCTTGCTTTTGGTTGTTTTATTTAATTTAGCAATTATTTCAGTGGAATATTTCGATAAACGCAGTCGAGAAAAATTTGTCTAAAAGAAAAATTCGTAAATTTTATCAGCTTAAAGGATGCCCAAAGGAACTTTTCTTGCAGACCAATAAAAAAAATTCAAATTCAATTTTTTCGTGATCAAGGCTGCTCTAACAGAGAAAGTGGAAGAAAAATTAACCGTTCGGAAAGAGTTATTCGAGGCTTTCTTAAGAAAGGGTAGAAATACGGAGTACGGAAACCAACAAAAGGTAAACAAAAATTAACAAAATGGCAAATTAATAAAATAAAAGAAGAAGCTATCCGCAATAAATTAAATGATACATAAATAAAATAAACTTGATCTTCCTGTTATTTCCAAACATGTTGCGCACGTTTTGCGAACAGATTGTAATATAAAATGGAAGAAACCAAAATGTAAGCCAATGCTAAAACAGCATCATAAGGAAAATCGTTTAAAATTTAACCGCAAATATATCAAATGGACAGAAGAGTGGAATAAAGAAATCTTTTCTGATGATAAGAAATTCAATTTTGACGTATGTCGAAATTCGTATGTCGAAATGCAATTTCGGTGGAGGTAGTGTTATGGTTTGTGCAGCTTTTCTGCTGCTGAAAAATCAAAAATATGTTTTGTTCCAACTAAAATGAACAGTGCAATTTATAATGAACTGCTGGAAGATGCTCTTCTCTCATTTAGTGATGAAAACATGGATGACGGTTGCATATTACAACAGGATAACACTGCAATCCAATCTAAATCGCGATTTAATGCACATAGTATTCCTCTATTGGACTGGCCGAGTTGCAGTCCGAATTTAAATCCAATGAAGAATCTTTTGGGATATGTGGACCGTAAAGTTTAAGCAAGAAATGCACAGAATAAAACCATAATGACAATAACGTAATTAAAACTAAAAATTAAGCAAGCCTGAGAAGAAATTGGCAGTGATTTTCTTCAAAAATTAGTCGAATTAATGCCAGACCGAATTTTTGAAGTTATCAAA
The DNA here is from genome assembly GCA_932274085.1 of Protocalliphora azurea. Lineage (NCBI taxonomy): Eukaryota > Metazoa > Arthropoda > Insecta > Diptera > Calliphoridae > Protocalliphora > Protocalliphora azurea. The sequence continues at coordinate 38,814,184 of OW026521.1, forward strand.
AACCAAGGTTTATCAAAACATTAACATTTGAGTGCGTATATAGGAAAATGCCATTAAAAGTGGCATTAAACTACTAAAATTACAATGAAAAAAATAAAAAATTATTATACAATTAAAGTTTTTTGTTAATTTTTTAAGTGAAGTCAACAAATAATTTGAGGCACCTAAATTATTTTTTAGCACCATTTTTGGTAAGTTGGTTAAAAAGATTGATATGCGTTTATAGGAATCTGGTATATATATATATATACATATATATATAAGATCCTCTACATTTTCTGGCCAAGAATTGTGTCTAATCATACGCTCTGGCAAGGAACAGGTTTTATCGATTGAAATAGGTGGGTGCAAGAAGCAGTGATTTGGCCATCCATACCCCTAGAAGGCAATCAAATGACATCACTAGAATTGCCATAGAATATAATCCACAAGAAAACAGAAGAAGGGGACGGACGCCCAGCTCATACATGGAGAGGACTGATTGAGGCTGAGGTAACCAGCAGCAGCAAGAATTTGATAAAAGCGAAACCATCGGCGCAAAACAGAGATATGTTTCAAAAATTCATTGAGGCCCCAAACTCCTTATAGGATCGAGGAGAACTTATATAATATTCATTAGGGGTTTTAATGACAAAAAAATTTATAGTGTACCACGTTATGAGTCATACTGTAGTGATTTCTAAAGCCTTTCAGATTTTTTTTTTTTAAAATTTTTATTTCCTAAGAATATTGAAAAACATTTTTTGCGTATTAATTATGATTTTACGATGTTTTTAATATTTTGTGTAATACTAAAGAAATTTCTTAATTAGTTGGTTAATATAAATATAAATATTTAGCCTAATTTACAATTTTTTTGATTCAATGAAACATTTTGGTGATTAAAACCATTTTTTAATTTTTATTGTGTAAAACAGCATAGTCTTATTGAAACTTTTTTGAAATTTGTTTAACAGAATTTATAAAAAAATTCAATTGGAGTTTTAAAACACGTTTTTAATCCAGCATGAAAAAGGAATTATATTATCTTGCTGAAATCGAAGCTTATTTTCATTAAGAATGGTTGAAATTTAATTTAACGAATTAAAAAAATTGTATGTACATTCCTTACATAATTAGTAAAAAATTAGTCTTTAATATTATCTTACCGATTTTAACTCTTTTATCTTGTTTGTAAAATAATTATGTTCTGATTGCAATTCCTTTACATTAAATTACAAAAAGGAGTTCATAATAGCAAAACTCTTTTAGAAACTGAAAAAAAATCATAATCTATCCATGTAAATTTACCCTACAAACTTCGGGGTCGATGCCAGACGTGTTATGCATACTATGTTTTTATATCGAAAAGAACAATCCTATGGAGAGTTACGGTGGAAATTCGAAAGTGGAGCTTTTTAAAGCAGTCTAATGTGCATTTAAACTAATTTTTAACTATAATATTTACCATATATTATTATTATAATATTTTAAATGCTTCATTCTTTCAAGTAACTTGAGCTAAATATTTTAGCAATTTCGCAGCATTATATAATTAATATTTTTATGTAGCATATTTTTTATCTGCTTCATAATAAAAAATACATAATACTAACAACAACATGTAATAAAATAAAAACTTCAGCAACAAAATAAAATAAATTTATATTTTTATCACATAATTCAGGATTAAAATTTTACCTTTTTTTGCGCTTTATATTTATCCACTAATATGTTTTTTATATGTAAATATTAGGGTTTAGCATTCCCGGGAAAACGGGTAATTAAAATTATACACTTTTTAATGATTTATTGTATTTTACTTTGAAATTTTTTAAAAATATAATTTATATATTTTTGCACTAAACAAAAATAGCACAAAAAGATTGAAATAAAACACAAAAATGTTTTCTTAATCAGATCATTATCTGAAATTGGGAAAATTTAATAGCATTACTTGAATATCGCTATGAAAATTTTTTAAGAACCAAATAATAAATATTTGTAGATAATAGGTTTGTTCGTTTGAAATTCTAGAAAAACTAGTAAAAAAAGAGAAATTAAAAAAATTCTTAAAAATAAACTTTTACTTGAAAAATTAGGAGAAGTGGAAAATAGTAAAACAAATTTTAGTGTCAATAAAAAAATACATTTTTATTTAATCTTATATTTATATTAAAGGCATATATTATATTAAAGGCATATGTTTCTTTCAAGATAATTTTTCACATATTACCTTATAGAATTTTTGTTATCTAATGATATGTATGACTACAAGTAGTGAAAAAAAAATAAATATTAACGGTTTTTAGTCTTGATTAATAAGTATATAGGATCTGATGGGAGGGCATGTAGTGTCAGTGATAACCTACAGTCCAGATAAGACAAGGGTGATATTAATACGATAGAGGAGATGTTCACTGGAGACAAGGTAAGATGAGCGGTAAAGTCATTTGGACCATACAAGTCACCGGGCCATCTTACTACTCGTGGAGGTATTCAGGGAATGTCTCAAGATGAGATATATTCGTAGGGGGTGGAGAGAGGTAAGGGTTATTTTCATACTCAAAACTGGTAAGGCGACTCTCTTGAAGCCCAAGAACTATAGACCGATCATCCTATCATCTTTCTTTTTAAGACAATAGAAAGGCTGATCGATCTGTATCTTAGGAGGAGTATGGAAACTCAGCGACGCTCAACATGCCTATCTTAAGGGTAAGTCTATTGAGAGTTATCCGAGTGATATAGTGAGTTATGTTGAATGGGGACTGTTGCATAAGGAATACACCTTGGCAGCTTTTCTCGATATAGAAGGAGCCTTTAACAACATTATAATAGAGTGATTTTGTTTTGCAAAAACGAAGTTCCTAACTTATATAGGAGCTTCAGAAAATCAACGAAATGTTCTGGAAAAATGTTCTGATCTTTTAATGTACACATCATATATCTATGTTATCGGGAAGCTTTACAAACGTCTTTTAAACCATTTTTAAGTCGAAAAAAACTCAAGAAACCGGTTTTTTATATATCTCCGACATTTATGAACCGATCTTCCTGAATTGCAATAGAAAAATTCTCAAAAGGATTTCCAATCGTTTGATATATATATATTAGTTACGGCAGTTATCAGTGGACTGCATAAACGCTATTTCAATCGACAAACGGGCGGAAATCATCCTATCGACATAATTTCTAACAATGATCCAAGAAGTATAAACTTTGTTGATCTTCGACGAAAATTGTGGAAATTACACCCGTGGGTAAGGGTATAATAATACGAATAAAATACACGATAAGTATCTGACGTTTAAGTAACACTAATTTTAATCTCTCAAGTCGTGCTACCGTGAAAATTTTCAATAGTTCGGTTTCTTGATCTGCTTATAAAGTATCCTGTTGTGAAGATTTTAAGGAAATAACATAAGTGTTATTCCTTTAAAATCCTCACAACTGGATGCTTCACTTGAATCGCACTGTTAATTTTTTACCCTACTGATGCTGATAAAAACTAACTTAAAATATATCAATTGGCTTGAGTCCGTTTGTACGTAACTACAGTCCGTTCATATAAACTGCAGGTACATTTGGAGGATAATTTAACGCAATTTAATATACGGAACTATATATGTTCTTTTTTATTAAATCGAGGAAATTACTTTTAATTTTTATATGAACCAAATATTTAAAAAAAATATGCATAACAATATTTTTCATTTTATTAAAACATTTATTATTAAGTAACAAGTAATTGTAAATTCTCAAAGTTTTATTTTAGAAAAATTATCTGAGTCGCTTTTTAATAGCATCTTTGGATGATGTTTATATAACTTCTTAAGCACAAGAAACCGTACACTTACTGAAACTTTAGAAGTAATGGAAAAGTACTTCCTTAAAAATTAAATCACTTCTATTTATTTCTACTGGGTAATTGTAATGAGAGGAATAATGTGAGAAAAATGGTAAAATGTTTAAGAAAAGATATCGTGAGGTCTTTTCGATGGATCGTTCTGACAGCTCGTCTTGGAATGTTCATGTTTTAAATCGTGGAGAATTAAACTTAGAATATGAAGTAGATAATTTTTAAAACCGTTCATAGAAAACAATATAAAAAATTAACTTTCTTAAAATAACAATATTTTAAATATGTTTATAGAAAAATACTTTAAAATATACCCAGAACAATCGTTCAATTCAACGGAATAAAAACAATTTTTTTAAGTTAAATAATGTAACAAACAAGGCAAGATTTATTAGAAGAAATGTTCGCTGGAATTTTTTCAACAAAATGGTTCTAAAAACTAATTTTTAAGTAAATAATTCATTACATTTTATTACGCTGACGAAAAGTCTTATATGTAATTAATCACTTTTTTTTATCAGACCATATAATTTATTTATTATTATTATTATTATTTTCATCTATTGGTTTACAAATCTGTTTTTAAATATATGTTTAATTCACGAGCAGTGTTGCTAGGAGATGAGGCTAAAATAAACTTTAAAAACGGTCTAAAAAGGCTAGATGCACCAAAAAAGAAAAAACAGAAAAAAGTTAAAATTAAAAAAAAAATAATAGAAACTTATTTTTTCTCGTTCTCATTAGTTTTTCATATTTTTCTAAAGAAGCTGTAATAAATTTAAATGACTCAATAAAAAAATCGCACAAAAAATTCCCATAAAAATTTTGGTTATATTTCATATGAAAAAATTTTCCCGATGGTTTTTCGTCATTTTTGAACCATAATTTATTTATTTTTGATTAAGCATTTCCAAATTTCTAGATAATTTTTTGCATTAATAATATAAAATTTTGAGGCTAACAGTAAAATAAAAAAAAGCTAGATTTAACCTTAAAAAGATTAACCGGCAACACTGTTTCTGAGTGTTATCAAAATTTTACATTATATTTGAGTACTGTAACCGAATTACTTTCAAAATTATTTTATTTTTATTATTATTTATTTTTATTATATTTATTAGTCACGAGGGCGGATCAATAAGTCCGTGACTTTTCGAACTTCCCTCGTAGTTATATGAAATGCAACACTATTCCCATCAAGTACCACCTGTTAATAGACTACTGTCAAATTTTGAGCAAGTATCGTCATTTACTTTGCGTAAAAAATAGGAGGTCCTTAAAATAGGCATTTGTTTGGTCAATAATTTCATCGTTGGAGCTGAATTTCTTTCCACCGAGCCATTTCTTTAGGTTTGGAAATAGAAAGTATTCACTATGGGCTAAATCCGGAGAATATGGCGGATGAGGTAGCAATTAGTAGCCCAATTCATAGAGTTTTACCATTGAGACTGCATACGTGTACACCCGTTCATTATCTTGGTGAAAAATAACTTTTTTCTTGGCCATATAGAGTCGTTTTCTTTTTAAATCCTCATTAAATTGGTGTAATAAGTTGGCATAATATTCGCCGTTTATTGGTATTCCCCTTTGAAGGTAATCGATGTGGATTATCCCGCGTGCATCTCATAGAACTGTTGCCTTCACCTTATTGGCCTTCTTCGGAGCAGGTTCACCCGGAGAAACCCTTTGTTTAGACTGCTGCTTGGTCTCCGGAGTACAGTAATGGATCCATGTTTCATTCACAGTTACAAAACGCCGCAAAAACTCACTCGGATTGTGGTTACACAACTCCAAACAATCCTTTGAAGTTGTCACACGTTTACGTTTATAGTCAATTGAGAGCAAACGCGGCACCCATCTTGCAGACAACTGTCTTAAACCCAGCTGATCATTTAAAATCGTAACCACATTGCCATATGAGATGCCAATGGCATGAACATTTTCAGGTGTACTGATCTCAATTGGCCGTCCAGAACGTTCAGCGTCGTACTTCTGCGACCACAACGAAAGTCAGTAAACCACTTTTTAACCATTGAAATCTACGAGGGAAGTTCGAAAAGTAGCGGACTTATTGATCCGTCCTCGTATATTCATTTTCTACTATTTTTCATATATAACACTATAAGAAAACTGTGTATATTCTTTAATAAAAGTTGTAAATTAAGTTAATTTTAAATTTCCCAAGAATATCGGGAATTCTCAGGAACACGATTTTTTCATTCCCGTTTCCCGGAAAGTTGAAAAATCCGGAAGATGAAAATTCCGAAACTCTAGCAAATATGTAAAGGGTGGTCCGAAATGCTTTTTGTCATTTTCATTTTGTCGTATTTATTAAGTTATAATAAAAATAGGAAGAAGGGAAAAAAATTTTGAACATTTTGGATAAAAATTATGGTTTAATTTAAAATGGAGCCAATTATAATTCTTACGTGTACAATTTGAAAAAAGAATTATATATTTTATATTTGAAATAAATTTGACTATTAAATGGAAACAAATTGTTAGTTCTAACTAACTGTATATTATAATTTCTTGTAATTTTTTTCCGATATAGTTAGGAAATTAATAGTTGTGAAATATTTTTTCACAAAGTTGAATTAAAACATAATCACGAGATGTCTGTAATACAGATAACAGTAAATTATCTTAAAAGCTGTTTACACTTGTATACTAATAAATGATCACGTGAATGCCTTCTAAATATTGAACATAATTGATCAATAAATTATAAAGTATTGTAAAACATGGTGCACAGAAATTAATCTGTGTATAATAGTCCAATTCTCTGTGGGCTAGCAATTCATGTCTCAAGATATATTTGAACATCATTTTTTAAAATTACTTAAAAAGCTAGTATCCTTTCGGTTGGTTATTTAATGGTATATTACGGTTAATTTCTAAATGACGCAATTTAGAGATATCACCCTCAATTTATACCAATTAATATAGCCAAAACTAACTAAAATTGTGTGATGGTATAGGTTGTCAAGGACTTAATTTATTTGGCTTTTTATGGCGATCACAAATTTCAATTAATGTAGTTTTAATACTAAAGATGTTGAGATATGTTTCTGCTATAACTAAACCAGGGTTTAGTAGATCTCCGATACTTAGAAATATTGTACAAACATTTAAAATTTAACTGAAGACTTCAGTACAGCACTAGTGACTGGTAAATCGATTTCGATTATGATCGTAAACCGATTCTCTATGTCAAAAAAGCGATTATTTTGTGGTCGATTCATACGAGCCAATTTTATACTGAAATCGGCTTTTAGCCTTCGATAAATCGAAAAATCAACACTGCATTCCCGCAGTGCCGGACGTTCACATAAAAAATGTTACAAACTCTCAAAGAACTACTTTGGCAATAATCCTTTTCTGAAGCCCATTTTTGATAGTTCGACACCAGAGCAATAAGATCATCCGTCTGTGTTTCCGTTATATCCGTAGGCCACCAATTTCTTGTATACTTATTCTCCATTTCGTTCCAATGAATATCCTGTTACCCAGATAAGTCTAAATAGTATAGAGTAGACATTATGACTTCATTGCGGCATGACCGCTCAAATAAAAATCGTTATTTATCTTCCGAAAAAGGTGCCCGTTTAGCAGAAAATATTCCGGACTCGGTTATAGTGTCAGTTTTATATGTAAAACTTTATGTAATTAAATATTTGGTGAAGTATTTAATTAACTTCCTATGTTTTTACAAACTACATGTATTTGAATTCTATGGTGCTAAATTTAAGATATTGAAGTCAAGTGGTATAAATTTTTTTTATTATAGGTTCGTTCCTTTACTTTTCCAGTAAAATCCAGTAAACTGAGTATTTACTAAGTAAATTAAAAATTTTACTCTCAAAAAACTTGTAAACAAAAAGGTACGTCAACAAAAATTTTGTAAAATCCAGTAAAATAACCACTACAAACAAATAAACATAAAACATTAACAAAAAACAGCAGTTTTTATCGAAATATATGCACTTTATTGAACAAAACTTAATTTTTCATTTTGTTATAAATATATTTATTGTTTTTAATGTACTTATAAAAATATATATTGTTACGAAATTGTACTTAAATTCAAATATAACGGTTTTAACGGCTGGTTTAAAATTAAATAATGCTTCTAGACCTTTCTGTTTATGTTAACAGCAGTTAACATATCTGTAGAAATTATTAACTTAGTTGTAAACATACAACATTGAATAAAAAGCTTTCGGCATTGTTGGTAAGTATGGCAACACTAAAAGTTGAAACTGCTAAAATTAACATCGAAAGCTCTAAAATTCGAATATACTAGTTTGTCTGTTAAGAACATTGTAGAAAGAGATAGAGCTTTCGAGAAGCATCTAAATGGCAGTGCAGTGTATATAAATTTTTTGTGAGAACACCATTGAGTGAGTCTAATTGGAAGCGTCGTTAAGAAAAGAAGAATTAACTGCCTAGGCTGTAAATTGTTGTACATTATAAAAGTGTGATATATAAAGTATGTAATTTAACTATTTGTATGTATTAAAACACAAAGTAACTATTTAAACTGTTATTGTTTTTTTTAAATAAAATAGAGTCGTTACAACTTTTAAACTACTAAACTGCTTTTATTTGCAATCAAAGTATACGCGTTATTTAAAGGAAATAAACCACCGTTTTTGAAAGGTAAAAACAACAATGTATATATATATATTTTTTTTTATTTTTAATTTTTAGAACATTTTCCTTTCATTGTTTACATTTGCTTACTTTTTGTTTTGTTTTGTTTTTGCAACCATATGGTTTAGTGGATTTTCAAGCCAAAATTTTTCTCACTTTACTGGATTTTGGGTACATTAACGCAAATCCAGTAAAAGTTTTCACTGGACAGTAAAACTTTTTGGGTAAACGAACGCACTTTATCTTTTGATTTTCTTCGAACAGTCGTACGACTATTGTTATCCACCGCCAAAATGTTTATTTCAAAGAGTATACTCTCTGGTTTTGTTGTCAAACATGTCGACAGATATACATACTTTAAACGTCTAATGATCCTTTTAAACATTATATAATTTAATTTTAAGTAATGTTTAATTGATTTTACAAATAATAATAAACCATAAAAATCGAAATTAAAATGGTTGATCATAAAAACGAAAATCCATTATTAACTTTTCATACCATTCACTATGAAGCACATACAAAAAGTGAGGTTATGGGACAAAATCGCAAATTATTTCAAAGTAAATAAAAATTCAATATTAATTTAAATTTGGGGTCAAAAATATAGATAATTGGGTATCATTAGTTTTTTCATAGTGTAAAAATTAGTCATTTTATAGCGTTTCAAAAATGACAAAAATCACTTCGTACCACCCTTTATATGCCTGCAGACAAAAAAAAAAAATATATTGAGTTAAATACACTTGGTAAAATAAACGACATTTATAATAAACTTATAAAATATTATAAATGTATATTTACCTACATGCAGATATACATAAGTATGTAGTTACATACGGTATGTGGGTAAAAAGTGAAAATGTTAATACACATAAAGTGCAGCTGAATAAATTGGTACTTTTTAAAAGAATCTAGTTTAAATATTTATAAATTATTAGGTATAAATAAATTTTTGTTTTATAAATTTAGTAATCTAACTTTTGTTCTTAACTTTTTATAGCAATAGGTCGGTCTGAGTTTTAAATTGTTTATATTTTGAAATATCTGTGTATTACTTCTTTCAGAATATAAGTTGAAAACTTTTTTCCTTTAGAAACATTATGATCGAATATAAGTACCATACCTTATAATAAATACTTTTAAGATTAAATTCATAAAAATCGAGTGTATTAGATTCGTTATAGCCGTATCAAATATTATTCATTCATGCAATAATCGTTGCATGTAAGTAAAACCTCATAATAATTCAGGTAAATATAAACTTTCTGCACTTAAAAATTATTATCCTTAACGAATACAAAAGTATTTCAGGAATATATGTATTTTACATAAACACACACACCTTTTCACTGCCAACATGAACTCTCTAGCGTTCACGTATTTTTATTATTATAATAATTTTAAAAAGTTTTATTTACGTTTATGGGAACAATTGCAGTTGTATGCACACATGGATTTAGTTCACAGAGACCCACATGTGTTAGTAGTTGTAAATAGATAATTTATTTTATTTTAATTTTAGGTCTTTGTCTCATTTTTGCTGTTAAATTAAAGGAAAAATAGAACAGAAAATTATGGTTTCTCTAGATATTAAGTAACTAGAGCTTAAATTTTGAAAATTATAAATGTAATACGAAATTATACTCGTATGTAGGTTTATTATTTATGCATATGTGGGACATTTTATAAAAAATTCTTGGTAAAAACTGAATATGAATATAAAAAGACATAAAAATGGAGTGATTAAAATTAAAAAGGCTAAATAAAATAGAAATATTCACGAATTTTAATATCTAATATTATTTAATACTGATGTTAAATTTCTATGTCATTCATTCCATGAAAGAACGCCCAAAATTTTTCCTCGGTATTTGGATTTTGTTAATGTTTGTCATACATATATCATATGGAGTCATTAGAATATCTATATTTTTATTTTTTGGAAACTTAAAAAAAGTTGCGAATTTATTAACGATTTTCAGTTTTTGTAAACTCAAAAAATTTAAAAAGTGTGTAACTTTAAACACCAATATCTCTACAAGCTGTAAACTGTTTTTAATGTTTTAAATTATATAGAGAAGATGAATATGTCTTCTTTAAACGCAGTAATATATATAATATAATATTATCACTCAAAAATGCATTCATAGTGAAAATGTAATTTTAGAATGATTTCTTGAAATCTACCCTTTAAATTTTTTCTCCCTATAATATTATAAAAATTATAATGTTTACTAAAATTTGCATTATAAGTTGTTCTAGGGCGAAATGGTCTACTATTAAAAAATAATAATAATAAAAATTATTTTTACAGATGTTTTCATACAAAAATAAATTAATTTTCATATGTACATATTTTTTATTTTTTTTTTTTTTTTTGTGAGTATTTTAAATTAATTTTAATCGTAACATTTCATAATTTGTTATTTGAGGTATAATACCTTCTCGTCCCAGAAAAATTGCTAATGTACTGTGCAGTAAACATACTTGTCTTCAATATTACGTAAAAAATATTTACAATCAAAAGGGTAGAAAATTATTAAAAATGCATCTGAAAATTGCATTCTTGTTGTGAGTGCATCTTTAGAAAAAAAAGGTTAGTTTTGAATTATACAATATCAATATTTATTGTAATAAACCTTATACTGGTGTTTAGATCAATAAAATCCGACGTAGTTAAAAAGTATGAACACTTTAAGTTACATATTAATGAATGAGAATAACCAAAATAATAAGAATATTAGGAAAATGTAATTTTTTATGAAAAAGATGGTTGACTTTAAAAAAAAATATATATTAAAAAAGTAGTAGATCACCTTGATCCACAATATCGAAGATTTTCTTTAAAAAGATAATTTATCGAAAATTTTCTTTAAAAAGACAATTTATCGAAAATTTTCTTTAAAAAGACAATTTATCGAAAATTTTCTTTAAAAAGACAATTTATCGAAAATTTTCTTTAAAAAGACAGTTTATTGAAAATTTTCTTTAAAAAGACAATTTATCGAAATTTTTCTTTAAAAAAACAATTTATTGAAAATTTTCTTTAAAACGACAATTTATCGAAAATTTTCTTTAAAAAGACAATTTATCGAAATTTTTCTTTACAAAGACAGTTTATTGAAAATTTTCTTTAAAAAGACAATTTATCGAAAATTTTCTATATTAAGAAAATTTATTGAAAAGCTTCTTTCTGTAAACAAAAAAAATGTATTAAAAATTTTTCTATAAAAAGAAAATTTATTAAAAATTTTCATAAAAAGAAAATTTATCGAAGATTTTCTATAAAAATAAAGTTAATTGAAAATTTTCTTTAAAAAGACAATTTATCGAAAATTTTCTTTAAAAAAATAATTTATCGAAGATTTTCTTTAAAAAGATAATTTATCGAAAATTTTCTTTAAAAAGACAATTTATCGAAAATTTTCTTTAAAAAGACAATTTATCGAAAGTTTTCTTTAAAAAGACAATTTATCGAAAATTTTCTTTAAAAAGACTATTTATCGAAAAATTTCTTTAAAAAGACAATTTATCGAAAATTTTCTTTAAAAAGACAGTTTATTGAAAATTTTCTTTAAAAAGACAATTTATCGAAATTTTTCTTTAAAAAAACAATTTATTGAAAATTTTCTTTAAAACGACAATTTATCGAAAATTTTCTTTAAAAAGACAATTTATCGAAATTTTTCTTTACAAAGACAGTTTATTGAAAATTTTCTTTAAAAAGACAATTTATCGAAAATTTTCTTTAAAAAGACAGTTTATTGAAAATTTTCTTTAAAAAGAAAATTTATTGAAATTTTTCTTTAAAAAGACAGTTTATCGAAAATTTTCTTTAAAAAGACAATCTATCGAAAATTTTCTTTAAAAAGACAATCTATCGAAAATTTTCTTTAAAAAGACAATTTATCGAAAATTTTCTTTAAAAAGATAATTTATTGAAAATTTTCTATAAAAATACAATGTATCGAAAATTTTCCACAAAAGTTTAAAGAAAATTTCCGAAAATTGTCTACGTAAAGAAAACACTTAAAATTATCTATAAAAAGGAAATTTATTTGGAGTTTTATAATAATAACAAGTATAAATAAACTATTCTAAAAAAAATATAGGCAATTTTTCAAAAAAAAAACTATTGAAAATTTGTCTGTAAAAAAACGTATATTGAAAATTTTCCATAAAAATAAATTTATCGAAAATTTTCTATAAAAAGAAAATTTATCTATAAAAGGAAAATGTATCTATAATTCTTATAAGAAGAAATTTTTTTCTAAATTTTTTGTATAAGGAAATTGTAAACTTATCGGAAGTTGAAATCCCAAACTTTGTGGCAAAACTGTAAAAAAGAAATTCATACTGAAATTTGATTCAGTTCATAACTTTGGGTCTACACTAGACAAATTTTTATCAATACAAACGTAAAATTTTTATCAGGTTTATTATGACATATGTTTTCGATGTTACGTCGTGTCTATACAAGAGAAATTTTTATCAAAATAAACTTCAAAATTTTTTCTGAATTGCAGATAATTTTTTATCTCTATCAATTATAGTGGAAAACGTATGTCATAAAAAATCATGTAAAAAGTACCAACAACAACCAAAATGGAGTCTTTTATCAAGCAAGGTCAAGAGAAAGTTGTTAGAGCTCGTGCGCTGACAATTTTGTTTTAATGCTGACAAATTCAGTCTACATTAGACAAATTTTTATTCTGATAAAAATTTGATGTTTGTCTTGATAAAAATTTGTCTAGTATAGACTCGCCGAAATGACAGTATTCGTACAATAAAAAAAAACAAATATTTTGTCAAATTGTTTTCAGTCAGACAAAATGAAAACAGAGTCATGCAAACACAAACACACACATACACTAAATATGCACACAGAGAAAAAAATAAAATGAAAAAAAAAATATAACATACCTTGCGGGATTTTTGCAGTGAAAATTAAAAGATATCTTTGTGTTTCTTTTTTTAATTTAACAACTAAGAAACAAAACTTTGAAAGTGTTGAAAAATCTACTTATATATACAATTAAAATTAAATATGACTTTAAATGACTTTAACAAAAACATTTACTGACATTTATATAAATACAAGATATAAAATGTGAAAAGAAGAATACAAAGGAGAAATAGAAAGAACAAAATCCAGTTTTGAATAATAATGACGTAAAGGATTAATTTATAAATGAATTTCACAAAGAACTTACATAAATAATTGTTTGTAAATGCATGAAAGTAAATTTTTCATTTTTAAATTTAAAGCTAAAAGTAATTATTTAAATGAAAATTATTACTAATATTTACTAAATAAAATCCCTACACAATTATTTACTTATTTATGATAATATAAATAGCATTTACTTAAGCTTGTAATGCTGCAGCATGCTGTAAAATAAATAGAGTTTGTATAAAACAACTTTTGCCAATATTTTACTAAAAGTGAAAAAGCACTTTTGGTTATTACTTGAAAATAAAGTTACTATTTTTAAAATTTAATTTTAAGGCTCCTTAAAACTTTATTTAATCCCCAGTTTACTTATAAAGTCATTTATCTTTTACTTCACAGCAGAAACAATTGCGGCAGTGAAAACAGTATAAGGAATCAAATAACAAGGAAAAAGTACGTACAAGAATGGTGAGAAAATATATCATTCATTCCATGAAAAAACGCCTAAAAATGTTCCTTAGGTCTTCGGATTTTGTTAATATTCGGTATACGTATAGCATATGGATCCATTTGAATAATACAATTTTTATTTATTTATTTGAATTTCAAAAACCCGCGATTTTTATTTCTATAACGTGTAAACGGATTTTAATAATTTAAATTACATATAGAAGATAAATATGACCTCTTTAAATCCAATAATTAAGAAATAATATCATCACTTAAAAATTAATTCATAATGCAAATGCAATTTTAGGATGAATTTTTGAAAATTGTTTGCCCTTTCAATTTTTGCTTTCCTCTGATATTATAAAAATTATAATGTTTAAAAACAATTGCAACATAAATTGTTCTGCGACAAAGTGGTGCACTATTTAAAAAAAAATTAAATATTCCTACAGATTTTTTCAAAAAAAAAAGATTTTTTGGAATTTTTGTGTTTTTTATTACTTTTGAGTTTATTTTATAATTAATTTTAGTAATAACATTCCTTAATTGTTCTAATTTGTAATAATAACATTTTTTCAATAATAATTACTAGTGTACTGTATTATAAACATATTTGTCTTCAATATTAAAAAGTATAATTTTTTTTTAAATGCATCTGAAAATTCTGTTCTTGTTGTGAGTGCAAAACATTATTTTTGAATTTTACAACATCATTTACAAAATTTCTTGTAATAAACTTTACGCTGGTTTATAAATCTATAAAATTTAACGTATTGAATGAGAATAACCAAAAAAAAATTAAAAAAAAACAAGAATATTATGAACAAATTAAAATTTTGTATGAAAAAACTGATTTCCTTTTATCTACAAAAATGTTAAAAATAGTAGATCACCTTGTCCCGGAACAATTATTATTGCATTTTGTAGTAAAGATATTGCTTTTAAACATATTAAAAAAATTTAAATCGAAGTTGTAGACCTTTTTCAAAAATGCATTGTAAACTGCAATTGCATTACACATACATTTTTAAGTAGATAATTTACCTTTCAATTATTGCCTTTAAAAAGGTATCAGTTAGCCTTAATTAGAGCCTTGAATGTTATTATTTAAAGTTGCATACTTTGTCAGATTTTTTTACTTTTATAGAAACTAAAATCGTTTATAAATTCGCATTTTTTTTTCTTTTTTTTTTTTTTTTTTTGAAATTGGAAAAAATAATGAGAAAGAAACGACTCCATAATAAAAACAAAGTCAAATATAAATAGCATAATCTCCGTCAAAAAAATATTTTTTTACAAATTCCTCATGGAATGAGCGATATACATATCTACATATGTATAAACTGTAGTAAGTGCCAAAAAGAAGTAAAAGAAACAAACGAATGAAAATATTTTAGTAAGTTTTAACAAATTTTTAATGCTACATTATTTTTTTAGTTTTTTGACACTCAGTGAAAAATGTTAGTGAAAACTCAGTCCATAATAAAATTAAAATATCACCACTATAGTTTAAAATAGAAATTGATTGCAATTGGAATGAGTAGACGGCGAACGGAATATAATAAGCAAATGTATATTTTTTTAAGTAACACGGAGCTACACTGATTCTGCAGCACGGAATTTTTCAGTTTTTTTTTACGTACACTTGATCATGGAGTTCGAAGCTTATAAATCACTTTCCGTCTGTCCGCCTGCCTGTTTGTTGAAAGCTCGAAAGAGTTCGGAGCAGATCACCTAGGGAGACGAAATTTGGCTAAAATATAAATCTTCAATAAGGCTTGCTTGTTATTGAAAATAGCCAAAATCGTTTCATAAAGAAAGTTATGGACCAAAACCATGCAAAAAGTCGGTGTCCGTCGTATTACCGATCTATATATTTTCGCTAATACCTCTTGAACTAATAACTCTAGATAGGGGAAATTTAACACAATGATTTATTATTAATCAAGAATATCGTCTATCAGAAATACCAAAAAACGGTTATTCAGAAAAAAGTCGATAAAAACACACAATGGGGCCATTTGTAAAATAAATGGTAATAAGTCTGAATCTTTTTCACCGAACCACTGAACCGACTTTAATGAAACTGGTGAAACAAAAAATTGCAATTTTTGAGACCCGTTTCAAAATTTTGATTTTAAATATTTTTTTCTAATTATCGAGTTAAGGTAATTAAAAAAAATTCTTTATTCTAATTAAGAAAATTATAAAGAATTTCACCATATATTTTGAAAAAAATAGAATATTTATTTTTAAAGTTGTAGGGCAAAATCGAAAAACAAGACATGGCAAAAATTAGAAATGTAATTTTTGAAATCAAATATCTTTTAAATCATAAGAGATAATTTAGTACAGTAAGCATGTTTTCTCTTTGTATTGCTTAGAATTATACAGAAATGTAAAAAATATTTAACATTGCTTCATATTTATAAAAGTTACAAGCTACGATATGTTTTTCACTCTCGAGGTGCTCAACTTTGGCCCACTGTAGCGTCGCCGTACTCCAGCTACACTCTATGGCCAAAAATACTCTGAAAGGCTAACTCCTCTTCTATTGACGTTCTTAGTTTCATTAAAAGCGGTTTAGCGGTTTAAAAGATCCAGAATTATTACCATTTATTTTGCAAATGGCCCCACTGTGGATCGGTGTTCTCTATATGGATCTAAAAATTTTTAGAGTACCACAAGCCATAAAAACTACACAAAATATGTACGACAACGAAATTGAGATAAATGTAAACTCGCAAAACAAAATATATATCACATTTTTGGGGATTATTTTCCAAAATGGTGATAATATTCTTTCACTTCTAAAATATTTTGGTTAAACTCACGAAACGCCTTTTACACGGCTGGTGATAATTTTAATGAAAAAAAATTCAATTTTTAAAACAAATTTTCTCCGGGCAGGGATTTCGGGTATTTTAGTACGAAAAAGTTCGTGTAATTCATCAGGATATGTAAAAGTGGACATTTTTAAAACTGGGTGGGATGAATTCCTATGAACACTTCAGGCATTAAAATAATTCACTTTCTAATCACTCAATAAATAAAAATGGTCAAGGAATAAATTTTCAAAAATGTAATTTTAATGGAAAAAATGGACCGACCTTATAATTTTAACTCATTGGAAAGTGCACATTTTCAGCGTTTTTATTGATAGAAAAATCAAATAAATGCCAAATAAATTATACAAAACAGTGCATGTAGGAACACCTTTCAGCAGTAAATATTTTAGATAACAGTAGCATCAAATATTCCTTGAACTTTTTAATACACGGAGCAAATAAAGGTTTGCCGCACACCTTATAAAAATTTTTTTTACTTTAAAGTCATAAATGATTTTTGGCGTATTAAAAAAAAAAAATACATAACCAAGATGACCAACTTTGTAGGTCTACCTCTACCTTCAGGGCCCGCTAGGGGCCTGTGCTACACCACTGTGTGACACCTATAGGTATTCAGAATAAAAATTACAAATGGAAGATATACCATATTTTAATTGGTTATTTTTAATACGAGTACAAATATTTTCTCTTGACAGTAATCAACAAAATGTTTATTTGCAAATAAGTTGTAATTAAGGCTGAGTACTGGACGAAAAACAAACCAACTCCCAGTAAATATTTAACAACTTTAATATAGGTTTACAAATTGTATTCTTTATATATATCTTTTTCGCCTGTTATTACCACAAACCAACATTTTAATGTAAAACTGCATGAAAATCATATAATGCCTTAGTTCTAAAGCAAAATTAAAACAAAATGAAACTTTCTTAAGTAGGATTTCAGTAAAAGCCTGACAACAGTTATGGAAAAATTCCCAAAAGGAAAAATAACTAAAGTTTTTTTTGTTTTGTTTTAAGAAAAATGTAGTTAGTAATTTTGTTTATTTAATGCGGTTTATTTATTATATATAATTTCTTTGTTTGTTTTGTTGATTTATATTTTTCTTATCTTGTTTTTTTCTATATATTTATATATATATATATATATATATATATATATATATATATATATATAGTACATTTTTTTTATTTATTTTTCTATTTTCATTTTAGCACATTTGTTTTGAAAAGAATCTACACAAAAATAAAATTGTACTCAAAGTTGTAAAATAAATCTTTTTTAGGCGTTTTAAAATGTTTGTAAATTGTATAAATCTTTTTGTTTAACTGTCTATTCGTTCTGGAGTCTGTATGTTCTTGTTCCAGGCTTTGTGTTTATAGTTTTTAGTTTTGCTAAATAGTATTTCTTCTCTAAAGGATTTATGGGTTTTAACAGAAAAACAAACTTTAAATTGATATACATATATATATATATATATATATATATATATATATATATATATTTCCCTTTTGTGGCAAAATTTTGTTAACCCTTAAAAGGAATAAGGGGCTAACATGTATTAAACTTTTTTTAATTTAAGAATGGTTACATTCTACTACAAAATTACACTTTCTATTTTCAATCGAAAAACGAACTAATATGGACTGTGGATCTTCTAGAAAACATAAAATAACAATATTCAGTAATTACGAATCAACCCCTAAATTTTAAGGTATTCGGAAAAAAATACTACCCTCAAATTTCCTGCAAAGATCTCGTGGATCCCTATATATATGTTTTTTATTTTTTTATTCTCATTTATTTAAATTACAATCTATCTTACAAAAAAGATAATAAGAAATTGTGATGAGAATTAAAAATAATATTATTATATGCTCTCTTTTAAGTGCAAATGTAAGTTCAGTTAATTTTCTTTTTAAACAGAGATATAAATACTATATAACGTAATATACTACGAGTATATATTCACATTCAGATACATTTAAACATAGTGTTATATAAAATAAATATAATTTATAATATTAATATTATAACAGATTTACAAAATAAACAAAAAGGATATTAAAGGATAATTATTCAGACCTAATTCAGAAAATTATAAAAAAAATAGTCGTTATCTTCGTAGTCGTTAGAATCGTAGTATCTTTTAAGTCTATTTATTTCATCTGTCTCGTCTAATAAACAATAGCTGTGTGTTCTTATGACTTCCTTGATTGTACGTATTTGAAGATCATTACCCAGCAAAAACTTTGCTTTCCTGGTAAGCTAGCAGGTATAATTGGAAACAAAAATAAACTACTTATTTTTTGCCTGAATAACTAGTTATTTTTGTTCGAGTTGTCCACAAATTCATGTAGTTATTTTTTGACTCTAGGGGTACTCAAAAATATGTACCTAAACGAAAACAAAAATAAAAAAAAAAAACAAAAAAATTTTACCGTCAGTGAGACTCGAACTCGGATACACACTAACCATTCCTTTTTACTGACTAACGTCTTACTCAGTACACCATCTCGCACATAGCATCCTAATCGACAAAAACTTTATTTAGTTTAAAATATCTTTTTAGTCATTTTATTATAAAAATCTAACAGCTTCACAATGGGGTTGAACCAACAACCTTCTGGTTGTTAATCCGGCGCTCTAGCCAACTCATCCACGTGATTGCAGTATTACTGCGCTATTATACTATTGAGTACTTATTAATGTAATACAGAGTAGGCAAATAATAATGACGCCTCATTACCAAGAAACTACTTTAATAAGTAGTTGTTATTACCGAAAACCAAAAAGTTTTTGCTGGGTATGTATGGCTTCGAGGGTTTTTCATTGGTATCTTTGAATTACTTCAAGATTGAAATTGCTCGCAATTTTTCAAAGTTCAATTCCAAAAGTCCAGACAGGTTTTAAGTTGATTTTATAAAGCTTAAGTTTATTTTTTGAAGTTTTGACAAACTTAGTGGAAAACTTCAATACTTGTTTGTTTTTATATATATATTTAATATTTAATTTAGTTTATATATGAATAAATATGAATAGACAAGTTTTGGTTATACTCGGTGTGATTCAAGCAATATAAGATATCTTGCATTTGAACTACATATGGTGGTATAAATGCATATAACTAATAATAATAATAATAATAATAACAATAATAATAATAATAATGAACAATTTTCTGTATTATTTTCAATAAAAATTTTATAAAAATAATACTAATTTTTATTAATATATGATAAGACGAAATAATAATATGACAAAATGAAATAATAATATAATAACATTGTTGCCTTGTTTAATTTGAAAGTTGTGAAAACTTATATTTTTAGACTTAAGATATGAAATTAGTATTCTGTAGGAACTAATAGTTTTAATCATGACTCGGATTTGATCATCTCTAAGTGCTTTATATGAATATTGTGTGGGAGATATGACTGTTGCAAAGCGCTTATTCATGTCCTTTATGTCAGTAACATTTGGAGTGTATAATTGGTGTGGCTTGGGTTGCGATACGGAATTATTGTTATTATTTTCAATATCTAAATCACTAAATATATTTGTTGAACTATTTGGTACTTCATTTGTTTTTGCTCTACGTTTATTATTACAATTAAAAAGTGGATTTATTTGACGACATATTTTTGAATTATCGACGATATAAATAGATGGCACGTCTGATCGCATTGGCTCATTCATAACGATTGAAACTTCGTGCAATATATCAATGCTAATAGCAAAAGCAAAAAAAAAAAAAACACAAGTTTTATTTTATTGCAGAAAGTGAAATAAATGAAAAATTATTGTTTACTAAATCACATCTCATCCTATTGTGTAATCCAGCAACTTGCTGCGAAAATCTTACCTGATATATTTAATAGTGCTCTTCAAACTACTATAGACGTAGTTAGTTTCATAGAAGCTGGTGGCTTAAGCAATAGAATTCTTAAAGCCCTATGTGTCGATTTAAATGCATAACATAAGAAATTACAATATATTACTATAATATGCTGAAGAGATTATACAAATTAAAGGCAGAAGTAGACATTTTCCTGTAGTTAGCCAACCGAGAGCCAAAGAATTTAGCGCAGCTCACACGATCTTAGTTAGCCGACTGAGAGCCGAATCATTTATCTCATCGAATTGTATTTTGAGGTCGAAACTCTTATGTTGTATTTTGCGACAAAATACAACATAAGCAGACTGAGATGCGAAGAATTTATCTCAGCGGATTGCATCCCAATAGTTAGTTTTAGTAAAAGCTTTTGTAAACCCAGTTAGTCATATAATCATAGACATCCGGTCGAGAGCAGAAAAATTTGTCTCGTCGGATTTATTTTTGCTAACTAACACATTCTAAAAAAGAATTAACTTTGCAAACACTGCTCTTTTCTCTCGTAGCTAGATATCGTTTTGTCGTTCTTCGTGTCACGTAGGAACAAGAAAGCTCTGTGGTAACAGTCAAAGGAAGCAGATCTTTGAATAAACTGGACAGACTGAGTATACCCCAGCTGGAAATAAAAAAAAAAACTGTATTACAAACTAAAAGACAGACAAGTAAATATATTAACTGAATTTGATTCAATAAGTGCTTTTATGTGCAAAATTTATTTATGGAAAAGACGTCTTAAATCCCCTCTACCAAAGTATTCATCATACCACTGCTGAATGATATCTTGGATTCATCTGATGTTCAAAAAGAAAATACATATGAAAAGTTTAGTAATACACTTGAATTTACTTCACGATGAATTTTCCCGATATTATCCGGAGCTTAAAACCTGAAAATTTTCAAGAATAAACCATAGAACGTGTGCCAAAGTTGACTTTAAATCTATGTTGTTTGAAAATTTTTGCTTTAAATATTAAAAGTTAACACTATGGTTGGGAATGAAGCGTTAAAACATTTGTTAAAGTTGGTATCTATATATTTATGCGAAACTAGTTTTTCTGCTCTACAGTTCATAGAATCCAAATTTAGATAACGTTTGGATGTGGAAAATAAAGTAAGAAATTTCTATCAAAAATTTCTTCCAGTGTTAAAAAATTATGCAAAAAAAAGACAATTTAAAATACTAAAGTTTTATTTATAATAAAAATTTTAAATTTATTAAAACTTAATGGAAACAATTTCCAAAAATTTAACTGATAAAAAGTTCATTAATTTAAAATTTTTATTGTGAAGAAGGCCACCACTATTTCCACTAATTGTTAGAAAACTAATAATAAAATTTGAATATTATTTATTGCTTTCCATATAAATTCTCGAAAGAAGTTTTTCGTTCGACATCAAAATAAAATGAAATAAAAGGTTTTTACTATTTTTAATTTCTACTTTACTAAAAATCAAAATGTGCCAAGGGGTCTGCGAAGAAACAAAAATTTCTAAAAGGGCTTTAGATGGATCCATAACATTTGAACATCAAGAGCCAATATTCAAGATTTCTTACTATGTTCAATTCTAACAAACCAACATTTTTCTAGCTTTTGATTAAGTACAAAATCACTTTATTATGAACTATCTCTTTTTTTAGTTTAAAGGTTAATTTGTCATTCTTTAAATTTTCCGTTTCATTTTTAGATATTTATTTTGACTTGCATATATTTTTGTCTTTATTGGATAAAAACGAGGGAAAATTGTTTAAAAACAAAAGTTTTGTTTTGCAATTTTTAACAATTGTCGCTATGAATTATTCAAAACATTTTGTTTGTGAAGTTTATACTATTTTCTTTTCTAAGGAAAGTTGGAATTTTAGTTATTATTTAGCATGTTCTCATGCTTGTATCGTGACAACAAACATGAAAAAAACTTTACATAGTGAATAGAGATGAAATGAAAATTGAGAACATAAATATTATTTAGAAGATTGAGGAATGTTACTTGCCAAGAATTTTCAATAATAATAGACATCAATAGGCTACTAAAGTTGGCGTGGTCTGCTGTATCAAATCATACTATTTATTCATTTGGCTAACAAAAATTAAAACAAATATTTATGATATTTATGTTATCCCTTGACATTTTATTAAACTTTTGTACGGCACATAGTTTCGTCTCTAGTGCTAGGATCAGTAGTTGAATCAAAATTAATGTCCGGGGATACCAAATGGATTAATAATGGCACCGTGACTGAACCAATTATTCAAGGGCACTTTTGGATCAGAAATTGTAACCAACTTTATTTGTATTAGAGTGTTAGAGGAGAAGATCGTAGAGAGAATCTTTTTAAAGTCAAACAGCCAGATTATTCTAACAGCCTATTACCACACTTCGAAAAATGTTTCCGGAAACTGTGCCAGTGTCCGTGTCGAGTCTTAGCCTTCTCTCTAAGAAGTATTCTTTTACAGTTATGTATTCTTTTTAGATATATTCTTGATATATATTGTAACTACCCCCTCATTTATTGAACAATATAGGCTACATATAGTTCTCCTTGTGGCAACTATTCTTTTTTTTATCAAAACAGGACACTTTAGTCAGATTCATTATTTTCCTTTTTGCTTCAAATTCGGGTCTTGATTTACTGGATTTGAAATCATTATCTCTGGTAATCATATGAATATTCACTTGGTCCCAACTCAGAACCGTTATCCAAGTTCAATGTGTAATTACGATTTTAGATCTCATGGCTATCTATGCATAGCTGAGAAGTCATGCGAGGGTTGACGCAACGTCCTTATGAGATACTGTGTTCAGTGATTTTAACGAGAGAGAGGCAGCTGCAATATTAGCACAGATGACATTTCTGTAGGTTTTCACTCCAGCATACTCAAGTTCTGGAATATTACAGTGTCAGGCCAGCATAACTAAAATCTTACTGGTCTTGATATGAATGCCTTAAAGACGGGTAACAGCAAAACACTGACGCCTCTCCTAAAGTAAGAGATATCTTTAGTAGAGGTATCCCTTGTGGTTGCACATTTGTTTGAACATTCTTCGTAATTCCAAATACGACAAAATCGACCTAAAAGGAAAACCCAATCATTATTCAAATTAAAGAAAATTTATATAGAATTCTATTTACCACTTATAGTTTGTAAAAATTTTAAAGCAGAATGCATATCCATATTTTAAGACACCGAATAATAACCTATTAAGACATATAAAAAAATCTGCATAAAACTGTAATTGGACAAATAATAGCGATAAAATCGATTATGACTATTTGTATATGAATGCAAACAATAGCGTGTGCGTATATTTAATTACATTCAAAAAGTCATAAAAGATGGAAATCATCCAAGAGAAAAGTTGTAACAACTCCCTCTCTTCCTCTTATTTCGACGTTGGTCTAAAAGCAATTTGAGGTGGATGGCAAAAGCAATATACATATGAATGTGAAATGGATTGAAACATTTGGTCAGAACCATATAAATATGTTCGTTTTTAGAACGAGGAAATTACATGTAGATAGTCTCTGAAGATTGATTTGGATATTCTGCATCTTCTGTGAACTTACCCAGATGTCGAAGTCAAGTAAGATTTCTAACATTAGCTTAAAAGCAAATTTGATATCTGTGCCCACATCCTTGTGAGTAAGACACTCAACCACAAATGCGAACATGCGAACCTATCGACCCATAAGATATTGTTTTTGGATCATCTAGAAGATACATATATATAAATATCAATTATTAAAAATATTACAAAAACCTATACGAGAATTTAGATCACTTACCTCTAAGACTTTCAAATGGTGGATATTATATTTTTTTTATTTCATAATTTGCATAAATTAATTTTTATTTTTTCTGAAAATGACAAAAAAAATGTTTTTGTTAAAAAAAAATATGTTTTTTGTTAAAAAATGACTTTCTCTGGTCATATTTTTTGGAGCATTTAGCCTTTTTTGACCTTTTCTAAAATTCGGTTAGCCCCTTTTTACTCATCTCCTGACAACACTGGTCACGACCACACGTAAGCGTTGAAGA
This sequence comes from Protocalliphora azurea, assembly GCA_932274085.1. Taxonomy (NCBI): domain Eukaryota; kingdom Metazoa; phylum Arthropoda; class Insecta; order Diptera; family Calliphoridae; genus Protocalliphora; species Protocalliphora azurea. Next base: position 38,839,085 of record OW026521.1, read on the forward strand.
CAAATGTTGTTGCAAATGAAATGTAAAAAAATATCCTCCTTAAAGTTATATAACAATTGTATCATAAAACGCATTTTTGATTTATTACCAATGGTCTCCATATAATTGCTCTTATAGTACTGTTTTAAATTGGGTAATAAGTTGTTTAATTATGTACATATAAATATTTTAATTTTCAAAAAGATTCGAAATTAATTAAAATTTAATTTTATCTTTATTTACGACATCGATTCAGCTACGTTAACAACTAATTGTCAAATATTTTATCGTAATTATTTCTTATTACAAAAGAAATTTAGTTTACCCACCAGCCTGACCTGAATTTCGTTATTAGCGAATGTTCGCTAAAAACGAAGAATTTTCGATATTAAACATTGGAGAATTTAAAAAATATCGATACTGAATATTCAACTTTTTTCCATAAGATATTGAAACTAAATGTTTCCAGAAATTGTCTAATTTTATAAATTTCTATAGGAATTTTTATGTAAATAAAAAAGCAACGTATTTTCTGGTTTGTGCATGCAAAAGATCAAAACAAAGAGAGTGTAGGCTGTGAGGAATCTTATATACCCTTAACCTTTGTTAAGATGTGTTATACTTTATATTGGATGTAATTACAAATATGTTTTTTAATTCCCCTAGCTATATTTGGCAGGCAAATAGTGTAACATTTGGTAGGAACTATAGCCTATAATTATTATTATTTAGGGCCTGAAATAGGGCAAGAGGGGTAAAAGCTCCCCCTATCTATATCTGCTTAACTAATCAAACGGTTTTCTTAAAATTTGGCATGCAAACACTGTAACATTTGAAAGAAACTTTAAGATAAAATTTTTTTGGAAATTCCAACATTTAGAACGTAAAATAGGGAAAAACGTATAAAAGCTCCCCCTACCCATGCCTTCTTAATTAATTATCCGATCGTGAAGGAAGTAAAGGCTACAAATATATATACATATATATATATATATATATATATATATATATATTTATCTAAATATCTATTTTCTTGCAGATTAATTCAGAAAATTTTACATTAAAAGACTTTAGCAATAGAAAAATCAATAATATAGAGAGAAACAACATTGATGACTCCTCTGGGTGAAGTTTGAATTTGGAAAAAATTCTCTTATGTAAATTACTTTATTAATTTTATTGCTTGTTACATGAATTATTATTTTTGAAATTTAATTAATTATTACGTATATTTTCTTAATATTTGATATATTGTGTTGTTTAAAATAAAACATATGTAACTTTAAAAATAAAATCATTTTTTAATTTTAGTTTGGGAACAAAATAGAAAATAGAATTATTGCCAATGATAACAATTCCAAGTCGTTAGTAATATCAATATCGAATAATTTTCATAATTTTTTGACAACAAAAACGAACCTCTAACGAATATTTTTATGTTTCACTATTAATATTGCTAAAGATTCAATATTAATACATAGACGAACCTTCCAGAAGATTTGCTATCATAAAGTGAACGACGGGTGAGCTCAAGAAGTTAATATTCAGATCGCCAACAATAGTCGTTCTTGAATGTTCTATCAGAGAAATGTTCGAATGTGATATCATTATCCAATTTTGAGGTCAGTTGGGTAACTGCCAAAATTTTATTTGACAGTTAGTATAACTGTTTGTAATTGTATTGGTTTTTATAAAGTTTATATTGTTGAACATTGACGGCATTTGGAAGAGAGTTTTTTCATCTATCCACTAAAAGGTATCTTTTTGGACACTCCTGGATGTTCAAAAATAGAAAATACACAAATTTGCAATAACAAAACACATTAGTATCGAATTTTAAGCTAAAAAACTTGACTTGGACTACAATTTACATTCCAGAGCAAAGAAAAATAATAAGCACGACATAATTTCGCTCAGTAAATGTATAACTTTTGCAATGATCAATATTTTTGTTTAAGCGTTGGATAAAAAATGATTTAATATAAAAAAAAATTTTTTTGATGATTTTTGCCTTAAATACTTCATATTTAATTTAAAATTATAGTGAGTTATTCTAGTGAGTTTAAATAAAGGGTGATTCGAGTAAAGATACTTTTTTCAATAGCCCTTTTTTGACAGATCACGTGTGAGTCGCGTCATACTGTCATGGTATTTTTGTTTAGTATTGTTTGGCATTTCATAAAGGAAAGACTTACGCCTGAACAACGTTTACAAATCGTTCAACTTTATTACGAAAATTCACGTTCTATGAGGAATGTGTTTCGTGCAACTCGCTCAACTTATGGTCGACCGAATAGACCACGTTCAGCATGCTGTGAAGAAAATATAGTGTGAGAGTGTACACGAAGACCGTGGAGAGTCGATTCGACGCCGTTCGCAGCAACTCGGACTAAGGTATGGAACGACTTGGCGCATTTTACGTCGAGATCTTAAATTGAAAGCGTACAAAGTACAGCTTGTGCAACAACTGAAGCCGCCCGACCTTCCCAAGCGACAATGCTGCCCTCTTTGGGCTCTTGAAAAGTTCCAAGAAGATCCGACGTTTTCGAGGCAAATTTTGTTCAGCAATGAGGCCCATTTCTGGCTCAATGGGTATGTAAACAAACAAAATTGCCGCATTTGGGACGAATAGAAACCTGAAGAGATTCAAAAATTGCCACTTCATCCAGAAAAAACAACGGTTTGGTGTGGTTTGTGGGCCGGTGGAATCATCAGTCCATATTTCTTTAAAAATGATGCCGGTGCGAACGTAACCATCAATGGCGACCGTTATCGTTCCATGATAATCGACTGTTTGATGCCTGAAATTAAAGCTCGTGAACTCGGCGACATTTGATTTCAGCAAGACGACGCCACTTCCCACACATTGCATCAATCAATGGATTTATTGAGAGAACACTTCGGTGAGCACATAATTTCACGTTTTTGGCCGGTCGATTGGCCACCAAGATCGTGTGATAGCACATCGCTAGACTTTTTCCTGTGGGGATATGTAAAGTCTAAAGTTTATGCGGACAAACTCGCTTCGATTCAGGCCTTGGAGGAAAACATCACGCGTTTCATTCGCCAGTTACGAGTGAAATGCTCGAACGAGTCATCGAAAATTGGACTCAACGGATGGACCATCTGCGACGTAGCAACGGCCAACATTTGATAGACATAATCTTCAAAAAATAAATACCAAAGAATGTTCTTTCAAATGATAATAAACATTCCCCATTAAATTTGAATTTTCTGTGTTTTATTCTTTAAAAAAGTAGGGAACCTCGAAATGGATCACCCATTATAAAATCAGCATTTAACTCAATTATAATTAAAAATATTTACTAGAAGTATTCCAAAACATGTTTATTATATAAAAGTAATTATATTTCGATAAATTCTTAATGATTACATATTTTACTGTTATTAACTACAAAAGGAGTCGGTTGAGTTCAAATTTCGATAGAAATTGTTGGCACTTTAAAGATCGTATTAGTTACTATTGCTAAAGAAACATCATATCTAAGCTGCAGTTTTAATTTTTATAAACAAAACGAATGATAATGTGTTTATGGTATAAAAATGCCAAAAGCAATTCGAAAAGTGCTACAAAAAGTGCCAGGTGCTAGATTCATTATTTTCGTGATAAATGAGTTTAAAAAGTACTAGATCTATCTCTAAAAATTCTAATTTGGCAACACTGCCTTCAATAACTAGAAAAAAATACTTGTAACAGGGTCTAGTGAATAGTAGACACTTTTGGTGAACTTTCATTCCTAAAGCAAAATAAATTGCTTCTATAGCCTGCATTTACTTTAATGGAAACTCTAGTTCTAAGGCAAATTAAACTCCTGGAGAGAGGATCAAATTTGACGTAAGCAGCAAATATACATAAACTATGAAATTATTATTCTTTTCTCAGATCATTAGAGATAACTTGGGACTTTGTGCATTAAAGCTGAAATTTAAAACATAATTTCACTAATGCACGACTAATATTCGCCCATACTTTGCATAAGAATAATATTTATAAATCAAATAAATATTAAACAAATACACACCCTAAATTCGTCTTAGTTATTATACTTAGATGAGAACTCAGATAAAGTGAAGGTGGTTTAAGGATAAAAAATGTTTACAGTGTTAAACAATTTAATAGAGTTTGCGTACTTTCTTTTGTACCAGTTTAAAAACTCATGCTTATACTTTAAAAATTTTACCATCTATCTTTAAGAATAGTCTGTTACACAATCTCCTATATTGGATCCTCAAAACTCCAATTTTTTTCTTTTGAAAATATGAATAAGATTGAAAAGTACCTCTGCTTTGGAAAGGTGTGAAATATTAAAATAAAACAAGCTTGATTCGAAAGCAATATCCTAAATTTTATTTCTACCGATTATTATATTTTTATTAGCCTAGTTAGTTCTTCATTTCCTAGAATAGTTTTCCAATTGAAATGATGCCAAATAAAAAAAAATTCTCATAAGAAAGTCATAAAACAGTTTGCTAATTTTTAAAAGTATACATTTTTTTTTTTTTTTTTTTATTCAAAATAAAAATTCTGTTAGAAAATATGCCTTAAAGTTTAATTGTTCCCTGCAGCTGTTACTGTCCTAAGAGAATTTTTCTAATAAAACACAAAAATTCTCTCCTTGTTCCCTCCCTATTAAAAAGTTCTGAAGAAAAAAATTAAATCTGACAAATTGCTAATTGAGCTTATCAGTATACAGTACATAATTAATTTCATATTTTTTTCTATTATTTAAAGAAATTTTGTCTTTCTATTCAAAAATAAAAACCTAAAAACAATGCCTGTTGTAGAAACAGAAAAAAAACCAAGATGCCATTGTTCTCTGTTCCTTTTTCAAAAATTATTGTGCTGCAGTTTTTATCTACTTAAAGTTTGTTTCTTTCTTTTTGAAATGGAGGGAACAAAAACCAGCATCATTATTATTTGAGTTCTTATGGTAATAATTTCATGAAATTCACAATAATGATATGCTGAAGAAGAAAGTATGATATAATGAGTTTATTTATTTGCAATCTTAACTGACTTTAGTTTTCGAGATAAACACAGAAAAAAAAATTATTATCGAACATTTTTCGATTAACACAGTTGTTTCATGCATCTAAACTTAATAAATATAAATATAAATATAAATATAAATATAAATATAAATATAAATATAAATATAAATATAAATATAAATATATTCAAATAAATATAAGATAAAAATAAAATTTAAGTAAAATTTTATTCTCAATTAAATTTTTAATTCATTCAATCATCTACTTTATTGATTTGATAAATTTTTTAATTGGAAAAATTTTGCTGTTTTTCATATTTTATAGATTTTAGTAATTAATATATATAATCATTTTGGTGAGATGTGTCAATTTAAAAAAAAAAAAACTTTTAATTGATAGAATTATTTACTAATATATTTGGTGATTGACTTTTTCTGTGAACCATTATATAGAAAATCACTGAGGTTGCACCACATAATGCAGCATTTCTCGAGAACAATTTATCTGATTTGGATCAATAATATGGCAAAAAAATTATAATTTAAATTATCTGTAAGATATGCCCACATCATTTTTAATCAGGAGATATTAAAAAATGTATAAAAGAAAAATAAAATTTCTTACAAAATTAAAAAAAAATAAGTTTTTCAAAAAACCGTAAAAAGTTAAAATTCCCAAAAATAAATTGTTTTTTTTTTTTATTTCATTATAAAGTTGTATATGTTACAATTAAAACAAGCCATATTTTATATAAAATTAATTTTATCTTTACTTAATTTTTTTTATAAATCCGTAACTTCTACACAAAATTTTGCATAAGCGTAGCAGAGGAGTGTTCAATTTTGAGATTGGAAGGGGGACCTCACAGACCCCTTATGAGCGTGGCTAAGGGGGCTCAAAGTAGAGTACCTCTAACATAAAAAAATTTAACCGCCAGCCAAATTTGTATTTCTTACCCGATTTAAAAATATATCCTCGATAAGACCTTGCTTTCGTGTGCTATTTATCTCTTATAGCTTTAGAGTTATTTGCATTTGAAATTTCAATTGTCTCAATTTTTCAAGATCTTGATCTAGTTTTTTCAATATATAGCCACATATTTTCAACCGATTTTGTCAGATTTTTCTGTAGTTAGTAAATTTGAAGTCGGTATCTTTTCCGAGTCTAAAAATAAATGATTTCGAATTTGAAAATTGATAAAATTAGTATTTTTTGGACGAAAAAGTGTCTACTCTCTTTTTTCCAAACTAAAAATTTTCTTCAGAACGTATAATGATTTTATACTTTTCTGCAAGGTATCCTTACAGAGATGATTCTAAAATTAAAAACATGCCTAAACACCCAATAAGACTAAGTACAGTTCCTCCCGAATTTGACCTATTTTATATCAAAATGTTGAATTTTACCTATATGTTCTAAAATCCCATAGCATGAATCTACAAACAGAATGCAAAGTTCCAAAGAGTTTGCAAAGACTTTTTCCAGACCTGAGACAAATGTCGACTTTATGGGAAAAATTAAAAAAAATCCATTTTTTGGATTTTCACCGATTTTTTGTTAATTGTGAGATTCATTCTACAAAAATCTTAAATTTTTATATATTTTACCATTTTAAATGATAAAGTCAACAATCGCCGAAAATTGTGTTAGGGTATCTCAACAAACAATTATTTTATTGGAGATAAAATATTTATTGTTTCTCCAAAAACCATTTTGATCATAAAGCCCACATTTCTTATAGGCCTGGAAAAAGGCGTTGGCAAACTCTTTGGAACGAACACATTAGAATTTCCGAAACAGCATTTTAGAACATATATGCTGAATTCAAAATTTTGATATATAATAGATCAAATTCGTGAGGGATTGTACTTAGTTCTATTAAGTGTTTCGCCTTGTTTCTTATTTGTATGTAAAAATCTCTTTCAGAAAAATATAAAACTAAATTTTATTTTGGGGAAAATAAAGTGTAGGTGCCTTTTCGGCCAAAAGAAAAAAACACACAATAGATCATAATTTTTACAATTGTCAATTTCAAAATAGCTTATTTTGGACTTGGGAGAGATATTGAGAGCTTTACAAAATGCGATAAAAATATTGGGCTATATATTGAGGAAACTGCACCAAGATTTTGCAAAATTGAGACAATTAAAATTTCAAATGCAAATACATAATTTGAATACTATAAGAGATAAATAGCGATTTTCATCGATCTTATTGGCTTCGAAAAGATGTAAAGATATTTAAAATGGGATAAGAAACAAAAATTTGACAAGCGATTAAAATTTTTCTATGACAGACTTGCCCTATTTGGAGCTCCAATAGCTCCGCCCTTGAGGGGCATGTAAGGTCCCCCTTTGAAAGTAAAAATTGTTACGCTAATGTAAATTTTTTTGTAAATGAAACCAACCGATTAGAAGTTACAGATTTATTTCTAAAAATATTCGATTCTGCCCCACATTAAGTGAGGATAAAATAAATTTTAGAAAATATGGCTCATTTATAATTTATAATTTTATAATTTTTGCAGTTTTCGATTTCTTATGATTTGTTTAAAAAACCAAAAACTTTAAATTTTTTTTTTGTCACAATTTTTTTAAATAAATCCAAAAAATGTTCACCTTCAAAAACTTAAGTTAAATAAGCATTTATGCAAAAAAAAAAAAAAAAAACATAATTTAAAATTGACTAAAGAGTTCATAGAACTCTTACCAACAAACTTTAATATAAACACTGAATACTTTCTACATTTTTCAATATTTTAATGTTCCCTTTTACAAAATATTTCTGTTACAATTGAAGCATTCTCAAAAAAAAAAACATTTATCTTATTTCAAACCACATTTAATATTAAACAGGAAAAAATATATACAATGCAAAACATGCTCATAAAAATTCTTCCTCCACAAAAAATATGCATATAAAAGAACAAGAGTAGGGAATTTATCTCTACTTCGTATTAATGATACCCTGGCTCTTGCTACAAGCACCAGGATGTAAAGAAGCAAAAAATAATAATAATAATGGTAACAACTACGTAGTCAAACAAATAAAATGAAAATTATTTGGCCGCCTGCTATGAAAAGTGGTAATCTAGTTGAGCATTAAAATATAGCGCAATTTAAATGATGAATAAATACAACAAGAGGAAACCAAGAAAAAAAATCTGAAATACAAAATTTCTGTAAAAAAAATGTATCTCTCCCCCATTTGAATTTTAATGATTATTACTAGCATTCTGTTTTTCTTTAAAACAACAATAAAAATAATTTTTCTATACATATTTTTGTAATTTAGAACAGGGGTTCCCACAATAACTCACCTCGCGAACCCTTGCAAGAATTTTTCATATCATATTTATTCGTTCAGGACCGACTATATTATATCCTACACCATTGTGTAGGAGCATAAAAATTCAGAAAGGAGACTTATGTTGCACCTGTAACCAAATTTACTAAATGTGAAATATAATATATAAATACAGCATAACACGTTGATACTAACATCTAGATGATTTTGTGCACTTTGGGGCAATTCCCGGAAGTGGGTTTATATGGGGGCTATGGTAATTCTACTTATATAAAACTTATTTGTGTCGAATATTAATTTGATACTAACATTCGTATGGGATTTATGCACGTTAAAGAGATTTTCGAAGGAAGGGTTTATATGGGATCTATGGTCAGTTGTGCACCGATCTTCATAAAATTTGGTACAAAGATTGATACTTGTACAGAACTTTTTTGCACAAAATTTTATTCAAATATTCTTATTTCTAAGGTATTTTTGAGTGTTTAAACTCTATTCCGGGGGGCATTTTTTTATGGGGGCTAGGTGAAATAATGGACCGATCTAAAATTCTAATTTTTGATTTTGCTAATTTAGAAGCAACTATAAAATATATATTTTATACATATTAGGCAATATTTTGAATGGAAATAAGATCGGGCCACACTTTACCCCACACCCTTTATAAATTCTCCTAAGAATCACTCAAGAACTCCTAAATTCCTGAAATATTTTGGTATCGAAATAATATTTTACGAAAATAAATTTTAGGTACTAGAAAACTACTTCACAAATTATGGTTACAACCGGTCCATATTTCATTCAAATTCTCATATTATCAATGTGAGTGTTAAAAAGATAGAAATTCATTTTGTCTCCGTAAGAAAAAGATGAAGAAGTAGAAATAATCAGCTGATTTTTGTACAAGTTATTGTGTATATGTCCAATTATAGTTTAAAACTAATGCGGTTGCAAATACGGACAAAGTAGACAAAAGTTCTACTCTAAAGAAAACAATTGATTCATAGCTAACTTTTCGTAGATACGTCTAAATTAAATATAGTTTTGTAAAAAAAAAAATCTTGGTGTCTTTGTCATATGTCTCAGAAGGATAAAAAAAAAATAAATCTTATTGCTTTTATCAAAGCGTAAAGTATATCTCACTTTGAAGCGTTGTTATATACATAGTTATGGTATTAAAAATGTCAGATATTTTTTATAATTTCTTTACTCAACATACATTTTCTTAAAATATACAATCCGTTTTTTCATCAAATTCAATGATAAAAAAATTAAATTTTGCCCGGCTAAACCAACAAAATCTCTCACTGTGTTGTGACACAACATGAAGCCAAGCACTTCCAAGATGGAAAGTCATGACTCGAGTCTGATCGCATATTTTTGTTCAAATCTCTTTTCATACTGATCAATTATGTTATTATCTCGTGATCGTTTTATCCTGCCTTAGCAGCGCATAATAGATCCCATTAAATACAGAGTATTATTTGGTTGCTATGGTTACTTGACTTTGGTGTCGATTTCCCGTAACAATTCGATACTTTTGGATAAATTTAAGTGCTTCTGAAACCGTAAAATTGTTTCTTGATCTACTCCCAGTTATTATTTAAGCATTTTTTACTTATAGCATGAGTCATTAATCATGACTCTTGATCGAGCAAAGCCTCCAATTCTTCATTTTCAAACTTTCTTCGCACATCGAAATCGTCACTATTAAATCGCCTAAACCACACACTATAAGTTGTTTTAAGTAGACTTTTCTTAAAAACAAAATAACAAAGTAAAATTTGGTTTTTATTCTTTGGGAAACACTCACGTGTACAACACAATATACATAAGAACTTTATTAGATATTTTAATAACTTTGATCGGCTTCGATCTCTTATTCTTATAAATTTATACACTATTTTAGACCTCTTCGCGGACCCCCTAAAAACTTACAAAGGACCCCTAAGGGTGCGCAGACTCCCATTTGGAAACCTGTGACTTAGAGGTCACATAAAGCTTTATAATGACTGAACAAGAGTATTAAAAAGTAATTTTTCAAAAAAGATTTCTTTTTAATACTTTTGGGTGATTCTACATCTATGAAGGTCATAAATTTAAGAACTTTATTAAATAAATAGAAATATTAGCAAAGATGATTGTAAATCTTTACAGTACATTTTATGGTTTAAAATTATTACGTTTCGTTTAAAGTAAATAAACAAGGGTAAATTAAATGTAATTCAAATTTAAAATTTATAATTTTTTTTTCAGTGAAATAATATTCTTTTAATTAGCATAATTCGTAAAATTCAATAGTTTGGCTAAAAAAATATATATTTAATTTTATTAATATAGTTTGACGAAAATATAGCATTCTCCACAGCGCAGTGGAGCAAATTGAATATTTTTTGGAAATAAATTTGGAACCTCTAATTGACATATTGGATTTTCACAAAATCTTCACAGGTTTAATTTTGGACGGGGAATATCACATACACTTCAGAAGCGGACATGAGAAATTTTAAGCTGCTTTTATATTAAACTAACCGACCGAAATATTTTTATTCTACACCAGTCTACTATTATATCTAGGAAATTTGGCATTTTTCGTTTCCAGGAATTTTAAAGGCACTAAAATTTATAAAAACTATTTACGTTTCAACAAATAACTAATATATTTTAGTAATTTCTTTCATAAAATGAAACTAAAAACCACAGTTGGAAACTATATCTTAATAACAACTTCCTTAGTGTGACTTTAAAAACAAGTTATTAGATGATTTATATGGAATGACTTTAAAGGATTTCCTTTCTTACTAACTTTGAAAACATTGTCTAATGATAGACTTATTTTAAATATATGTATATAATTAAACATCTTAAAAATATACGTATGTATGTATATATGTATGTAAGTATGTATGTATGTATGTATGTATGTATGTATGTATATATGTATGAATGAATGTATATATATATATATATTTCAGCACTAAGCATCACCAAGTGAAAAGTTATTACTGATTGATATGTTCTTCCCTACAAACATTTGGAAAATATCTTCCTATAAGAAATTAACACAATATCTTTTTTTAATTATTTGGACGAAAAGCATCAAAGCAATATTTTTCTAATATTGTATTTTTATCAGTTTAAAGAAAATTATGCAATAAAAAACAAAAAAAAATAAAAAATTTTATTGTTATTATATTTCTAATCCTCAAAATATCGCCCATATTTCAGTAAGATGATTATCACCTTCGCAACACATTGATGATATCCCATTGAGATCATCTGGAAGAACTTAATTCAATACTTTTATTTTTCAGTCACAATTTTTTCAGTTGTCTAAAAATTTTTCAAAAATAAAAAATATTGAAGACATTTGTTTATATTTAGCAAGAAAAAAATAATTATTTTATGTGAGCGTTTTAGTTTTCGCGCTTTATGATATTAAGATTTATCTCCATGCTTTGCAAGATGTAAAAGTTTTCTTTATTATATTATTTAAAGATTTATTTAGTGACAATTTTTCTATATATTTATTATGTTTTCCAGAAGATTATCTGGTGGTATCTTTATATATATATATATATATATATATATATATATAATTTAAGAAAAAAGTCCAAGATTTCTTATAAAAAAATATTTTTTATTAAATAAAATAAAACGAAACATTCATTATAAATCGTACTGAATTAACAAAAAATTAAATAAATAAATAAAAGCATAACGCTATTTCTAAGATTAAAAAAAATAGATATATTATACTTATAAAATTAGTACCTTTCGTAATTTATGTTAAAACAAAAACTGTGTCTCAGATTTTTACTTTATTGTGTTTTTGATGCTAAAACTTTTTAAAAATATACCTCAATCTATTTCTCTAATTTACATTATTTTTTTTACTTAACTAATTCTTCTAAATTAAACATAAATCTTGAAAATACTAAAAGTTGGATCAATTATAGTGTTCAGGAATAATACGTATATGTGATAAGTAAAGCGTGATCTATTTCGAGGTTCCCTACTTTTTTAAAGAAAATAATACAGAAAATTCAAATTTAATGGAGAATGTTTATTATCATTTGAAAGAACATTCTTTGGCATTTATTTTTTGAAGATTATGTCTATCAAATGTTGGCCGTTGCTACGTCACAGATGGTCCATCCGTTGAGTCCAATTTTCGATGACTCGATCGAGCATTTCGACTGGTAACTGGCGAATGACACGCGTAATGTTTTCTTCCAAGGCCTGAATCGAAGCGGGTTTATCCACATAAACTTTAGACTTTACATATCCTCACAGGAAAAAGTCTAACGGTGTGATATCACACGATCTTGGTGGCCAATCGACCGGCCCAAAACGTAAAATTATGTGCTCACCGAAGTTTTGTCTCAATAAATCCATTGATTGATGTGATGTGTGGGAAGTGGCGCCGTCTTGCTAAAACCAAATGTCGCCAAGATCACGAGCTTCAATTTCAGGCACCAAGTAGTCAGTTATCATGGCACGATAACGATCGCCATTGACGGTTACGTTCGCACCGGCATCATTTTTAAAGAAATATGGACTGATGATTCCACTGGCCTACAAACCACATCAAACCGTTGTTTTTCTGGATGAAGTGGCAGTTCTTGAATCTCTTCAGGTTGCTCTTCGTCCCAAATGCGGCAATTTTGTTTGTTTACATACCCATTGAGCCAGAAATGGGCATCATCGCTGAACAAAATTTGTCTCGAAAACGTCGGATTATCCAATAATGAATGCTGGGTCTCAAAATGGGTGATCGTGTTGTGAATAGTACGCCCAGTCGATTATGTTGACCATAAGTTGAGCGAAGTGCACGAAACATATTCCTCATAGAACGTGAATTTTCGTAATAAAGTTGAACAATTTGTAAACGTTGTTCAGGCGTAAGTCTTTCCATTATGAAATGCCAAACAATACTTAACAAAAATAACATGACAGCATGACACGACTCACACGTGATCTGTCAAAAAAAAGGCTATTGAAAAAAGTATCTCTACTTGAATCACCCATTATGAATACAATATGAGTTTAGTTTTTTTTTATAAGTATTTTGAAGTTATAATATTTACATCTAACATTTACAGTTCCATTGCTTGGATAAGAGATACTGTTTCAAAAAAACATTTTGTGTTAGAATGAAAGATCTCCCTACCAAGTATTTTTATATCCCACACCACCACAGGTGGTTGGGGTATTATGCGTTTGTGCTGACGTTATTAACGCACAGATAGTCGTCTTTAAAATATGCTAATAAAAAAAATCGTTAACTTATAGTAGAGAATTTTTCCTTATTTAACGATATCGGTAGTAAATAGAAAAAGTTTATATTTAAAGCTATCTTGAAGTTTGGTTTTTATTAAACTCATAACCGAAATTATGCATTTTATACATGCGTTGCTTATAGAGATTGTTAGCATTAAAGTCTGCTTGTATAAATCCTTTATAACGACATTTAAATGTAGCATCTTTAAAATTATATACATTATATACAAAATTCCAATTTTATTACCTAAACAAAATATAAAAATATTACGTAATTTCCCCGAAAAAATCCCCAAAATATTATAGTTATCCCCACCAAGTTCCCAACTTTGGGGTTAAAACCTCAAATCTGGCAACCCTGATCTCCACATTCTTTATGATTTTCTCGCTATAAAATAGTACAAAACTTTAAATTAGTTTTTTTATTTTGGCTACTTGTTAAAACGAAATAAGAACTACAAACAAACGCACCCATAAAAAATATCCTTTACGATACTTTTGTACTTTTCTGCCACACACTTTAATGCTCAAATTAAATGTCATTAGCGCTGCAAGAAATAAGAGAAGAAATAAAATATGGAACACACTAAACTAAAATGTATGCAGATAGAGCAAAAAAGTGTGAAACTGTGATTATGTGCTTAAAATATTTAATTTTTACGAACAAGTGGTAGATGGAAATGGACTCATTTTGGTATATGTACTTATGTATATGGTACAAGTGGCTGCTAGGTTATATGCCTGTCTGCATAAATAAAAATTGCCTTTCTGACTGCCATTCTGAATGAGTGGCTAGAAGGTTTACTTTCAACGTTTAACTCCTCATGTGCAAATATTTCGAGAAATTTACTTCTTCTAGAGGATTTTGTTTATTTATATTACTACTGCCAAAGCAAAAGTATTGATTTTTTATTAAATTTTCGAAGAAGGTTTCTTTTGTCACTTTTTCTGCAACAAAATTAATAATATATATATATATATATATATATATATATATATATATATATATATATATATATTGCCATATGTAAGCCTTCTGAATAAAAGAGACCAATTATTTTTATCGATTTATTTTCTGCCTAAAGGCTTGAAAAAGGCTACTGCCATATTAGTAACTTCTTGTTTATTACCAGACGTAAAATGGTAAAATAAAAGTCATACAAACCAAATTCAGCAAAACCAGATTACACGCTTAAACTTTTTAAATCCCTTTGTATTAACCCAAAAGGTAAAAAGTTAGGTAGTTAGCTTTCAAGAGGATATTCGAATAATTGTAGCAGATTTAAAAAAATATTTACCTAAATTCTAGCGAAAGCTAAAAAAGAAAAACTATTCTTAATATGTTTATAGTTTTTTTTCGTGTGGTCATATAATATACACAGTAAAGTACACGCAGAGAATAAACATGGTTACAGCATTATCACTACAACAATATTATGTTCTCATTGTTAATTTTCTTGAATTTTAATAACTCTATGTTTATGCTAACAAGGTTTTTGTTTAAATTTTATTATTTAATGTTTACACTCAATAAAAATTTTAGTACGGTTGACTACAAAAGTTATATGTTTTTAAAATTTTGTTAATATGAAACATATCATTACTTTTTGCTTGTTCTTAAACCATGTTCTGTTTTTAAACCATATATAATATTATTATTCCTATAACAATAAAATTTTACAAATAAATATAGTAATTATCCTTTTCACTTTTTATTTAGTGGAAAACTTCAATACTTCTTTTATATATATTAATATTCGTTTTATAACTTCAGTGTAATTCTCATCTAGTTTGTATGTGAATAAATATAAATAGACAAGTTTTGGTTATACATATGGTGGTACAAATGAAGATAACTTATATATTATTTTTTTACTAATGAACACTTTTCTATAATTCTATAATTTCACAAAAATAATATTAATGATACGAATTTTTATTAATATATGATCAGATGGAAAAATATGACAAAATGAAATAATAATATGATAAGATTGTATAATTATATGATAATGTGGAATAATAATATAATAATATTGTTCAATTATATGTAAAACTATAATCATAATATGAAAAAACAAATCATAAAGTCTGATACAATAAGACAAAGTGGAATCATAATAATTATCACTTAGAATCATTTATATTTTTCGCTCTGATCATAAGTTTTAATCATAACATGTTGCTCTTAGATTATGGTCACTACAAAAAATGTTGCAAATGTACCCCGTCTAGAAATGAAGATTAGTATGTTTAGAGTTTTCGTTATAAGAAAATTAACTTCAGAATATAATAGAGAAATGCTAACACCTGGAATATCCATTAAATCAAATTAAAACAATAAATAAAAATAACATCTCTTTTCATTCACGGAACATTACGATTTTATTAAAATATGTTGTCATAAATATTTGTTTTTATTTAAGCATGTAATTTTATATATATTTTGCACATTTTGAAAGTATCCTTGGAAATGTCTTCATAATATTGAATACAACAGGTAAATAAACCTTTAATAGCAAAGGGGTAAATTTTATACATTTCGTTCCATAAAGGTCAAATCAGCAAATATTGCAAAAAAGTTGTGTTGATGTATTTATTATACTTAAGAATCAATGAATTTGTAAAAAATATAATAAATTATTTTAAAACCGCGGATAAAATTGAATTAAAGAGATTTTGTGATTTAGTTTTCATGATAAATTTATGCTTCTGGTCAGTGTGGCCAATAGATAAGAAAAAAAGTGGCTAAATTGAACTTTAAAAGAGGCCAAAAAAAGGCTAATTATCTTAAAAAATAAAGACTGAAGAAAGCTAAATTTTTTTAGTGTTAAAATTAATTTTTTCACATGCTCATTAGTTTTTGAATTTTTTAAAGATATTGCAATAAATTTATAAAAGAACCGCTGCCCAATTAAAAATCTCTCACAAAATTTATATACAAATTTGGATTATATTTCATACGAAAAATGTCCCAGTGTTTTATGGAGATTCATCATTTTTGAATTATAATTAATTTTTGATTAATAATTTTCAAATTTTTGGGTGATTTTTTGCTTTTATAAGAATTTTTTTCATTATTTTAGTTTCTACCCAATAAACCAAACGATGTCGATATCGGTATCGAAACGGCATTACCTAGCTGATAAAAATTATCACTAGTGATAATCGTTTTCGAATCTAAAACGATAGCTTTTACGGACTAAATTGTAATCCCTTATTATATCATTTTTCCATAAAGTTATGATAACGTATTCGGTATCGTAATTCCCAAAAATAAGGATAGTAAAATCGCCATGGTCCACATTTTTTTCTGAATGCTATTTAAAACCAAAATGAATGTTTTTGCATCAGCCAAAATAAGAAAAAAGTGCTAAATAATTATAAAATATATAAAAATCATCATACAAAACATAATTTTATGCAAATATTATCAATAATAATATTTGTAAACATGATTTTTCCTTTCGAATATATGTTTGCAATTACGTACCTAAAAAGTTTGGTCTTAGTATTAAAAAGCTGTTAACAAATTATTTTTTTTTTTCGTATTTGTTTCTCAGCTTATTTTTATGTGTTGAAAATTTTTCAATTTTTATATTTTAATTGTCAAATTTTTTGCAAATGTTTTTGTTTTTTATTTTATTGTAAAAAAATATTTCGCAATTTCATACGAGTATCATAATAATATTGTTTTCTACAATACAATATAATGTTATAATCGGTAGCTTATATGATACCTTTTCCTCATTATATCGTTCTATGGTTTATTGGGTGTGGTTAATGGTGTATTAAAAAATAATTATAGTAAATAATTAATTAAGTCCATATAATGAATAAAGTTTTTTTTTGCGAATTAATACACAAAAATTCTTAAATTGATGATTCTGCAAAAAAAAATAAAATAAAATTGGTAAAAGCAAATAAGAAATGTTGTTCTTCTTTGTTGAAATATTAAAATTTTAGTCTGTTTAAGACAAATTTATGAATCAAAAAAGGCTAGAAAAGAATCTAGAAGCTAAAACCAAAAATTTTAAGCAAAAAGCAAAAAAAAAGGCTAAACTGGCAACACTGATTCTAAGTGCTTTTTCATAATAAATGAAATGTATGTTTAACGGTAAATGCGAAAAAATACTTCAATTGCTAAGATTTTATTTTCGTATTTTTGTCGTTCTAATTTGGATAAATGTGACGCTGTGTTTTGATTTAAAAAAAGATATACCAAAAAATTCCAATTCAAATAACCTCCAAGTTATGCTCACATCATTTTTAATCTACTTAAAGCTTCGGAAAAAGAATCGTGTCGGAAAAAAATCTTACAAAATTATTATTATTATTTTAACCAAAAAAATTGATTAAAAATTCCACACCGTATAAGTCTTTCTCTATAAAAATAAGAGCTAGGGAATTTGAACTTAGAAGTTACAGGTGCCAAAAAAAAATAAAAAACATCGTGATATATATAATGGTGGTCCCAATCTGCAGAGATCTGAATGGAAAATTCCCCTTTTATTGGCATTCCAGCATGATAACGATCCCAATCATTCGGAATTTAATAAATTCAATGGTGATGCAAACAAATACTGAACATTTAATATATTTTTTATTTTTTCCCTTAATGCTTTTAAGAGTTGCAAATGTTTTCAACACTTTCATGTTTACTAGTTTTATTAAAACTTGTTTTTCGATCATTTTTAGTTAATAAATATACGGGCCATTTTAAGTTGAATATATAAACATTTTTACACAGTAGAAGTTTATATAAAATTCGGTTAAAAATTACGCGTAATATCATAAACTACTGAGTTATTTCAATAAAATTTATGATATTTTCAGTGTTTGATGGTGCTAGAGTGGTATATTTTAAGGTTTCCTAGTAAAATTTTAAAAATGTTCATTATGCGATTTTTAAAAATTCTGTGAAAAATTCGAATCAAATCTAATGTTTTTCTCCATATATTATACGAAAATATATTGTATTACAGTTTATTATAAAGAAATGCTATTAAATGTTGTGATCCTTTTTTAAACCAAGTGAATTTTTTTTTCATAAAATTTTTATCTTTTGAAATTTTTTGATGCGCCTCTACATTTCCGTTAAGCATTACAAACTCCAAATATGCCAATTATGTCAATTATGGTCAATTTCGAGCTGTCCATGCGATGTGCCTTAACAAAATGTGTTTTGAAAAAAGTGTCCTGTTTTCTACTATCAACGACATTTGACTTAAATTTATGGTCCCGATCAAAATCGCATTTAAAAGTTTCTTTTTCTTTAAGGTATATTCGTTTCTCTAAAACAAAAACATTGTTATGTTATTACAATAACTCGCGATAAAACGATACTTTTTTAAGGAAGAAATATTTTTTTCTTGCCTTTGTTTTTTTCTTTAATTAAACAATCAGAATATATTACTGATCTTCTCAGTGAAATATACCTATAAACGCAGTCGAGAAAAATTTGTCTAAAAAGTTATTGCAAAAAGTTATAGCAAGGAAGTTATGTATAAATATCAATCTATGTGTCAAATTTCATGAAAATCGGTCCATAATTGACCATAGCTCCCATATAAAACTCTCTTCCGAAAATCATTTTAACGTGCATAGATCACATACACATATTAGTACGAGGGCGGATCAATATTTCATAGAGTTTTGCCATTGAGACTGTACACGTGTGCACCCGTGCTTTATCGTGATGAAAAAGAACTTTTTCCTTGGCCATATGGATCGTTTTCTTTTTAAATCCTCATTAAATCGGTCTAATAAGTTGGCATAATATTCGCCATTTATTGTTTTTCCCTTTTGAAGGTAATCGATGTGAATTATCCCGCATGCATCCCAGAAAACTGTTACCATCACCTTATTGGCCGACAAACTTTCCTTGGCCTTCTTCGGAGCAGGTTCACCCGGAGAAACCTATTGTTTATACTGCTGCTTGGTACAGTGGTGGAGTACAGTAATTTATCCATGTTTCATTCACAGTTACAAAGTGCCGCAAAAACTCATTCGGATTGCGGTTAAACAACTCCAAAAAATCCTTTGAAGTTGTCACATGTTTACGTTTATGGTCAATTGAGAGCAAATGCGGCACCCATCTTGTTGACAACTTTTTTAAACCCAGCTGATCATTTAAAATCGTAACCACATTGCCATATGAAATGCCTATGGCATCAACAATCTCACGCACTTTTACTCTTCGGTCGGCCAACACCATATCGTGGATTTTTTCGACATTTTCGGGTGTACTGACCTCAATTAGCCGCCCAGAACGTTCAGCGTCATTTGTACTTGTGCGACCACAACGAAATTCAGTAAACCACTTTTATACCATTGAAATCGATGGTGTAGAGTCCCCTTATTGATTGACGGTTTTTTTTTTCGCAAAAAATAATGTTTAATGAGCACTCGAAATTCACTTTTTCCATTTTTAGAAAAATGCACGAGGTTTTATGTTTTTATGTTAAACGCAAAGCAAATGACGACACATGCTCAAAATTTGACAGTAATCTATTAACAGGTGATACTTAATGGGAATAGTGTTGCATTTCATATAACTATGAGGGAAGTTCGAAAAGTCACGGTAATATTGATCCGCCCTCGTATCAGGTTTATATTCGACACAAATAAGTTTTATATAAGTAAAAATTATAGTGACAAATTTTATGAGTATCGCTCCATTATTTACCATAGATCCCATATAACCTCACTTTCGGGAATCACCCTAAAGTGTATAAATTCATATTAACGTAATATTCTGTATTCGTATATTTTATTTTACACTTAGTAAAAGTATCGGTCTACAATTGCTTACATGTCTAATATAAGATCCCTCCATGAATTTTGATGGACATACACAATGGTGTGGGATATCATATGACTGACTATATCTTTCTTACTTGTTTTTTTCTTTTTTTTTTTTTTTTGAAGATTTCTTCTGGGATCATTAAAAAATTACCATTTAGTAGAATGTTCCAATCATCTTAGGAGGTTGAAATTTAACCAAGATATTACAAATAATACCTCCTTGCATAGTTCAGACTTATATTTAATTAAACTTAAGAAATTGCAGAAACAAAAGCACAAACATATCTTAATAAAAATTGTTCTACAAAATTACATATTTAAAGTTTTCGCTGATTTTATCCAAAATGCGCCAAAAATTTAATTATTTTTCATAATACACATTATGCCAATTAATAAAGGGAAAATTTTGTACCAATTTTGCGAAGTAACGAAAAAACTGTGAATATAAGCAGTTTTTTAGCTTTCCTAAAAATTATTAAAAATTACATAGTTAATTCAGTCAACGCAGGGACGATATATATTTTTTTAAATTAAATAATCAAGTAAAATTTCCAAATAATTTAATAAAAAAAAAACTATTTTTTTAAAATATTCAGTTTAACAAAAAATGTGATTTTTAAAAACTGATCTCAGTTGCAAATGTTTTTACCACCACTGTATGTGCATATATTATACATATGCTATAATAACGTCAAAAGATTTAGATAGAATTAAAAATTTATAAGGAAATTTATTATGTGAATTACCAAGATATTAATTTGAAAGTAACGAATTCATTTTAAACTTTTTGTATCGTTATCCATCGTCACTAAACATCAAAAAATACCCTATTTAATAAACAAATATTATACCATAATTAACTCAAATAAATTTCATTATTTTATTTTCAGAATTCTGTTCTGTTTTCATTTTAGTAACAAACAAATTTTTATGGTTAAATTATGACATTTTAAATTAATAAAAAAAGTGGCCACTTAAATGTTTGTGTTGTTTTAAACTCGTGGTAAATAAAACCTTTAAATAATTTCGCATTTTTCATTCCTGTCATATTTTAAATGGCCATCATTATAATAATTTTTTATTGTTATACTTTTTTTATTATTTTTTATTTTTTTACTCATCAATGATGTCATTAAGGAAGTAGCTCTCGTTTTCTAAAGCGTCAGTCAGCATCTTCGTCCAAACAATACGTTTTTGTATGTATGTACATATACATTAGACTGCACCAAAATTTTCCGACTTTTTAATTTTGATCGTAACTCTCCCTAGAATCATTCATTGGATTGTAAAAATATATTGTGTGAAAAATTAGTGAAATCGGATATCGTTAATCCGTGCCGCATCGGATCTGAAGTTTGTATGGTGCGTTTATATGGCGATAATATGGCTTTTTTACAGTTTTTCAAAAAATGTAGCTATTAAATACTTTGCTTTGTAACAAAATGTTAAAAGATCGTAATCTACACATAATTAGCAATCAAACAAGATATAAAAAGCAAAAATCAGTTAAAAAATGTTTAAGTTATTAGGAATATTCCCCAGGCCATTAATGTGTTTTAGACCACTTGTGAGGTGTTTACAAAGAAATATTTAATTTTTTGTGAAATGTTTAAATGAACTGCTATTTTTAATTAAATTTGAACCGTAATTACTGCAAAATACGTTTTTGTGTCTCCAGCATAATTCAAAACCTTAGTTAAAAAATTTTGATTTTTTCTTTTTTTTTTTTTTTGGTACTGTTTCAAAACTCTAATTTGAAACTTTTAAAAATTTTGTTAAATAAGTATCAAAAAAGTTGGAATAAAACTATACAGATTTATAGACAACACCATAGGAAATTAAATTAAAAAAGAATAAATTCAATGCCTTAAAAAGTCATTTTTTGCAGTTTTTTAGTTACAAAGTCAATTTTTTTTAAACTGATATTCAGACTAGTTATTAAACAATAAGATAAACCATATCTCAAAAATATATTCTGAAGTCAAAATCAAAATTTTTGATATTTGAAATTTTTCGGGAAAACATCACAAAAAAATATTTTTTATATGGATTTGGGTGCATGATATCTGTGAAGAATTTTGATAGTACAAAATGACTTTAATTGTCAGAATAAGGTAATTATCCTTTTATTTGTCCATGATATTAATTAATAAAATTTACTTTACAAATATTTAGAAAAGGTGTATTTAAAAAAGTACTGGACGAAGATGCTGACGCTTTAGAAAACCAGAGCTACTTCTTTAATGACATCATTGATGAGTAAATAAATTAAAAATAATAAAAAAAGTATAACAATAAAAAATTATTATAATGATGGCCATTTAAAATATGACAGGAATGAAAAATGCGAAATTATTTAAAGGTTTTATTTACCACGAGTTTAAAACAACACAAACATTTAAGTGGCCACTTTTTTTTATTAATTTAAAATGTCATAATTTAACCATAAAAATTTGTTTGTTACTAAAATGAAAACAGAACAGAATTCTGAAAATAAAATAATGAAATTTATTTGAGTTAATTATGGTATAATATTTGTTTATTAAATAGGGTATTTTTTGATGTTTAGTGACGATGGATAACGATACAAAAAGTTTAAACTGAATTCGTTACTTTCAAATTAATATCTTGGTAATTCACATTATAAATTTCCTTATAAATTTTTAATTCTATCTAAATCTTTTGACGTTATTATAGCATATGTATAATATATGCACATACAGTGGTGGTAAAAACATTTGCAACTGAGATCAGTTTTTAAAAATCACATATTTTGTTAAAATGAATATTTTAAAAAAATAGTTTTTTTTGATTAAATAATTTGGAAATTTTACTTGGTTATTTAATTTAAAAAAATATATATCGTCCCTGCGTTGACTGAATTAACTATGTAATTTTTAATAATTTTTAGGAAAGCTAAAAAACTGCTTAAATTCACAGTTTTTTCGTTACTTCGCAAAATTGGTACAAAATTTTCCCTTTATTAATTGGCATAATGTGTATTATGAAAAATAATTAAATTTGGGGCGCATTTTGGATAAAATCAGCGAAAACTTTACATAGGTAATTTTGTAGAACAATTTTTATTAAGATATTTTTGTGCTTTTGTTTCTGCAATTTCTTAAGTTTAATTAAATATAAGTCTGAACTATGCAAAGAGGTATTATTTGTAATATCTTGGTCAAATTTCAACCTCCTAAGATGATTGGAACATTCTACTAAATGGTAATTTTTTAATGATCCCAGAAGAAATCTTCAAAAAAAAAAAGAAAAAAACAAGTAAGAAAGATATAGTCAGTCATATGATATCCCACACCATTGTGTATGTCCATCAAAATTTATGGAGGGATCTTATATTAGACATGTAAGCAATTGTAGGCCGATACTTTTATTAAGTGTAAAATAAAATATACGAATACAAAATATTACGTTAATACTAACAATTATATGAATTTATACACTTTAGGGGTTAAATTTGTCTTTTTCACTACTCATATCAACAAAAGTCTTTCAGTTATATTTTCATAAAATGTTTATCAAAATACTGATAAAAATGAATAAATGTTCGTTATATATTCCTTAAAACTTTCAAATATTACTAATTCTGACCTTTGAAATTCGAGTTTTTTGAATACTCTCCTTGTCCAATTATCCTAAAAGCTTCAAAATATATTTGCTTAAATATGTTTTATCTAATTCTGTTTAGTCTGATTAATTGTTCTAAAAAATTTATTTTATTACTAAAAACCACAAAAAATACCTTTTCGACGAAATCCGAAAATTCAAATCGCAGGTACAGCTTAGTAATACAATGTATTGACCTGATTCTTCTATAATTTTATTTCCCATAGTGTTGTTTATAAATACGTACAGTTTTATTTGAACTTTTTTGAAATTTGTTTAACAAAAAAGTTTGAAATTGGAGTTTTGAAACAGTCTTAAACAAAATCAACATTTGTAACATCTGGAGACAGCCTTACACAATTGGTCTAAAATATATAAGGGGCTGGGGAATTAGTAATAACTTACAAATTCTTTTGTACCGATTTTTCTCTTTTTATGTCTTGTTTAATAGGTAATTTTATGTGTAGATTACGATTTTTGAACCTTTTGTTACAAAGCAAAGTATTTAATAGCAACGTTTTTCTAAAAACTGTCAAATTTCGATATTTTCCCCATATAAACGCACCCTACAAACTATAGGGCCGACGTGACACGGGTTAACGATATGCGATTTCACTAAAATTTCACACAATATATTTTACAGCCCAATAAACGATTTTAGGGGAATTTACGGTCAAAATTCAAAAGTCGGTAATTTTTGGTGCAGTCTAATATACATATAGAGTACATGATTGCCCTGTTGTTAACAGCGTTCCCAGATTTTTTCGAGTCAAATGACAAATGTTCATCCCCGCTAAAATAATTAATACCTTATTTCCAATAGATTTTCAAAAAAAAAAAACATAGATGTTATGGAAATCTTAACATTTTTACCAATAAATAATTTACGCCATTTTTATAGTTAATGTATAAAGCGAAGATTACGTGTTTATTTCTTCTTCAATATGATATATATGATTAATTATTAAGTTCCGTTGCTTTGATTATTTTTGATACTCTTACTTCAACTTTTAAATAAATAGTTATGGAAGGCTTTTAAATTCTTGTTTACCACTGCAATAAATCCCCTAATCCCCAAACTACAATTTTCATACCAATTTCCAAAAATAAATCCCTAATTTAGGGATAAATCCCCTAATCTGACAATACTGGTTGTTAAGATCATTTTAGTGGTTTCTTAATGGTTTTGATGTTTTTTTTTTACGACAGAAAATTTTTCTTCTCTTATAAAAAAAAATATGAATTTTAAGAAGCCATTTGGCAAAAAGCTTGAAAACTTTGATGTTTCTTGTTTAGCTTTATATTATTTTATTTAATTTGAATCCTTGCATCTTTTGTAATAATAAAACACTAAACGATAAGGTCATTAGACGTTATTTAATGTCTTACTTAGGGAAAATTATTTTTGTTTTAAAATTTATATGACACACAAAAGAGTTTCGTTATACTTAAAAATGTCATTATGATTTAGTGCAATTTTTTAACCAATTAAATGGTAACAAAAATTTTTTTCTGTTCGCTTTTTAGAACAGGTTCAAATTGAAACAATAAAAAAAAAAAAATTCAAAAAAATTTTTTTACACCCAAAAATATTCTACAATTGATTTTAAAAATGTAAATTCCCAAAAATATCTAACTGGCATTTTCCTAAATTTTTCATATATAAGTACTCGAGGTGAACTGCTATTGAGGAGAAACTCTCGATTAATTTGAAAAGGCAAAATATTTGATTATTACTATTGTTTTTAAAATAGGTACATATTTAACATTTTTATTTTACAATATTTATTTAAAATCTCGATAAAAGCTTTTGTATATATAATTTGTTTTTAATATTTTGCATTATTTGCAATTTTATAAGAAATAGGGTTTTGCACTTTTGAAATATTCAATTTCTATAAATAAAAATGACTAATAGCGGGTTTTTTTTTCATTGTGAAAACTACATTTTATTTCCATTTAACAAGAGTTTAAAGAAGATCAAGAGTAATGGTACTCTCCATACAAATACAATAACTATTATCGCATATCTAAAGAACTACTACAACGAAAGTCTTAACATTTTTATACCCTACACCACCATAAGTGGTTGGGGTATTATGCGTTTGCGCCGATGTTTGTAACGCATAGAAAAAGTTATCCAACACCCATCTTAATCTATACCAATCGACTCAGAATCATTTAAATCGATCTAACGATGTCCGTTAAGTCGATCTAACGATGTCCATATATACTTTGTGCACAAAGTACAGGCCACAATTTAAAAGATATTTCTAAGAAATTTGATATGCGGGACTTTTATGATACAAGGACGAAGCCTATTAAAATTGGTTGTGATCGGTCTATTATTTCACCTAGTTTCTAGAGTTTAAACACTAAAAAATGCCTTAAAAATAAGAATATTTTAATGAAATTTGGTGCAAAGAAGTCTGTATAAGTATCAATCTTTGTATCAAATTTTATGAAGATCGGTACACAATTGACCATAGCTTTCATATAAATCCCTCTTCCGAAAATCACATTAAAATCAAAAACTCAAAATTCAAACGTATTTATTTTTTTAACTGTAAGAGATAACTTAGGTCAGTAAGCATATTTTTTCTTTATCTCGCCAAGTACATATTTTGAGGTATTTTGCTGAAAAAATCAAATGAATATCAATGATTTGAAAAATATAGTCGCTTAACTTTAACTCATGATAATATTCCTTACAAAAAGCGCGATTTTAGTTTTTTTTTTCGCAAAATTTTAAACTTGTGTCTCTTTTAGTCATAATTTTAAATCAAAATGCGAAATATGTGAGACTGATACAATTATTGGTCCTTAAAATATTTTGACGCCCTCTGAATTTCAGTATTAAGGAAATAGAATGATTTCATTTGACATCAGCGTTAACGCGCTAGTTATCAGCAAGCAAAATGTGTTTGCAGAAGATGCTGCTGTAGGAGGTTGAAATTATGTTTCTTAAATTTTTTTCTTATTATCAATTATTCTTTACAAATACTTTTCGATGGCCTAAAGTCTTATCTTATATTTAAAAAAAAAAAAAGTGGAACAAAATTATCAAAATTTGGTGAAAATTTTATAAAGCGCATAAACTTTTGCATTTTAAAATTTTTTAACGCCCCTTTAACTTAGAAGTGTCATTTATTAAAAAAAAATCTGCTTACGCGATATTTTGGGTAATTTCTACAAATGCGGTATTTGTCAGTAGCGAAAAGCATAAATTTTACAAACATTTACACCAATTATATGGACATTTGTAATGATGGTATCCCATACCTGGTTTTCTGACATCGACGAGATACCTCAAATTGTAGAGAGAGAATCACTTAGTCTTTAAAATTCTGTTCTCTAATGTCCTTATGCGCGCAAATTTTCTATAAAACTGCAAAATTTAAAAGATCTTAAATTTTTGGCTTCATTTTTATCACCGCATAACTTTTCACCAGATAATAAAACGGTTACTTATTATACAACATATGAATTTTCTAAGTGTTATTTCTCGACTGGTTAATAGTTTGAATCTAAAAGATGTAAATTGTCAGTGCAAAACTAAAATAAATCAAAAAATTCTTGAAAGTTCAAACTCAATTTTTTATATTTTTTTAGGTTTAAGTGGCTGTATTTCCTTTAGATTTTAGATCTAAAATTTTAGATTTCTTAGTTGTTTTGTAAGGTCTACCAAAATGCATTAACAGTTTTCCTGTTTTTAAAAAAAACTTTAGAAATACAAGACATATAAAGTCGGTTACAAAGAGTTTCGAAAATTGTTGAAATTTCTCATATATCAAAAATCTGCACTATAACTCCAAAACTAATGATAGTACATAAAAATGTACTGCATCAAAATTTTTTTTTTAAATTTTGTAGTCTATGAATGTTATAATGACATCAAAACACTTGAGATGGATAATAAACAAAAGAAAACTGATTTTTGCCACATTTAACAGCTTGTATAAGACGCCAAAGCTATATGCCAAAATTTGTTTTTATTTATTTATTTTATTTATTTCCTCCTTTCCTTTCAAATACCAAGCTCCTCCATCAAATTCCAAACTCGATCCCTTATTATCCTGGACTAATTAATTCGTAACAGTAAAATTTAAAAAATGTCTATACTATTAAACAAAATTATAAAATATTAAATTTAATTTAGCTGAAAATAGTTTTGCTAATGTCAAAAAAATAATCTTGAAACTAAACATCCGATAAACATACGTACATACAATATATCCTAATTCCTACATTCCACATGAAGCTTTTGGAATTACGTCGAGTGTGGATGAATGAATTTGTTTATTAATGAAACATATAATACAGAATGTTACATACAAATCTACACTTAAGCTATTTCTTTGATGATATAGTTTCATTATTGTGTTTATTCCGACTTAAAATCGTGATGTTCTTGTGGTAGTTCTTTGTTGTAAAACACATGCACATATGTATGTACATACTTTTACAATCAATGTATGTATGTATTTATTGTAAAACTTATCCTTTATTGCAATCTTCTACACAATCAGTCTGTGTAACAACAAAAACAACTCATTAAGAAAACCAAAGGAATCAAACATAACACGAAACGTTTAATTAACAAGACAAGAACTTAAGACGGATCTAAAAAACAAAAACTACAACATCACAGTGGGGTCAAACGCAAATTTTTTGGTAATAAATCTGAATCTCCTAAACTACTGATCGGATCAAATTGAAATGTATGGAAGAGTCGGAAATAAGTCCAATTTCAGAGTGCTGACTTTGAATATTTTTCACGTATAGACGAATTGAGATAATCCAAAAATTCTTTCAGCATATTATATTGCAATATGTAGCAAATTACAGAATATTTTAAAAAAAATTTTATCTCATATATCTCCGGACTTATTTCCGAAAAACGAAAGAAAGTCGAGCCAAAAAATCAAAAATTCAAAATTCAAGCGTAAATATCTTTTTAACTGTAAGAGATAACTTAGATGAGTAAGCTTATTTTTTCTTTATCTTGCCAAGCACTTTCTAGAAATATAAAAATCTTTAAAATCAGACTTCATTTGTACAAGTTACGATTTTTTTTAAATTTTACATACTCGAGGTAGTCAACTTTCACACCCTGTAGCTTATCTCGTGTTATCACAGGGTGACTACAAGATAATTTTTCTGAAAGCTTAGGTCCTTCTCTACAACTCTTCCATACATTTCAATTTGATCCGACCAGTAGTTTAGGAGATTCAGATTTATTACCAAAAAATTTGCGTTTGACCCCACTGTGCAACATCGCAAACAAATACTTACCTACAAAAACGCAACAGATACATGAAACTGATAAAAATATAAATTTAACAATGATTTAAAACATTACTGAGGGAAGGAAATATAGGAGCTATATTGACTAAGAAAAAAAAATTAATTAGTGGGTTGCCAAAAAAAAAAGACTGTTTAATGTTTCAAAATTAATATTTTGTGGAGTTTTTTATTCCAAAGAAAAATATTTCATTAAAATTCCGGAGGTTAAATATTTTTCACCTATTTGAAAACTAAAGAAATTTATATATTAAAATACCTAATTATACTTCTATAAATATTTACACCTTATGGTTATAATTAAAATTAATGTGATTATTTCATTACCAGATTCTTAATATAATAATAACAATGTATCTACAGATACATATATAACAGTTTATGTATCTCAATATAATATTCATTCAAAATACTAGCATTAAGATTTCCAATGAAATTGTTTCTCATAACTAATTAATTGGCAACGGTCTCACACGTCGTTTATTTGTGACAGTATGACTGACCTTAAACTAAACCTAAGTCCTAAATACTGTCTGCTGTCATATTAGTCATATGTCATAAATTCATATCTTATTTCCATCATCTCCAAAACAAATACACACACACGGGTACAACTTATGAGTATATTAAGCAGAAGAATAGGCAACAGTTTCTCATAATTCTCGTCGTCAACATCATGATAAATTTTATGACATGTTGATGTTAAATAGTGGTTTTTCAGTTTTTATTTTTAGCCAGGCTTACTAAGTTTACGATTAAATAAATTTATGAATAAAGGAATGAATATCTCTGAATAGTTCAATTGTTTGAATATGAATCAGTTCTACTAACCGATTAAATGTTAAACGTGAGACATACCAAAGGCAAGAAATAAAGGTAGAGTTTCATATTATGAAAAAAATATTTTCAATCTGATGAAACTTGTTATTTAATTTTATATTTAAAATGCAGCGAAAAAAATTAAGTTTCATATTTCAGTAAATGTTTTAAAAATACAATTTCTATGGATAAATGGAATAAAAAACAAGTAAAAAAATAAACCCGACCATATTATACCCTACTCCATTGTATATGTAATCCAAAATTCGGCCAGAAGTCTTATATTAGACCTGTGGCCAATTGTGAACCGATACTCATATTAAGTGTAAAATAAAACATACGATATAGAATATTACGTTGATACTAAAATTTATATGATTTTATGCACTTCAGAGTGATTCCGAAAGTGGGCCTTATATGGTGGCTATAATAAATTATGGGCTGGTTCTTAAAAATAAATAAAATATTAGCACTGCGATTTCTACTTATATAAAACTTATTTATAATATTAACTTTATACTGATATTTGTGTGGAATTTATTCACGTTAAAGTGATTTTTGGAAAAGGGGTTTTTATGGAAGCTATGGTCAATTATGCACCGATTTCATACAATTTCGCATAAAGATTGATACTTAAACAAAACTTCTTTGCACCGAATTTCAATAAAATATTTTCATATTTAATGCATTTATGATTGTTAAGCCCCTAAACCGGGAGGTGGACATTTATGTGGGGGCTAGATGAAATAATGAACCGATCATAACCAATTTCAATAGGCTTGGTCCTTATGGCAAAGTAATTATTCGTACAAAATTTCGTCAATATATCCTTAAAATTCCGACCTGTACTTTGTTCACAAGGTTTATATGTATACCAGACGGACAGAGATCGTTAAATCGACTCAGAAAATTATTCTGAGTCAAACGGTATACTTTAAGGTGGGTGTTGGATAATTTTTTCTGTGCGTTGCAAACATCAGCACAAACACATAATACC
The DNA here is from genome assembly GCA_932274085.1 of Protocalliphora azurea. Taxonomy (NCBI): domain Eukaryota; kingdom Metazoa; phylum Arthropoda; class Insecta; order Diptera; family Calliphoridae; genus Protocalliphora; species Protocalliphora azurea. The sequence continues at coordinate 38,870,217 of OW026521.1, forward strand.
CCAACCACTTGTGGTGGTGTAGGGTGTATAAATTTGTTGTAAATTTTAATTTTATTCGAACTTTTGAAATGATAAATTTTTTTTATGCTAACCGATGCTCTATAGTTTCGTTGATCAGTTTTCTTGCATAATATATCAAAGTGATTTTTTTGTTCGTATGAATTATAGGTTATTATAGGTTATAAGCAGGGGAACCAAAAAAATGCATAAATGAGGGCGTAGAACAAATAAAGCATATTTTGACATTTTAAATATTTTTTTTATACATCAGGGAATTCAAAAATTAAGTTAAAAAAAATTGAGTGTAAAAAATCATCTTCTAGAATATACTGAGAAGACTCTTTTACGACTCTTCTAGAAGTGTCTTCTTCAAGTCGTCTAGAATAATAGTTTTTCCTGACGGAAGATGATTTTTATGATACTTTGGCAATAGTTTTGGCAATGAATTTCAACTTCTGAAAGACTCTTCTTAGTGTCTTCCTCAATAGAAAATGTTTGCAGGGATTATATTACAAGTTTCTCACTAATACATAAGAAAGTTAACAAAAAGCTTTATTTAACATTATAGTCAGTAGAACTCTCTTAAATAATGAAGATAAATCCAAATTAACACACTTTAGCCAAATTTAAATAAACAGACTTAACAAACTGAAAACTTTTAATACATTACAAACCAAACAATTCGAATACGTTACAAACTAGAGAATTCTAAAATCGTTAATTCAAACTTATGAACCTAATTTTCATAACAATATTGTCTATACTGCCAGAGAAAAGAAAGCAGGGGCATACATATATTTATCTTTCATATTTTTCACTTGGGTCTTTGCATCTAATCTGACAGTTTTCTTTTTATGATTTTTTTTCTTTAAATATTAAATTTTATACATTTCTTTAAAAAAAAATTCATGAAACAAACCCCCTACATTCAAATAATCCTCTAAGCAATTTTATATTCAAATATATTTATTTACATAAACTAACTTACTGTAAACACTTTATTTTCCCCTCAATTTAAACAACCACATACAATACTTGTAATAAATTTAAAAATAAAATAAAAAAATAAACTTTTTGTCATTTCATTATTTATTTTAATTCAAAGTGAAATAAATATATAAATAAGTGAAACTTCTATATTTTGGAGACAAGTTCGAGTATGAGCTTTTTTTTTTGTAGCACCACAAACCATCATAGTAAGTATTTGTATTAAATGGAGAGACAGAGTAGTAAATTTAAAAGAATTAAACAGAAATGAAAAAACCAAACTCTTGAGGGTTTTTGTGCTTCTCTACTTCTTCTTTGTAGCGTTTTGATCAAAAACACAGAAAAAGTTTGCAGGAAAAAGTGAATGGAAAGATAAAAATAAAATTACAACTAACAAAAAAAAAAAAACTTTTCTATCAAAAGAAACTGATAAAATGTCAGTAACATTTAAGCCAATGTTAAGAAGGGAACATTGGTTGTGAAGGTATATGAAATTTTAAAATAAAAATTTCTGTTTCAAAATTAATTTCTGTTTTCATTTTTTTTTTTTTTTTTTTTTTTTTTTTGAAATTCGCAAAAACATTTTTATGACAAAGGTGCCTGACATGTTCTTTTGCAAAACCAGTGTCAAGTTTTATGTAAATCAGACCAGCGCAATAGAAGTCACAATTTTATTTCCAAAATGTATTGCTTCTTCCCCACTGTGCAACTTTTATTTTTTATTTACGTATGTATAAAGATGTCAGTACAATTTTTTATAGCAGTTTTGCTTTTAACAGTATTTTTTAGTACTAAATATCTATTTCTTTCAATATACATATCTATTCATGGACAAGGACTTAATATCAAAATCAGTAGGACCATCACATAAGCCCAAAGTATTAATTCCTCATTTCAAAAATCTGTCTGAAACAAAAACAAATATTCAGTGCCTTCTATAATGATGCTACAAAGAAGTGTATTTAAAATTCGTTTTGCATCCCCTACGATTTACAATAACTTCCTCCTCCTGTATTGCATTTACACTCCCCTTTCAGCCATTACACTTATGAATGGTTGAATTGCCTTAAGTTCTTAACAAGACTATGTTCAAATTTGTTTTCAACTGAATTAAGAAAGAAAAAGAAAATTTTTATTGAAGTTAATGTTCGAAAAGTTTACAACCATTCCACCGCACACACATTTACACAAAAAGTCCAGCAAAAAGAAAAAGTTAAAATAAATGTTTGAGAATTGTGAAAGAATATTGCACGCAGAGAAAAAACATGTTTACAGCATTATCCACTACAACAATATTATGTTCTCATCGTTAATTTTCTTGAATTTTAATAACTTACCTACATTCATGATAACAATGTTTTTGTTTAAATGTTATCTTTTAATATTAACACTCAATAAAATTTTTATATGGTTGACTGCAAAAATATATATGTTTTTAAATATTTTTACCCGAAACAAAATTTTATAAATATGAAAAATATTATTACTTCCACAACCATTAAATGTTTGCGGTTTTTTTCCTTGTTCTTAAACCATATTCTGTTTTTAAACCATATTAGTATTATTCCCATGACAATAAAATGTTTCAAATAAATATAATACTTTATCATTTTCACAAACTTAGTGGAAAAATTCACTAATAAATACTTGTTTGTTTTTAAATATATTTGGTTTTTAATGTTTGTTTTCCAATTTCATTGTAAAAAAAATGTGATCAATGATCCAATTTTGGATATAAAGTTTAATAATAAGAATTTAATTATTTTCAAGTCCTTATGATATGATGTCGAAAGCAAACCAGATTGTAATAAATTTACATTTGAAGAACAGCTGGGTCGATCAGTAAAAGAACAGAAAATAGATCAGAAAAAGAATGCAAACAAAAAAGAGCTAGAGAGGGAGAACAGAAAACGGATCAGAAAAATAATGCAAACAAACAAGAATTATTTTGTATAGGAACTTGGCCAATCTCTCTTAAGATTTAAAGTGAAAGATATTTAATTGGGAGGTTTGGGTAAAAGGTTCAATATCTATCAATCGTTCATGTGTACCAAACAAAACACTCTCACTCATATATATTAAATTTTAATAAGTTAAATTAAAAATTGTGAACAAAATTGTGGTCCAGTTGAAAACCGGGATAAAACACTTTCATTGCAGTTATTTGTAAAATAATAATAAAATTTAATTTTTTTTTTATTTAATTATGTTGTTTTAATAACTAAACAAGGCACATTTTTTATTCGCTAAAACATGATATTGAGCAGCCCAATAAAATATTCCAATCGACTTAGAATCATTTTAGCTGGTCGAATTTGGTTCATTTTTCACCTAGTCATCAAATAAATGTTCCCTTGGGTAATATTTTGAAGCTCAGATATCATAAATACATATAAGCGTATTTCTTCTGCAGAATTCTGCTTAAATAAAACATTTTTAATTCTAAAAAAACACTTTATAAAGAAATTGTATGTACCTACATATAATATGCAATTTAGTTTCAAAAGGATCGATGGCTTTCAAATTAATTGTAGCTTGTATATAGGGGCTTTTCCCGAAAATCAGTTAAAAGTGCTTAAATCCCATATAAATGTTCGTATGTCAAATAAGATTAACTAAACATAGCACTCATAAAATGCTCTCTCTCACACACACAATAATGTAGGATATCATATAGTCGGTCTTCACCGAATATACCTTTCTTTTTTGATAGTATTTATTTTGTAATTACAAGTATTTATTAAGTTGTTTGTTAGATCGTTAGAACTTTCTCATAAAAATCTCCCAATCCATTTCACTTTTTGGTTAAATATTAGAAAATCTTAATATTTTTTTTTTTTTTTCTATTGATTAAAATTGTTTTTCATTGCCAGAGAAAGAGCAGTTATAAGGAATCTTTAGTTTTTAAATGTATGATGAATTTTTATTGTTTTTTTTTTTTTTGGCAAAATTAGGAGAGTAAATAACATTTTTAAAGCTAAAAAATCAAATTTTGATTTAACAAAAAAATACCCAAAAAAAGTCATAATCTCCACATAAAAATAACTCAAACGGCAACACTGATAATAGATAAAATGAAATAATATGAAGAATGGCATAATAATATTGTAAAATGGAATCATAATTAATATGCCAATGTAGTAAATATAATAATATATAATAAGATAGAATAATAAATAATAATATAATAAATAATAATAATAATAATAACAGTAATAATAATAATTAATGTAATAACAACATCAAATCATAATCTGATAGAATAGGTTAGTTAAGTAATATTTTATTTATTTATATGTGTAAAACTCGAATCATAACATGAAAAAACAAATCATAAAATCGAACACAATATGGCAAAATGGAATATTAATAATTATTACTTATTTATAATTATTTCTATTTATCGCTGTGATGTCATATGTTTCAATCATAATATGTTGCTCTTATAGATTATGGTCACTACAACTACATTTTTTCTCTGCGTGTGGGTTGATCAGGAGGAAATATGTATAATTGCGAATTAATAAAAGAAAAAAGTGAACAAAAAAAAGAAAAGGAAAACAAAATTTAAATTTGTATAAGACAATGCTTGCAATTTTTTCCATCATGAATATTAATGATGAATGATGGTTAATGACGAGGATGTTGGTTGAAGCAGATGATTATGATGCAGTCAGTGTAAAATAAAGGGGCTGCTATAATTTAAAAATTTATTCTTCACATACATAAGAAGTATACTTTATTAACTAAATAAATTAATCAGTAAAAATTTAAAATTAGATTTTTATAATTAACCAGCTTATCCCGGTGCGCTTCGCTACCATTTTGATGCGATAACTAATGTTATTTACTTTATATGAGGCTACTACTCCCCCTAAAACTTTGATATGAACATTTGTTCCACATCTTTTTAAGACTTTCACTAAATTACTACTTTAGCTATGCGAAAATAAATATTTGCTTTGTATTAATCCTATTTTTATTCCATTAATGCGGTATGACAAAAAATAATTCCTACAAATTTTGAGGGCTCTCACTATAATAGTTCTCTGATACGCCGTTAAGAATATTTGAGTTTTGTGGATCTCCCTGGTTCTAACCGTCCATTTTCATTTGATTTTGGAGGAGGTTGATGAGAAAATTATTCTCGCTGTGAAATATTTAATTTTTAGTATTTTATTTGTATATAGGATACTTACTATTCACCCTGGTCCTATCCTTTCTATTTTCATCTCAATTTTAAAGGACGGTAAAGAAGTTATTTACTCAAAATTACAAGACTTTTGAGGAAATAGTTCTAAGGTTATGAGATATTTTTTTTTTTTTTTTTTTTTTTTTTTTTTTTTTGTATGGGATAAACCACTACCCCCCTTCACCTATTGAAAAATGAAATAGACTATTTGAATTCTGTAGTTCACAGGATGATTTTGAAAATTTGTCGGTTCAGCGGTTTGTTTGACTTTCTATTAGACAGAAACAAACAGATTCATTTTTATTTATATAGAAGAGTAGCTTTTACCCAGTGCGCTTCGCTACCATCCTAAGTTTCTTTTTTGAGTGGACTTGCCCTTTAGTTATATTTTTATTTCAATTACAAAAACTTATCCCCGTAAAATTTTAACTCTTACTTATAATAACTACAATTTTCTTTGTATGGGAGTATCCTTCCCCTTGGACCTAACCATCCTATTTTAATCTTAATTATGTAAGTCGATGAGAAAGAAACTTATCTCCACAAAATTCTATTAATTTTGCTGTAGTAGTTCATTAGATAGATATGTGATAATAATAGTCTCTTTGTATGGAGGGTACCCGTCCCCTTGATCCTACTCATCCTATTTTCACTTCAATTAAAAAAGTTGATGAGAAAGTTATTCACACAAAATTTCAAGACTTTGGCTGTGGTAGGTAGTACTTTAGATATGATACAACTAACTAATATTTTCTTTGTGTGAGGCGTATCCTTTCTGCTGGACCTAACCCTCCAATTTTCGTCTCAATTAATGAAGAAGATAAGAAAATTATTTTAACAAAATTATAAGAATTTTTCTATAATAGTTCTTTTTAGATATGCGATAATTAATTTTTTGTATGCTTCTATCGAATAAACATTACTACTTTCAGAGCTCACAGGATAATGCTATGAAAATTTCACAGGATAATGCTAATCATGATCGGTCTATTATTTAACCTATAGTCAGTCCATACAAATTTTCTCGAAATAATTATTTAATGCCTAAAAATGTGTAAAATATATCGTATTTATATAAATTTCAGCGCACATAAGTCTTGTACAAGTATAGATCGTTGTACCAAAAGTTTATAATAATCGATCGATTGATCATATCTTTCACTACCTAAAATATATTTAGCGCCCCTTAATTTTACATTAATGTTATAACATCCATATATATATATATATATATATATATAACATGAGTTGTATATAAGTATAAATCACCATACAAAATTTCACAATAATTGGTCCATAACTGAACATAGGTTTAATGCTAATATGAACATAAAATTTTACATAAATAAGTTTCATATATTATGCATAAACATTGTAAAAATTTCATAAGAATCATTCCACTATTGACCATATAAATAAGGCCCTCTCTCCATAATCACTTTAACGGCCGATCTTGGCCAACACTTCTTGTTTTCTTTCTTCATCCTTTCTTATTTATAATAAATTTTAAATTAAAGTGTTGTTACAACATTTAAAAAGATATTAATTTTTTAGTAAAATTGTGGATAAACTGATAACTTCTGATTCCATTGAGTCCATCACATTTTGAAATTTTTACGCTATAATAACGACAAATTTATTGAACATCATGACAAAAAATAATGAATTAAATAAATGACTCTTATTTCAGGATATCATAGGAAGGATAAAGGATATTTTTTTCATTTTAGAGTTCCTTGGCACCACGAAAATGTCTAACTTTTATGATTTTATTCTTTCCACTGACACCAATTTTGTTAAAATGGGGCATTTAGAAGTTATTTATTTATTTAATCTTCAACTTTGTTAATTTTTGACATAAATGCCCGAGGGCAGTAGTATCCCACTTTAGAGGTCCATAAAATAAATTTGAATCGTAAACAGTAGGGATCTTGTTCATACGCCATAAAATAAATACACGATGCCCCAAATTAAAAATAGTCGAAACTGTAAAATTTGAAAAACTGTCATTTTGAGACGAAATTTTTTGGAATTATCGTATACCCGAGTTGTCCGGTATGAGAGAACGATACATATATATTATTCGCTTTGTAAAAGAATGGCACCGAATGGACTACATACTATAGCGAAGTCGCGGCGATCAGAGAATGTTCGTTTTTTCGGGTCATAATAAAGATTTCGGCAGCCTTATTGTATTTTAAGTGTTTTATTTAAAATTTAAAAAAAGTGTCACATTTTATTATTACTTTTTTCACCTTAGTAAAAATTTATATAAAATCCTGGAAATCCTGTCCCGGAAAGCCGATACAAAATTATATGCAAATTAAAATTGTACGGTTCAAATTGGCTCAACCTGACCGACGCACAATGGTTCATTTTGAATTTTTTCGTTGCAAAAATCATAAATTTTTTACCAATGGAGGGAGATATTTTCAAAATTTAAAATGTGTTTGTTTTAAATAAACGATTATTGGATTCTGGGCTCTATAAATAAAATAAACTTTATTTATGTTTTTTATTTTTTTAGTATAAATTTTAAAAGTTATATTTATTACATTTATTTATTGTATATTTTGTATAAATAAAATAAATACACATTTTCGAAATACATTTATTTTACCTTAAATATATGTATTTAAGGAAAAATGAATATAAATAATAATTATTACTTGCAGTCCAAATGTAACTTTATTTTGAAAAATATCTATCTTAATGAAAAATTTGGCACATTAATTAATTATTTTGGTACAAGTATGATGAAGGTTGTTAAAATTGGTTTATGATAGATCGATCTATTTATTATTTTACCTGGCTCCCACAAATCCTGCCGAAATTGAGAGTTTTTTAGCTTATAAAAAAAAATTTCTTTCTTTCTTTCTTTCGTTTTTTAAACGATTGATGGATGATTGCTTTTTGTTCGTTCAGAGCGATGACCGACCGTCCCGTCCACCAAGAAAAAAAGGCCAAAAATTTTATTTATGTAATAAAACAACACATGAATTTATTGTCTGTTTTTCTAGTAATTTTCATGCAAATTTTGCATATTCTGTGCATATTTTTATGCTTTTTTATTTTATTAATTTTAATATTTATTTAAAGCTTTCTTTCTTTCCACTAGCACAATTTTTGGCAATAAATAAATAATGTGTAACGACACTGTTTGTTGTAAATTCGTAATTGAATCTGAAATAAAAATTTAATAACTTAGATTTGACGGATCAAAAATATGGTATCAAACTCTTGTAATTTTTCTTTTTAACTCATTTTATACAGAGATATATATTTGTACGTTTGGCTTGCTGGTCACATTTTTTTCAGATATATATATAATGATGAAATTTGCCAAGAATAAAATTGTTTTGGCGACGAAGTCTATTTATTGAATTTCGGTTATGATATATATGATCCATGTTTTCTTCACCCAGCCCCCATACGAATCTGAAATCAACATAATTCGAAGAAAATCTTCTTAATAAAAGAAAATTATCGAAAATTTTATATAGGTAGGTAGGTAGGTAGGTAAAGAAGGGTTGCACAGCACTCATAAGAGTTCTTGTGCATCCACTCGGAGACCATGAGGTCCATTGTGAGTCCCTTCGTGAAGAAGATAGAAATAAACTACAGATAGAATATAGAAAGAAGCAAGAAGGAAAATAGTGGAGAAAGAGCCGAGACCAAGAGAAGAATAGAAAAGAATAGAAAGAATTTGAAAAGAAGAAGTACTACCTCCCCGTGTCGCTCGCTCTAGGCCAGCGACCCCCCTTAGCCAGCCTATTCCCATGACAAATCCTATCAGTCTATCGAGATCTAATCTCGATATACTGTCCAATTCGTCAAAGAATCGACTGCCTAACCATTTCTGCCTACTCAGTTGTAGACATGGACAGTGACATATAATATGCTCCACCGTCTCCAGCTCCTCATTATCTTCGCACATTCTGCAAAGACCGGAGGAGCCCCTATCCCAATTCCCTATCATTCCCCCTATGGGACAATGACCTGTCAGAACACCTATCATAGTCTTCAGGTTTCCCCTTTTCATGCTTAAAAGTAGATTCGTATCTGCTTTATCAAGTTTTCCCCTTTTCATGCTTAAAAGTAGATTCGTATCTGCTTTATCAAGTTTAGGCCATAGGACCCTTGATAATCTGCAGTCCGTTCTACAATTCCATGCATGATTGGTTCTATCCCGAATCCACTACCCAACTAACCTGAAGTAAAAGCCCAGAGGTGGTCTCACACCGCTTTCACTTGCAGTCCTATCCAAAACTGAGCCGTTCTTAGCCAATTCGTCAACTACCTCATTGCCATTTATCTCGCAATGACCCGGTACCCAGCAGAGTCTGATACGATAATTCCTCATCAATCTCCTAAGAGCCCTCTTACAGTCGCTAACTAGCCTAGACTTGACAAAATGTCCTTTCAAGGCCTTCAGCGCCGCCTGGCTATCCACATACAGAGTTACCTCTGTATTTACTTCAATGTTCCCTGCAATCAATTCTGTGGCCCTAAGAATACCTAGAATTTCCGCCTGGAACACACTACAACTATCCGGGAGTCTATACGTCCTCTTGATGTTTCCCTCAACTAGATACACACCCGCACCAGTGCCTGTATCCATTTTGGATCCATCAGTGAACACCGATACTCCACTGAATAGTTTCTCCCTACCTGACCATTGGTTCCTACTCGGAATAATCAGGATTTTCCCCGAAATCGACCTCCGTGCACATATAGTCCGTGGATCCAGAAGGAACCAGGGTATGTACACCGAGATTGACCTCGTTTAAAAGTTTGGAATGTCCTATTCTGATTGATCCTGTAAGTCCTAGTTCACTAAGTCTAAGCAGGCTCCTTGCAGCCATTCCCATCACGAACTCCTCAATGGGTAGAAGATGCAGAATGACGTCAAGTGCCGCCTGAGGTGTGCTTCTTACGGCGCCCGTTATGCCAATCGAAGCACATCTCTGGGCTTTAGACAAAAGATTCCTACGACTTCCTATTCTCATTGCCTCCCACCAGACAAGACATCCATACGTCAGAATTGGCCTCACCACCGAGGTGTAAATCCAATTTACTACCATCGGTTTGAGTCCCCAACTCTTACCTATGGAGTTCCTGCATGTGCAATAGACGTTGAGACCTCTCTTAAGCCTCTCCTGAGTGTTCCTCTTCCACGATAATTTACTATCAAGGAACACACCAAGATATTTTGCCTCCTTCTTCAATCCTAGTTCAGTCCCCCCTAGTACCGGTAGCCTAAATTGCTCAATCCTGTACCTTCTGGTGAAAAGAACTAGCTCCGTCTTCCCCGGGTTGACCCCTAAACCCTTACTAGTGGCCCATGAGAACAGTTCGTTAAGTTCATACTGCATGACGTCGCTGATCGTGGAAAGAAATTTACCCGTGATCAGTATAACCACGTCATCAGCATAGGCAACGATTTTCCGCCCTCTTGCGTCAAATTGTCGTAGAATGACATTGACGGCTAAGAGCCATAGTAAGGGCGAGAGAACTCCTCCTTGCGGAGTTCCTCTAGTCACTATCTTTCTTACGCATGCATCTCCCAAGTTCGAATTAATTATTGGGCTATTCAGCATCAAAATAATCCATTCGATTAGGAAGCTTTGAATGCCTAATGATTCTAGTGATTCCCTAATAGCCTCAATCTTAATGTTATTGAAAACTCCTTCTATATCAAGAAACGCTGCCAATGTATACTCCCTATACTGCAGGCCGCGTTCAATGTAACTCACCACATAATGTAGCGCACTCTCAATAGATTTACCCTTTAGATAAGCGTGTTGAGTCCCACTGATGATATGGTTGTCAATTGTCGTCCTCAGATAAAGATCGATCAATCTCTCTAATGTCTTCAAAAGAAAAGACGATAGGCTGATCGATCTAAAATCCGTAGGTTTCGAGTGGCTAGCCCTACGCGCCTTAGCTATGAAAATTACTTTAACCTCTCTCCACCTCCTTGGAATATATCTCCTAATCAGACATACACTAAAAAGCTCAGTGAGAAGTGTTAGTGCCGTGTCACTGATGTTCTGCAACATGGCTGGAAAAACACCGTCTGGACCAGGTGACTTGTAAGGTTCAAAGGTGTTCACCGCCCATGCTACCTTATCCATCGAGACTATGTCACCTACTACTTCACTAAGTTCCCTATCAGATACACATTCCGAGAATCCCAAGATTCGTCCTGCCTGTGCATCTGCCTCTAAGTTCCTACAGCTTGGAAAATGAGTTTCCATAAGTAAACTCAGGGACTCAGAGCAAGACTCCGTCCATGTGTTATCCGCACGCTGAATATATCCAGGAGCACTAGGATCCTTGGATAAAATTCGCCTGAATCTGGATAACTCATTAACGGAGTCAATGGACTCACAGTAATTCCTCCATGAGTCCCTTTTTGCCCTCTTAATGTCCGCCTTATACCTATTAAAACTTTCCCTATAGCTGTTCCAATCCTCACACTTGCGTGTCAGTTTCGCCCTATTGAACAACTTCCTAACGATTGACCTTTGGTCCCTAAGTTCCTTGGTCCACCATTTAGGCTGTTCTCTCTTTCCCGGAAATATTACCGGACAAGTTAGTTCATAGCTTCTCCTAACTTTCCCTGTGAAGTCCTCCACTAAACTCTCAACTCCCTCTGATGACAATTGCCATCCTGGAGCGGCGTTTAGTTCCCTATCCATAATGGCCCTAAAGGAGTCCCAATCGGTCCTTCTGGAGTTCCTATATGGTTCTCCCCTTGGCCTCGCGAAATCTAAACTGAAGGATATCCTGCTATGATCCGAAAAGGAACATTCACTATCCACCCTCCAGTTCTTGATGTATTCGCCCCTAAAGTTCGTCAGTGTTATATCTATAACTGCCTCTCTATCTTTAGTTCTGAATGTGGGCACATTACCCAAGTTACAGATAAAAAGATTGTTAGTAGTTATAAAATTGAAAACTAACTCACCTCTCTCGTTGATATCGGCGCTACCCCACTGGCAGTGATGTGCGTTAGCATCGCAACCGAGTACCAAATATATGCCTCTTCTCTTTGCATACTCTGTTAGTCTGCACACCATATCACACGGTGGGTTGGCCCCATCGTAGGGCATATAAACGGAGGCGAGTGCGAGTTTCCTCCCGTCTCTATACTCTCTATTCACGACCGTTAGGTCTCCATTGCTGAAAGAATGAAAGTTTATAAAATTTAACTCATTCCTAGCCAGTATACACGTTCTTACCTTATCCCCAGTGGATGGTACAAAAAGTGTATACCCCTTGACACTTAATCCACATACCCTGGTGTTGTTGATCCAGGGCTCTTGGATTAAGGCCACATCCACTTTGGAGTCGACAAGGTTCATCGCTAATTCGATAGAGGCTGCTTCACAGTGATGCAAATTAATTTGCACCACTTGCAGCCTTATTGGTACTGTCAGGTTTCGGATACCGGAACCTGATAGTGCCCAGACCGAAATTAGCGATTCCCCCCATAGACTCCAATTTCCTGAGAGACTCCTGGTCTATAGCAAACCTGAAGTCTCTTCCGAGGTTCTCTTTAAAAGTCAGAGAAGCTAACAATTTCCACTGACTTGTATCCAGACCCTCATTCTGGTTGACCAGTACTGTCAGTATAGTTTCCACCGGTTTTATGGGTGGTGGAATCCACACTGTCACTACTGGTCTCAGGGGCAACTCAGATGCTAGTATCACATCCAGTTTCGCCTCTGGACAAAGGCTGCCACACTTGGCAATTGTGGCCTTGAGAAATTCAAGTGATTTCTCATTACCACAATTGACAGTTTTGACACCCTTTGACCAGTCCGCGCCTTTGAAGGACACTTCATCCGGCCTTCCTTTCATTAAGGCGATCTCGTCGATGAGCCTATCTTCAATCGACCTCCATAGATCCGTGCTAATCCTCCCATCTGGGTCAGTACGGTCTATGACAGCCGCCTGAAGATATTCCGACAGCCGCCTGAAGATATTCGCCTTTTTCGAGGTCGAAGGCTTGTCGTCACCAGATCTAGCTCTCTTAATGACCTCCTTTTGGGGGCCTTTAAGAGATCCAGTCGGTGTGTGACTCGCCTTCTTGGAGGTAGGGACTGGTTGGTCATCGCCAGACCTAGCTCTCTTAATGACCTCCTTACGGTGATCCTTAAGAGAGCCAGATGGCTTATGACCAGCCCCACTACCAGCATTCTTTATCGTCTTCTTTTGAAGACCTTTAAGAGAGCTGGGAGTGTTGTTTGCCGCACATTTCCTACTGGTAGAGGGTTGGTCGTCTCCAGACCTTGCTCCTTTAGTGCTTGATTCACCAGAGTTGCCGGATGGTATACGATCAGCCCCCTTTTTTGCAGTGATAGCCAGCCTTCCAATTTCCACCGATCGTTCCGAAGATGTGATAGGTTTAATTGGTCGGCTGCTATCATTGCCTTTATCTTTGGACTTCATTGCGACCCCTGACACGTTTCTTATGCTCTCCAGAGCATTTTCCGGAATGGTGTCAAATATCGCATTTAGTCCTTCGGGATAAGACATTCCCAAGATAGCTAAGGTCGAGCCATAGATTTTTTCAAATCTGATCACACTCTTCCTATGCCTCTTGATAAGGTATTTATCCCTACCACTGACTGACGACAGATCCCTCTTAGCCATCTTATTAAGAAAGATCAAGGAGGATCTGACGCCATTCTTTGCTTTTTCCTCTTTTGTTCGGCTGTCGACGACGGCAGTTACACATGGTTTTACCGCATCTTGCCGAACTATTTTTGAACCCACCTGTCCACCATCCCGAGCGGATGACACCTCGGATGCTGGAGAACTCCTTTCCTGAGCGTGAGCTGAAATCATTGTAATTTCATGCTCCTCATCAGAAAAGAGAGAGAGATCCTCCAACCTCTCCGTATTGCCCGTCCCCCCGAGAGAGTCTCCAGGTGAGCTCAAGAGGTCGTCTGTTCCGGCCAGTTCACTCAATAATTGTCCCTCCTGAGCAATTATGTCCTCGTGAATTCTTAAAAGGTCAGAGTCAGTGTCCGAAACTCCTACTGAAACTGCCCTATTCTCCTCCACATCCTTTTTATTAAAATTTTCCCTGATACTAATCTTGGTCCCACGAAAATGCACATACTAAGTGGACCATCTCGCGCAGTGACGGCATACGCGGACTAGACTTTTAAAATTACAACCAACCCGTGCCATGGGCGTTGGAGGGGAGCTGTTAACGATTAGTTTCTTTAAGCACTAACTAACCATGCAGATCCTCGGCACTGCTACCTCTCACCTTGATCTTAAAAGTGCACTTTTAATTTATTTGGTCCGCGAGAACTTCTATGAGTTTCTAGGTTTAGATGTAATGCTTAGGACCCGACTATTGTCAGTACATGGGGATCTGTAACCAAAAGGTAAGTGATCTCCAGTTTACTGGCTACAATCGGATCAGAAGCCTTACATCTGAACCCCCTATCCGCCACCTGGGGACACGTCCGATGGGAGTAATAAGTAAAGACTCCACACGGAAAAATTTTATATAAAAAATCATTATCTTTTTTTATTTATTTATTTATTAAAAAAAAAAAGAAATTTATCGAAATTTTACCATAAAAAATATTCTATAAAAATAATTTATCGAAAATATACCTACCGAAAATTTTCAAATAATTTATTATTTACAGACGTATGTATACAGCAGGAACTCTAGCCGGAAGCGAATGACGGATGAAAAATAAAACAACCGGAAGTGAATCAAAAGCTAATCGAGTAAGGGACCGGAAATAGCAAATGGCAACACTCGTTTTAGCAAAGAAACGCACCAATTTTTGTAATTCTCATTTAGTTTAAAGAAAAATTTGCATATAAGAAAAAATTTTGCGGATTTTTTCAGATTCTTTTTTCTGCTCTTTCCCTGCAAAAAATATCTCCCTCCTCTCCCACTAACTCTCTTTGTTTGAAGAGAAGTTTTTGTTCTCTTGCCAAACACGCTGTGGAGAGGAGAAAGGAAGAAAGAAAAGATCTTTTTTTTTGAGGATACATTTTTTTTATAAGATTTTGAAAAAACATGAAATTTTTTATAAAAGAAAGTGAATTTAATAAAAATTTTTTTTTCGAAAAAAATTTAAAAAGCACAAAAATTATCGTGGTGAGTTTCAGTTGTGGTGAATTTCCGGCGTGGTGAGTTTATCAAGTGTGGTGAATGAATAAAATTTTATTCACCACTAAAACCGTTATTCGAAATGTTAAACTGTATTATCGACGCCCCGTGTTACCTTGGTGGTTTTTGTCCCAACTAAATGATTTGCAGAGTCCTCTAACTGTTTGTAGCATAGCGTCAATTACATATATAAATAGTATAAGAAGCACCCTATCGTTTAAGTGACATCATATTATTGTTGTTGTACTTGAATACAATAGTTTTAAGAAACGTCAAACAAACAAAAATTTTTTTGCACTTGATTGCGGCTAAAAAATTGTTTAACGCAAATATTTTGTGAAAAATCTTAGCAGTATTTATTAAAAATTGTGTTTACTAAAAGTATAAACAGTGCCCCTCATAATGGCAGATCCAAAATTCGAAAATTTGCCTGGCATAGTAAGTAAATGAGAGATTGCAAAAAAAGAAAAGTGCTTTAAGAAAACAACAAAAAACACATACAAATTAGTCATCTGCGAAATAAGACCAGCCTTAAATTTCTTTTTTTTTTTATTTCATTTGTTTTCTTTCGCCAGGCTTATGACCAACCCGATGTCTATGAAACTCCCGACAATCCGGAGCAAGAAACTTCTGATTATTATGAGGAGGAACCAGAAAATGAGGCCATCGAACGTTTGCATATTTCAACTAAAGACTCGTATCAACGTTTTCGTGGCGCCACCTTAGAAGGTAATGTGGATTTTTCGGATCGTATAGGACGCCGTTTGTGTCGTGGTTATGAGGCTAGCTCGGGTGAATTCGAATTGGTGGCCATGGGAGAGCGAGAGACACCAGTACAAAAGTGTCGACGTTTGCAGTGCGAAATGAATGAATTATTGGAAGAGGTGTCTTCTTTGCAAAACGACCGCAAGTTGGTGCAAGAAGAAAAAGAATCTTATGATGCTGTGGCCACTGTTATAGCCACCGCTAAAAAGGTTTTAGATTCTCTTCGTCTGGAACAAGTATTGGGCAAGGAGCAGGCTCCTAGTAAAACTGACAAAGAAGTCAAGGCTCTCATTAATCAAGTAGAGGAATATAAAAAATCAGGCGTTTTAACTGCCATACCCACTCCCGGTACCGATTTGGCAGCTTCTGCCCGTATAGCCAAGTTGGAACATCGTTTACATCAACTGGAACATGCTGTGGGAGCGCAACCGGAAAAACTGAGCCGTTTAACTTCTTTAACCCAAAGTACCAATGTTATTGATGCTGTACGCCAGTTAAGCACTAAGGCAGCTCTCTTGCAATCGGAAAAAATCGATGCCATTGAAGAACGTTTGGGTTCTTTGGCTACTAAAATGGATGCTATTGCAGAAAAATCAAGTGGTTCTGCAGATGAAGCTAAACGTGATCAAAAAGTTACTGATCTGTATGATATTGCTAAAAGAACCGAACCAGTGGCTGAAATTTTACCCGATATCATTGAAAGAATGCAGGCATTGGAGTCTTTACATAAATATGGTAAGTTGAAAAGAATTATAAGATTAAAAAACATTTTTGTGCCGCCTTACACCTCTTTGGTGTCTACTGGAACTAGAACCGATGCGTCTGCCTTGCATTGTTGAATATTTCGTACAACTTAAAAATTAAATTATTTGATTTAAATAATTCCAAAGTTCCTATTTAATATTAAGAAAAATTGAACTGATGTTCAATTTATGTTCATAGCGCTTAAAATATTAGATACATTTTGACTTGAAGATGATAACACAAGTGACATTTCAAGTTAAGATCTTCGATTTTAACAATTTTGTGTAAAATTCTTTGCTTTTCAAATAATATACATTTTTTATATATGTATATGTATTGCTTAATATTCGCTCTGTTCCAGTACTCGTGAAATTTACAGCTTTTAGTCAGAAAAGCAACAAAATACACATAAATTCTTAGTACGGAAACGCTTTAATGTAAATTCTGACTATTTCGTATAAGTTTAAATTTAGATTATGATTTAAATAATGCCAAAGTTCCTATTAAATGTGAAACTGAATTTTTATGTTTATATATTTTTATATTAGATATATTTTGAATTGAAGATAATTACACAAGTAACCATTTCAAGTTAAGATCTTCTATTTTGAAAATTTTGTGGAAAATTCTTTACTTTATTATATAAAAAAAAAGAAAAAACTATTTTTTATTGTTCCAGTACTTGACAAAATTACAGGTCAGAATTAGTCAGAAATTATCAGAAAAACTTCGTACATTTTTAGTACGGGAACTCTTTGATGTAAATTCTGAGTAAAACTTGTAAGATTGACAAGTACTGGAACAGAGCTATTATTAAAATAAATTTCAAAAATCAATTATAGCTCTCTGCCAGTACTTGCCAAATTTACAATTTTTAGTCAGAAATTGTCAGAAAAACAACAAAATATATAGAAATTTTAAGTACGGGAACTATTTCCTTTAAATTCTCACCAAAACCTGCAAGCTTAACAAGTACTGGAACAAAGCTTATATATATTATTAAAATCTAAAATTAAATTTATTTCATTTATTTATCTATCAATTGATTTCTTTTTCTCATCTCTACAGCCATGAACTTTGCTAAAATTATTGCTGAAATCGAAGAAAAACAAACCACTATCACCACCTCATTGGTCAACAATAAAGAACTTTTACATTCGGTACAAGAAACATTTGCACAAAATCTCGAAACCATCAACAAAGAGGTGGCCAAGGTAGAGGAACGTGTTAATACGGTAGCTGGCAGTAAGAAATAAAATACATTTAAAAGTCATACTCTTAATTACTTTATTAAATGCAAGTACTAATAAAAGAACTTTAAACATTAATTTAATGAATAATAATGCAACATTTAAAGTATTTAAAAATATAATTTATAAAAAATAAACATAAACTTTTTAATTAATAAATGCAAAAGTACTTATGTGTACAAAACATTTATAAAGTTTAGAAATTTAGATTTACATAATAAATATTAAAAACCAATATTAACATAGATAAAAGAAACAATTGAAAAAAGTTGTTCAAAAAAGAATACGTACTAGTATTGCTTTTGTTTTCAATTAAACTTTTACTAACACATTCTTACACCTATGTTTCTTTGACGACCGACTTAGGTTTTTGGACAACGGAGTTTTATATCTATGTTAATATGGTTCAAGCTTAACAACATTTTGTTAAAAAGATGTGTCGTTCAAAACATTATAATGAAGAAGAAAGAAAATTTATTCAAAACCTTCACCGAGAAAGAAAAAAACAATGAACAATCTATCTACATAGGACCAGCTATATGGAGACCATTGGCAATAAATCAAAAACACGTTTTTTAATGCAAATGTTAATGAACTTTGTGTACAACATTTGTTTTCAACACTTGTGTGGTTGTACAGTTGAACTCCAAAGTGAAAGAAAAATTTTTGTAACATAAAAGAAATTTTATAAAATATTTTATTACTTTTTTAAATTTCTTTGTCTTGATGAATATTCCATTTGTATTGAATTCATCTATATTATAAAAATAATAAACATCAATTTTTTTTTTAAATACGAGTAATTCCATCAAAATAATCATTCATATATATAGTGGATTCAAAATATGTACTCACCAAATTCAAAAATGAATCCCTACAAACATTTGGAAGATATCTTCCATAGGAAATATTTACGCAAAATCTTTTTACTATTTGGAAGAAAATCATCAAAGCAATATTTTTCTAATATTGTATTTTTTTTTTTTTTTTTTTATCAGTTTAAAGGAAATTAGGTAAATATAACAAAAAATAAATACAATTTTTATTTTTTGTCATTTGCATACATGCTTACACGTCTAGTTTATCTTTTTTAGTTTAAGAAATATTAAGGTATCACTTTTGGCCTTGTTAAGTTTTTATACTTGGGCTCTAAAAATTTTTGAAAATTTCCACTAGATTATTCAAGTCATAAATGAATTTTTGGTGATTTTTGGGCTGGGCTTCTTCAAATCAACTGGAATACAACTCAGCTCTTGACCTTGAAATTTAATTTAGATATTCCCAACGATTCGCAAGTTACAGAATTATTTCAAAAAATATCATCTTGAGACCACTGTGCATCATGACCAAGCGCTATAACAACGCTATATTTTTTTAACGAACATGAATATATATACATCTTTTTTCGGACTGTGGATTCATGAGGATTTTTTTGATAGAAGTTCAATATAAAAAAGAAAGTATTTTATTTTAATAAGAGGTGAATAATTTGCTATATGTAAGTTATTTGATTTCGAGCTATTTTTGTTATAACAATGCAAAAAAATCAACTAGCCATAAAAATATTGTCAAAAAACCCAAAAAAAAGAAGCTCTAATAAAATCCATTTCTAATAATTTAACTTTGAACGCCTGCGGGAGGAATTGGTATAAACGGATCACAAAAAGAATTCGAAAAACTAGGTTTCATATGGCAATAATATATATATATATATATATATATATATATATATATATATATATATATATATATATATATATATATATATAATATATCTATATATTTTAAATAATTTAATATATATATATATATGTATATATATATATATAATATATATATATATTTTAAATAATTTAATATGTATATATATATATAATATATATATATATTAAATTATTTATTTTTTAAAATTCTATTTAACTATTAATTCACTCAATTACTTATGATTATTAAATTTATTGTTTATTTTGTTATATTAAATTATTATTTATGTAAATTATTAAATTATTGGTTATGTAAATTGAAGATAAATAAATTTTATGTTTATATATATATATATATATATATATATTATGTATTTATGTACATATGTATGTATTATCGTCATATGAAACCTATATATATATATATATATATATATATATATATATATATATTTACATAACCAATAATAATTTAATAATTTACATAAATAATATAACAAAATAAACAATAATATGTAATAATCATAAGTAATTGAATGAATTAATAGTTAAATAGAATAGAAAGTCCAATAGTGGAATACTATGTTCATTAAACCACAATTTGGATTGGTTCGACACATGTATGCAGCGTTGTCCTGTTGGAACATGAAGATTGCATCGATTTTTTCATCCATAAATAAGAGATGAGAATCTTCCAATAGTTCATTATAAATTACACTGTTCATTTTAGTTGGAACAAAATATATTTTTGATTTTCCTATAGCAGAAAAGGCTGCCCAAACCATAACACTGCCTCCACCGAAATTGTGTTTCGACATACGAATTTCGTTCGACTTCAATTCAAAGAATATGAATCGGAACTGTCCAAATTCAATTTCTTTTCATCAGAAGAGATTACTTTATTCCACTCATCTATCCATTTCATGTATTTGCGCGCAAATTTTAAATGATTTTCCTTATGACAGGAAGTTTATTTTTTGTTTCTTGCGGGTAGCTTCTTTTATTTTATTAATATGCCTTTTTTCAATTTTTGATTACCTTTTGTTAGTTTCCGCACTCCTTATTTCGGAATAACTCTTTCCGAACGGTTAATTTTTCGCCTAATTTCTCTGTTAGAACAGCCTTGACCACGTAAAAAATTTAATTTTAATTTTTTCCTAGTCTATAAGAAAAGTTCCTTTGAGCATTCTTTAAGGTGATGAAATTTCCCAAAAAAAAATTTCCTGTAAACAGAGATGTTGTCATCAGAAACTTACCTTAAGTGAAAGAAACAACTAAAACTGTTAAATTTTTTTTTAATATTTCTTTTTTTCTATTTGCAATAACTTTTTAGGCAAGTTTTTCTCGACTGCGTTTATAGGAATATTCCACTGAAATGATCACCAATATGTTCTGATTGCTAAATTAAAGAAAGCAACAAAATCAAGAAACAAATATTTCTTACATAAAAAAGTACATCGCGAGTTATTGTAATAACACAACATTGTTTTTGGTTAAGAGAAACGAATATACCTCAAAGAAAAACAAAAATCTTAAATGCGTTTATAGGAATATGCACCAATGTACATTTGTACCTTCATCAACAAGTTTACATGTTGAGTCTGTCAGACTAATAAGAAGTGCACTTGAACTATAGCCACATCTAAAACCTGACTGAGAAGGATGTATCAAGGAGTCGTTATCAAGGTGGAGACACATTTGATTCTTAATAATATGCTCTGTAATTTTCGAAAAAATCGGAAGAACAGATATCAATAGAGAGGGATAATCTTCTTACAATTTTTTTTTTTTTTTTTTTTTTGTTGCAAACTCTTAAAAACTAAGAGTTTTGAGTTACAACCTTTTCGGAAATAAAAACATCATTTTCGTTTTTGTTTGTTTTACAATTTTTATTTAAAGCCTTTTTCTTTAATAATTTCTCTTGTTATCCATTTTGAAATATTTATCTATTTTCATTTTTCCTTATTTTATTGTTTTCTTTTTTCATATATGTATGTATAATTATTTTATATTTAAATTAATTTCATTTTTTGGGGTCTTTTGGATTTGTTATTGAAATAGTGATACGGCCCACCTGTATAATTAAGATTTGGTTTTTATATTTATAATTTAGTAATCGTGATGTTTATGGTATACAAACTCCAAGTTTTTTTTTTTTTTTAGATACCATTTTCTTTAAATTTAATATAGATATTCAAAATTTGTTTTTTGTTTACTGGTGAATATAATTCTCTGTCTGTTTGTTGGGGTTTAGATTTTTTGCTTAAATTTAAGATTTTGTTTTATTTATTATTATATATTTAAGTACATTTAAATTTTCTTTATAAAATATTTTTTTTTTTTCAGTTATTAGAAGATGACAAATACATATAATAATTAATTTATTTATTTTTGGGGTTTTAATATATTTCAAATAATATTTAATTAATAATAAATATATTTTATAAATATTTATATGCAAATTATCATTATTAAATTTTTATTTTAATTAAAATTAAACAAGACTTTTCAATTACGCATTTCCGTTAATTTAAATAAATTTTATATTTTTTTGTTTTAAACATTTTACATAAATTTTTTGTTATATTTAAAATTTTGGGGTTTTTTTATTATTGAGAAGTTTTTTTTGGAGAGGGGAAGTGCGTTTTATTAAAAAAAAAATAGTGCAATTTTCTCTTAAAAAATACACCCAATTGTTTAAAACTTTTTGTGTTAATTTTGTTAAAATAATTCATTTTATTTTTTTTTTTTTATTCTGTTCACTTTACAGTTTATTGTTTTAATATTTTTTAAATTAAAATATTTTGTATAACATTTTAACTTAATGATGGAATTACATTTTTAAAAAAATTTCACTACTTTTTATGTTTAACTTAACCATTAATTTAAGAAAAGCTTTTTCTTTCAAATTTCTTTTTTCTATACTTTTACTATAAATATTTGTTTATAATATTATTGTTTTATACACTTTTCTATAACCTTCAGTATAGCTTTGTTTTACCTTTTCCGAGAATTCTTAACATTGTGTATTCTTTGGTTAAATACAAATGAAAAAATTCCTTCTTAGAACTTTATTTTTCAAACAAGTTTTTTTCCGTTTTTCGAAAACATAAATTTAGCGTTTAAAAGCTTTTTTTAAAGCTTTACAAACTTTTAAGCTCATCAGGATTCCCTATTCAGAAAATAAAGCGTACCAGCAAAATATATTCGATTTAAATATAAAAATAGAATGTTTAAATTTTAAGTTTGGTTGAAATGTGTATTTGCTAGATAAGCTTTAATTGAACTTTTCAAAAATCCATAAACTATTATGCATAGAAGTACTTGAATTGCTTTTAAAATAAAATTCTTTTCGAGTTAAAGTATTATTTCCGGCAAAGTATTCTTTTTAATGCTTTTAAACTTTTTTAACATAAATCCCAAATCTTTGGAAAGATTTATTAATTAATTAAAGTTCAACTAAAGTTTTTTCTAACCCATTATTTTCAACTAAACTTAATCCAGCTTTTTTATTTTTTATCTCAGAAAAAAGCTTTAACCAAAACATTTAAAAATCAAACATAACCTAAAAATATAATATTTTCTATACATATTTAAAGCTTAATTCAAGTTAAAGTAATGTTTTTCATAAAAATACAAATTTTCATAGAAAATATCCTTAAAAAAGGATTATTGTATGTTAAATTTAATATTTTGTTACAAAAATAAAACTTGATATTGAATTGAGCTTTTTATTTTTTTTTTAAATCAAATTTTGTTTGCATTGAAAGCGCATTAAAGTTTTAATTTTTACAAAAATAATAAGAAATATGTAGCTTATTCTTTATAAATATAAGTATATTTGTTTATAAAATAAATATTATATAATTAATTAATTTAGAGCTTTTGGAAAATTTGTCTAAGCAAAATTTGTAAATTTGTTTTAAAATTATGTATCAAAAAAAGTTTTTGCTAAATTTTTTGTAAAGATTTTTTTTGTTTATTTTGGATTATAAATTACTTAATATGTTTTATTTATTTTTGATTTTATTGTCTTTTAATTTGGAATGAAATTTAAACTAAGTTTAATGAAATCTTGTTTAAGGACGGTAGCCATAAAAATTAGCGAGTATAATTCTTTATTTTTTATTTAATTTTTGTTTTCCTTTTTTTTTTTGTAGATTCCTAGAGAGGATCATGTTATATACATTTCTATAAATAATAGAACTTTGAAGTATTAGAATTTACCATAAATTGGATTAAATATAACGTGATAAAAGCTCATTTAAAATAGTTTCTTTGAATATTTCGTGAAAGCTTTAAAAGTATTCTAACTCAATTATGCACTACAGAAACATAATTCTGACTAGGATTAAACTTTATATAGAAACTTTTTGCAGTTATAACTAGAGAATGCATCCCGGGATTCCCGAGAAATTTTGCAATTTTTCATGTCCCGCTTTCCCGAGAATTTCGTCCGGGATTCCCGGAAATTTTAAAAGCACTTAAATGGGAGAAAACTGGGTGAACTTTAACGAAAACTTATATATTTAAGTAGTTTTTTAAATAAAATTAAGCTAAAAGATTAAAGTACAGGTAACTCTCGATTTACACGATTTCGTTATAACAAGATATAATAATAATATCATTTTTTGAAATACCCCATTTTATTTTACGCGAACTTGGTATAGCACGTTTAAATAATAATGACAAACCTTGAATTGCGCGAAATACTGTACTGTGTTGAAAGAGATTTATTGAAAAAAAAAATAATTCTTTTCGGAGAGTTTTAAAAATGGCTCCAAAACAAAAGAATGTAAATTCATAAGCGAAATACTATATAATTGCTAAAAAAAATCAATGTTTTGGATCTTAAAGAAGGGAGAAAATGTAACATACATAACAAGATTCTAAAATTTAAATTAATTTACAATAGGAACAATTTAAAAAAAAAATTGGTACTAATACATTGTGTCCTCAATTCGTAATAATTGAAACAAAATTTACAATTCATTTATAATTTGAATAGAACAAAATAAAAATATTGAATATGATTGAACAAAAAGCGTTACAAAATTGTGATTGCATGGAATAACCTGAAGATGAATTCTGCAAATGCAAATTTTTGGCTAGCAATTTTCGCGAAATTTATTGATTAAATGAGCTTTTAAATCACTTGATAAAGATGGTGATTTAAAAGCCACTGAATAATTTCCATATTATTTTAAATCAGTTCCATTAGCAAAGTATTGTGGGTACCACTGGTTTAGTGTTAGAAAAATGCTTAATATAAAAAATCTTTGGCACCATTTGATTAATTTTTTTTATCATTTAATTATTGTTTCAATATACGCTATATTTAAAAATGCTGATTCCAAAATATAATTTTCTACCTATTCTGAACTTTGTTTAACGCGTTTTTAATTTGCGCGTAATTTCTACGGTTCCAAAGAACCGAGTAAATCGAGGGTTACCTGTCTTAATAGTTTTTTTTTATATAGATTGCGAAAATGAGTTTCACTACTGCATTACAGAATGAAAAATGTTTTCTATATTAAACAAATTTTGTTTGTTTTAGAAAAACATACATTTAAATCTCTATAAAATAAAAACTTTAGAAAAGCTTTCGAAATAAAATACCATCAGGATCAAAATTAAAATCTTCATGAGCTTTAAAGCTTTTTGCTGTAATAGATTATATCACCATACTCACACAGATATTCCAGTGGTTAGAAAACACCTACATATGTAGGTATGTCTAAATGAACATTTTTCGTTTATTTCTTCTTCAAACATTTAAAACTTAAAACCAAACATTTAAAACTTAAAACAAAAATTATGGAGTGTTAAAGTGCAAAGATAGAGAATCAAAGAGTAATATATTTCTTTCAATCTTCTTATTATTGGGAAATCTAAATATTCGACTAGTCTGACCGTATGGTCAGATTAATTGCATATTTTGCAGAAAAAGAAAAAAAACGTAACTACTTAATAAAATAATTCTTAACTCCTTTTTAATTAGGAGCCTCAAAGTTTTAAAAATTTTATCTACTCTGTATACCACAAGAAGTGAAATACATACTGAATGATTTATTTAATTTCCAAAGATAAGTTTGATTTCTCCTAAGGTATATAAATTGATCTGATGTTAATCTGTTTATTTGTTCACTAAAGTTAAAATTTTTTAAAAAAATATTCTAAACTCACTTCAAACTGAGAACGGTTCCATACAAACAATCTTCATACCATCAAACATAACACCTGTGACACAGCCAATGGATCGTAATGCTATTCAAATCACAAAACTGCTGCAGAAAAATAGTATTAGATCAACAATTAAAGCAAAGGAGAGCGATTGCCTCAGCCCAAAGAAATATCTAACATTTAATGAAGTAATTAGGTTAGGTCGAAAAGAGGGGGCATATTACATGACCCATACCCATTGTTGGGCGCTTTAAGGGGAAAGTTCAAGAACCTAGTTCCTTCAACGTAATCTTAAGTACTTTTAATTTGAACTCCTAAGATATTTCAAATTTGATATATTATCCGCATGTAATGCGATCAAACGCAGGTTATTGGCACAGGTATGTCCATTGCTTCGTTCTCTTCCTTTACAAGTTGTATCATCAGATAGTCCAATAAGCACTCCTCTCTGTACGGCCGTCTAAGTACTGTCCTATTGAGTTTTAAAATCTCTTTTGTTCTCTACCGTCACTCTACCGATAGCAGAATTCTCCCATATTCTGACATTTCCTTCTATTGTACATCCTTAAAATTCGTTCTTAAATGTTTGAAAGGTTTTGGCGTTCTCCAGGGTAATAATTGTGCTTTAGCTAAAGCATCTGTGGTAAGTAGTTTAGACAATTTAAAAATGGCGACTTCGATGTGCATGATAGAAGCATCTCGGCCGGACGAAAAAGTTTGAAAATGAATTGAAGGCTTCGCAAACGCAAGGAGTGCTTCGAGAATCATTGAGAATAGATCAAGCAACATTTTTAAGACTTTTTAAAGCACTTGAATTCATCTAAAAGAATGGAATTAACGCCAAGAAACGTCGAAAGGCGATTTAGTATGTAGGAAAAGCTGCTTCAGCGCCACAAAACGATGTCATTTCTGCATTTAATTGTTACAGACAATGACAAGTGGATCTATTATGATAATCTAAAGCGCAAAAAATCATATGTGAAGTCCGGACAACCAGGAAAGTCGACACTAAAGCGGAATACCCTTCGATGAGGTGTTATATATTACGAGTCAAAACCGTGTGAAACGATCATGGAAGATCTGTACCGAACACAATTGAACCGTTTAAAAGTAAGACTCTAAGAAGTTTTAATCCAACCGTTGTATACCCCAGATATTGTCCACTTTGCGTTTCGTTCGATTCAGATTGCCCTAGATGGAATCCAAAATTTTCTTGAAAAAATAAGAAGTGATTTTGGGATTAAATCCATAAATTTCCAAACAATATGGGACAAATCGTATCTTCTGATGGACAATACTTTGAATAATATACATTGTACCTTTTTGAAAATATTGGGTCATATAAAAAGTATCTGCGGTTTTTTGGAAAATTTTTGAAAATCTATTTTAATCAAGTACATGTTCGCCATTATTATTTATGACTTCTGTCAAACTAGTCTTTAAAGTTATTTGTGGAGGGTCGCCGGCCTTTAACCATGATTTCTTCGCTTAATATTCTAGTAATGAACACATTTTCCATCGCCATTAATCGCCGCTTCAAAAATAGTTCCATTTCGTTACGTTTCAGCATCATTTCATCGATGGTAATTCACATTTTCTTGCGATACTTCAAATCAAACAAATTCAAACATCGAGCTTATTTGAGTAACCATCCTTTTCCAAATAATTCCAAACTCTCATGTAGTTGATGTATAGTGCCTCCGCTATATCCTAAAAGCTTGCATGCCGGTGTTGCACCACCAGTGGCAAAATTTCACCTACTTTTTCGGTGACTGGCCGATCAGAGCGACATCGAAATTTTCGTAACGGAATCGAGTAAACCACTCCTGAATGCGGCATGCACTCACAACATTGTTACCGTACACTTTACAAACTTTTCAGCGTTTGTTTGCAGCATATAACTTTTTACACGAGCAACGAATTAAAGAACTGTGTTCACCAAAAATGTAACTTGAAATGTCACCTTTTAAACACGTGTTTGTTTGATACAATCAAATTAATCTTACCCTATATATGGGGATCAACAATATCTAGTGACTAAAAAACAGCGGATACTTTTTATATTACCCAATAACATTCATTTTTCATAAAAATAAATAAATAAATAAATAAATATAAAATAAAACAATGGGAATTAATAAATGCACCCAATAGCTTCGTTTATATGATAGGTATCATATCAAGCATTAAGGAATGGAATAATAATTGTTATGGGGACGTGACGCTATTGGAAGATATTATTTAAATGAATTATCAATGACTGTATTATTGAAAAGACCTAACACAGAAGCAAAGATAATTATGTTATCGAAAAACTGAATAAAACGACCTTGGCTTTTATTAGTTCTCATTATCGTGAGTTCACTGTATTACTGTTTCTAATATTTAATACTAGTATTATAGAATTTTGATCTAATTTTAAAAGCTTTTAAATTGTTTTTATTCAAAATTTATTACAGGTAAATATCGTGTTAACACTGTGCTCGAAAATGAGACTTATTTTTTTTTAACAAAGTGTATTAATGGGTATGGTGTTAATCATTTTTAAAAGTTATCGCTTGTTTTTGAGATATTTCATTTTGAAAAGCTAAAAGAGGAATTAGAAAAATTACGTTTTTTTTTTTTGCTTAAATTTAAATTTAGTTGTTACAAATAACGTCCCTTTTATTTCTAATTTTCTATTATTTGTAATACTTCCATAATAAAATTCAAATCCAAATATCGCGAATACGAGCAGAAACTTCGAAAAATCTGCACGAATTAGCTTTACCAATGAGGTGCCCAGCTTGTTAAAATTTGTGAGTAGCACAGTGTAATTTTTCATTTATTACTGTTCTTTTTAAAACCGTTACTATATCTACGCGGTTCATATAGCGGTGTATTTTTAATAATCTTTACTGCCAGTTTCATACATACCTCCGATTAATAAAATGATTAGTTTTCCACTTGTAATATTTCAGATTTTATTTAAGCGAAAACATTTTTCAGTTTATGAATTTCTTGCAATTATTTTTACCGAATTCTTTAATGATAAATTGATGATATAAACCTAAAAAAAATTATTTATGGTTTCGGCAGGGCGGTGCTATACTTCACACAATGCAGTTAATGATCGATTTTATTGCTACAATTTATGTAGAAACGGTCAAGAATTATTATACGTAGGCCAGATTTTTTTAAATCCACTTTAAAGCCTAATACACAGAAAAAGTATATACATAATAAAAAAAATGTTTAAATTTATAATTTTTTTTCTGTGTATATAAGATGTAAAATTATTTTCGTTAATATGCAAGAAAATTAAATACTAACATATTTTTAATTAATCAAAATTACTGACAAAGTTATGACTCAAGACTTATGTATATTGAAATAAACCTAAAGATTAAGAAAATTTTAATTATAACATTTAGAAACTTCCTGAAAAAATTAAGAACTAATATCAACAAATTTTGCTCAAAACAAATTCCAATTTGCTTTTTTTTTTCAATTACTAATAAAATTAATATCATTTTATTTTTTTTAATGATAGTTTTAAACATCCATTGTTGAATAAAGTCAAATATATTAAAATTGTGTTTTGTTTAAAGATTTTTATTTTTGTGTATATTTCTCAATTTATTTATTCATTTATTTATTTAGTTATAATTAATTATAATGATTATACAATTTTCAATTAATTTGTTTTGTTTGTTCACTGGTCTATAGTTAATATTCGAATTAATTTATTTTATTTGTTGCCATTTTTTTTCCATTTTACTAATACTACAAATTACATGTTTTTAAATGTTTTTTCTTTATCTTTTTAAGTGTTGGTTTGAAATAAACATTTAATTATTTAAAGAAGTTATCATTTATATATCTTTTATTTTTGAAATAATTATTGTTATTGTTTTTATTTATATATATATATAGTTAGATCATAAATATATATATTTATATATGCAAATATGTAAATAGTATAATGTAGTGGTTTTTACTTTTTACTTTATTTGACTTTTTTTTTTTGTAATTTATGGTAATAATACTATTTATTTTCTTTATTGTTTTATTAAACTTAATTGTGTAATTGTATTCTGACTTATATGCAAAATAATATGTATTTATAATAAAAATATTTTCTTTTGCCTTTTAAATTAAAGTCTATATAACAAGCAAAAAACTCAATTAAAATCCTTGAGAAAATAAATCATAATAATATGTTTTAATAAATATTTATAATAATTGGAAATTTTTGTTGTACATGTATTTAAAAAATTGTAATAAATAAAAACTAATGTAAAACTATGTACAATTAAAGTATTTAACAAATTATGTATAAAGAAAATAAAATATGGTTAAGGCAGTTGTAGGTAGATTTGCATTTATTGAAATGAAGTTCAAATTTATAGAATTTATATGAACATGTTTTAAAATTAGAATAAAAAATATAATTAAAAAAAATACAGAATTTTTTCTTTTAAATATTAATAGCTTTAAAGCTTAAACAAATCCTTTTATTATATAAGACTTTCAAAACGCCTATTTCAATAATTTTAAATCTAAACATGTTTACTTTTTATTTTGAGAAAATTAAAGCTTTAAAAGCTCTTATATACAATTACATTATACAGCTTAATATTTTCTTTCAAGTTTTGTAAGCTACTTCTTAAAGAATATAATAATGAATCCTCACTTTTAATACTTTTTAGACTATTTGTGTATTAATATTTTTAGTTTTTATTTCAGAAATTTTAAACTTTAAAAGCTTTTGTAAGAAAAGCAAAGTTCAATGTTTTTTCCCTTTAACCAGCAAATTTTATGTTTGGTTTTCTTTAAAAATTTTTTGAAATTAATGCAGTTTTGTATCGTTTTACAGATTTAAAAAACTTTTTAAATAAATTAAGGTTTAACTTCGATTACTAAAAATATAGTTTCCCATAATTAAGTTAAAGCCTTTTTAGACTTTTTTGGTAAATAAAAAAAAAAAACATTAGGAAATACAATACAAAATTAATTTAAATGCTTTAAACAAAATGAAACTAATACAAATTTTAAAAAGAAATTAAGAACATTAAGAACTTTTATAAAAATTATCTTAAGACACATTTACTTGTCTTTGCTTTACCATTTTTTCTATAGTGCCACTAATTTAAACATTAAATTTTAGATTAGGTACTATTATTGCAAATATTTTTGTTAGTACTATAGATGAAAAAAATTCTATTAAAAAGCTCTTAAAAAGTATAACAAAAATTTTAAATTTATCAAAGTTTTATTAAACAAATTTATATGAAAAATTTGTCTATAAAGCTTTGATGAATTACAACATTTTATTAAGGAAGTTAATATTTAAAATTTGGAACCTCTAGTACTTTCTCTGTAAATCGATATAAAATAAAATATTTCTTTTCGTATCGAATTACGTTTTAACAGTCTTGTATTCATAATACTATTATAAAATCGTTATATTAAATTTACAATTTTTGTTTATACTTTAAAAGCTTTTCATGAGAATAATTTTTTACTACAGTTAAAAATATTTAAGGTATAAGCTTGTTGTTCTTACCGAAAACTTAATGGGAAACTATAATTTAAAAAAGATTTTAATGATTCAATAGATGGTGAATTTTATAAAAAATCAAGCTAAAGATAACAACGATCTAATTTTTAATTGTATCTTGAAAGATAACATCATCTTTCCAAAATTCCATTTTATTATTTTGTCTAAACTAATCGAGTTTTGATTTAGTTTTGATCGAATATTTTATATTAAAGAAAAACTGCTTTTAGTTTGAATAGGAAACATCATTAAGCTTAGGACTATTTATTATATAAGACTTTTAAAGCATTAAAATAAACATACAACTTTTCAAAATTGTTACCAGATAACTGTTGACTGTGACCAAAGATTTTAACTAGACATCGATATTTGTTTTAAAATTGCACAATGTTTTAATCATACCAATAATTGGAATACTTTCCAAATAAACTCAGTTTTAAATGTTTAAATAATTCAACTATAACTTTTTTAATTATCGCTCTGGAATAAAAGAATGACATACAATGCTTTCTTAAAAATAATATTTAGAGAAAGCTTTAAGCCTGAATGAAACAAAAAGCAAAGTTTTTTACTGGTTATTTAAGAATATTAGTATTATCTTACATTATTAAAAGAAGATAAACATTTTTTATTTTAAAATATGTGTCATAATATTATTTTTTATTTAGCGAAATATTTAAGCTTCCGCTTTAAAATCTTATAATTAAACAATTAATTGAAACTATTAATTAATTAATTAAATAACAATTAATTGAAAGCAATTCGCAATCACTCTCTATTATGAAAATTACTAGTATATATTGCTACTTAAGGAGAAGAAAACTCTTCTGAAAATTTATTGTATTTGATAAATTCACGCTCAAGAGATGAATGTTTGATAGAAATAGCTTTTATTATCAATTATCATCCTAAAGTAACATTTAGGCTATTGATATTAATATTATTTTTGAAATATTTATAGGGAAAGCACAACATGTCTTTCCCTTATGATCGAATCTTTATTAATGCTAAAGTTTTTTAAATCTCTAGGAATGTGTGTCTGGTCTTTGGTTTAGTCATATGCCAGATCATTTAAGTTGCCAGTAATTTTTAACGAAATACCAAATAAAAGTTTATCAAATCTAAACATTTTATTATCAAAACACTTTGTATCGAAATGTATAGAAGGATTATATTGACATTTAAAAAATGGCATTGAAATATAACAGCTTTAATCGCAAAAAAAGAAGAAAAAAAAACAGACTGTAAGAAACACGTGCCTTATTCTGATTTTACTTTTTCAACATAAATATAGACCTGACTTAATTATTATATTATTTAAACTTTATTAAAACAAACATTAATTAAAATTAATTTCTAACAAATTGAGAACAGTAAGCAATTAATACCGTTAAATATAATTTAAATCACCTTTAAAATATGACAGTATTCAACTAATTTTTAATACATTTAGTAACAAAATGTTAAAATTTTGTACTAAAACATTTGTAAAAGAGATCGGACTCGGTCTAAAAATTTTTTTAAGTGTTCTTACAAAATTACATCTTTAAAGTAATTAATTACAATTATTTATTTAAACAAAAAATCTGCTTAAATTCTTTGATTACTTACAACTCCACCTACAACTGCCTTAATTTATGTTTTATTTTTCTTTCATACAATTAATTATAATATCAATTATAAAATATAATTAAAATTTTTTTGTTCCACATATATTTTAAAAGTATTACTTTTTTTCATTTTGGATTTTGTTTCATTTTAAATAGATAATCAACAATAAAGCATGTATGTAATTTTATAGATTTCCTTTTCAATAATTATTTTTTTTAAATATATATTTGTATATAAGTAATAATAAATTGCAAAAATTGTTTTTAATTTTTCTTTGATTTTTTTTCTTCCATAAAGAAATAAAATTGAAATGAATTTAAAAAGTTATACATCAATATTAATAAGTTGTTCTTGCTGTTGGTTGTTTGTTTTTGTTGTTTGTATATGGAAACATTTATAGTTAGAAATCTTAAGGGAGGAAATAGGAAGGCAGGGAGTTTATTTTTTTTCATTTACCTACTTTTTGTGTAAAAAAGCAAGTAGGGGATAAAGGGCAGGGGGGATTTAATTTCTTTTACTTTTATTTTCTTTAAAATACATTATTTTGTTGTGTGTTTTCTTATTTTAATAAATTTCTTTTTAATATATAATTTATTTATTTATATATAAGTGAATGTATATATAATTTCTTTCTTATATAAATGTAATGCCTGCATTCGTCTCCATTATTTTTTATATTTGTTTTTAATTTATCGATGGAATCCGTTATTTAATAAAAATTCAAACCGTTTCTCATATTTCTTTTCGTTTTTTCTAAGAGATTTTTCTTTCAAAATTTTCTTTGTAAAGAAAAATATTATTGCACTTTAATTTGTTTCGGTTGTTGTCTTAACGCTTTTTGTGTTGTCTTTTAAAAACTTTTTCCTTAATTTCATTTGGTTTGTAGATTAGTGTAATTGTTCGTTAAATTATGGTTTAAATTTGTAGACGTTTTGTTTTTTAAGTTTAAATCTTAAATATTTGTGTTGTTTTGTTATTGTTTGTAAATATTAATATACTAAAACGGATTCCATCGTTATTGTATCTCATTTATTATTCGAGCCCGTATTTGTAGCGGTTGTAGCTTGAATTTGAGAGGCTGTTTGTGATGCCGACTCTTGTGTGCGTCTAGCTAAACGAGATCTGAAATGAGATTTCCAAAAATATGAATAAATTTTCAATTGTTAAATGAATTTATAGCAATCAATCATACCTTATTTGTCCAGCCAATAATGGATTAATAGCATATAACCAATCATGTACTTCCTTATCGCCAAGGGTTTGTAACAGATAACCACGATGTTTGGTAACCACACTGAAAAACAAAAAAATTGATTTGAAAACAATATTTAGGATAAAAATATCTAGAAATTGTGACAAACATTTTGGCCAATATTTTGAAAGAATTATGGTACTATGGAAAGACTAATTATTAATAAATAAGAAATGCTACTCCCAACTTTATAATTAAAATTGGACTTCAAATAATCGATTTCTAATATATTCAGCAAAACAAATACTAGTAGTTGATAGTCTTAAATAAGAGATAAATTAATCAAATTAAAAATATTGAGAATAAATTCAGTTAAATGAATAAATTATTTATTCACAAAAAATGTATACAAAAACAAGAAAAAAATATTTCAATAGGAATGATGAAAATAGTTATTGTTTTTAAGAAATTTTTTCCCACACTATTTTTTTAATATCTCCGAAACTATTAAGAAAATTATACAAGGATGTAGATATAACTTGGGGGTAACATGAATTCGAATTTTTTGGTTTTTAATAAACTAAATTAGACATTTCATTCCCAAGATATGTTGCAATATGTGGCGCAATCTCATTAATTTTTTATATTATGGTTCATATCGAGAACTAGAATCAATTCTATGATAACATGCATCATAAATGACTTAGAAATGCCGCCGAAAAAAATCTTTTCTTTGTTCCCAATATAATTTTTATATATCTATACGAAATGCTATTAATTCCTATAGAATTTACATACTATCACAATAAGGAAATCGTCAGTTCCAAAATCTAATCTTATATTTCCTTATTCTACATCCTTATTCATATTCTCTTTATAAGCCTCACATATTCCTATCTTTTTATTTTCACATTATCCAAAAAAGTTTTGTTATAAAAATATTCATTCCATTATTGATTGATCAAGCAATCTAAAAATTTCCTTTAAATTAACTTCATTTATATATAATAGTTTACCTGAATGTATTCGGTATTTTAACCATAGCAGCTTGATCTTCACTGCATTCCACTTGAGCTGTACCTAAATTCAAAACAGCCCGTTCCACGGGATCCTTTTCGGATTTGTAGATAAAAACATAAGGGCGACGTACAATCTAAATTAAAAATAAATATACCAAAATTTAATTTAATCTCTAATACATTTAAAACTAAAGAGGATCACCTTTCTAATTGATAAAATTCTAATATACTACTTACCACCCAACGTTTCTTCCAACCCGAACCACCATGTTCCAAGACATTCAATAGACCCTTGCGAGCCACCACGGGACTAACACGAATCTCTTCCAATTCGGGTACATACAAACGTAGAGGGAGAGCTGGTTGTGTAGCTGGTGCAGGAGCTTCCCAGCCATTGGGAGCATCAGAGCGATCAGGAGAGCATAACCTATTACATAGAAAAAGAATATTAAAATTTAAGTTATTAAAGCAAATTATTTTTAATTTGTTTATACAAAAAGTATTAATAAAACAATTCTACAAATAGTAATTAGTGTGTGAATAATTCTTATTTTTAATAGAAGCAAATAGTTTTAACAAATTTTATTTAATTTACAAATATCAATTTTAAATAATAATAAAATAATTTAAAATAAAAACACAACAACTAAAGCCAGATAAGTAATATCAAAAGAATTTAACAAGTTAGAAGAAAAAAAATTAAGGAAAACTTAAAATAAAGACAAAATTTTACCTTCTTCTAATACGTAGTAACCAAATAAGAGTTTTTTATTTAAAATACATATAAATATGAAAAAAAGAAAAAAATTTACAAAAGTTAAAATTAAGACAAAAACACACTCAGTATATTTTTGGAGAAGAAATTTTTGTTTATATAATAGGTATATTTTTGTGGTGTTTTTTAGTACTAAATAATTTTAAAGAAAAATATAATTTGGCAGGCAAGTATTTTTGTTGGTAACTATAGAAAATGGGAAGGAAACGGCTGAACTTTAAAAATATTAAACTTTTATGATCCTTTGCTGTATTATTAAAGATTTTTACTTTTATAAAATGATTTGCATATATTATTTTAAACAAAGAGAATACGAATAATAATTTGAAATATTCTTTTAATTAAAAACATTTATATTAAAAATAATTTATATAGAATCAGTTGAGCCATTTCGTTCCCTTTTAAAAATCGTTTAAAGGTAAATGGAATTTCTCAAGAGTCAGTTTATGTTTAACATTAACTTTTGCGGCAAAAGAGAGAATTAGCACAAGTCCACTTCTTATTTTAAACAAACAATCTAGAGTGCTCGAATTTAAAAAGTTTTCGAGGTCTTTTCAAGATTTTTCAGAAAACTCATGAAAATTTAAAAAGTTGTATTTATATTTTGACATAAATATTATAACATTTAAGATTTTTATTTCTATGTAAAGGCTCTAATGATATTTATAAAATACTTCTATATTTCATTTCAAAGTCACCAAAAAAAGATTTTGCTTATTGACTTAACGAACACTTATTTCATAAAAAATTTATTAACTGACTCCTAAAAAAAAACGATTTTTAAAATCTCTAAAAATTTGATATATGTTTTTATGTCATTCCTTTATAATTTAAAACAAATTCTACTTACTCCATTGAATTGCTGGATATACAACTAACGGTCATATCGGCACAACCCTCGTCACTGGGTGAAACATCAGATTGAGTTTGATTATCCGAATTTTCTGATTTTTGATAACGTCCTTAAAATATTTGAAATTATTGCAAAAAATTTTTACATTTTCCTTTCATTTCTTAACTTACCTTGTATCAATTTTAAACATTTTGTCATTAAATCCTTTTCACGTTCATTATAGTCACGTTCTGGTATTATTTGTTGTGGATCCTTGACCGGTGTCTGTGGTGATGGTGGTATAACCATATGTACTGGTGATGTTGCTGCTTTAGCGGCCAAATTACAAACATCTTTTTCAGTTTTTGTGGTAGGATTTGGATTTGTATCCATGCCCAAACGTTCACGTAATAAGAGTAAGTGACGAATACGACCAACTTCTTCCAGGCGTGTCAATTTTTCCAATTCCCATTGATGATCGAAGATAAGAGAGTCACCGCGTGGACGCCAGCCATGCAGGTTTTCTTCGCCGCGTACATAAGTTGAGCTAGTATCAAGCACACGACGTTGACGACGTTGAACACCTTTAAGGAAGAGGAAAAGATTTAGTTTTTTAGGAATTTGAAAATTAATTTGTTTAAATAATGCAATAACTTTAAAGCCTTTTTGAGAAGAGAAGCTTGAAATAATTAGGCAATTAGTTTAATTAGTTAAGTAGAAGTATTTTGTATTTATCTCCAATAGTATTATAAATTGAGGATCACTTAATATAATTGGAAATATTTCATCATTTCCTGAATCTATTAAATGTTGTCCGTCTTACTGTTTGTCTTGTTATCAAGTCAAGTGCAATCGAAATTGGTACTCGACATTCAATGTTTTGTTATTAAATTTAAATCGAGTTAAAATTTTTGCAGAAATAATAATTTTATTAAATTTTAAAACTAAACTTCAAATAGTAAATCAAAAGTTTCATAATACAATAATAAGCTTTGTGGTCTTGGTAATGTAAACGCTTAATCCGTAAGTATTTCGTTCATCTTTACAATTTCCTCTTGAATAACTCTGAAGATCACAAACAGTACTATTTATCGGAGTATTATTTCACATTGGGAAATTATCGCGGGAGCTTAGTTTAAGGATTTTCCCTAACTGGCAATTAAACGCAAGGAGGATTATGTGAATATTTGAGACGGTCGTTGGAATTAACTCAATTAGCTGTTTGATCTAAAAATTCAATAATTGTACAATCTCTCGAAAAATAAATAAATCTCGAGAAATGTTGTGGACAATTGGGCACCTTTCTCATGTAATCTATCGCCGTCAGATTTTATTTTATGAGGTTAATTTAAGACGTTGGTTTATACCAAAAAGCCAGCAACATTAGCTACCATTAGAAATAAAATCGAAAGCCAAATTATCAAAGTTTCCGCAGATATGTATGAAAGAATGATAGAAAATTGGCTTCAAAGTATCGATCCGAGTGTATTTAAATATGATAGATTGTTAAGAATTAAGCTAATTTTTTTTTTTTGAATAAAATGACAACTGTCTTAGGAACAGTGTGAAGGATAAAATTGCCCAATAAGGGGAGATACTTGGTGAGAAGATGATTAGTATTTCATTTGTATAG
The DNA here is from genome assembly GCA_932274085.1 of Protocalliphora azurea. NCBI lineage: Eukaryota > Metazoa > Arthropoda > Insecta > Diptera > Calliphoridae > Protocalliphora > Protocalliphora azurea. The sequence goes on from OW026521.1 coordinate 38,908,801, forward strand.
TATAAGTTGGAGAACTGGTGAGAACTGTAAGGAATTGTTCAAGAAACATAATAAAATAAATTCACTTTCTGGATTACAGGAAACATATGGACCAAATACAAAGGATGTTACAATATATCTGCGATTAGGGAAAACTGTACTATACGTACTCATCCAATGACTATTACATGAGTTTTTTTCATGAAGTATTTCCCATCTTTTGCAATTGTCCAACTCTAGCGAAGCTGAGTTACAAGACTAAAGGTTCTGGCATGCTGACTTATCGCAGATTAAACTGAAGTCACTATATTTTTTCTAATCTGGAACAGAAAGGTTTGGGTTAGCAGGAATAAGCGCATTGAGAGCTATGCTACTTGTATTAGAGTAGCACATCGGTATCAGGAATTTAATGGATCTAAGTGAACAACCTCACTTATTTTAATTAAACTTGCAAATGTGGTGTAAATTGGTTCTGTGTAAAGATTTTACAGACTATTTGTACGAAAACATTGGAATTTTTCTTAGTAAGATTTTGAAGAAATAAAATTTCCTTCTTCTTAATTTTAAGCCTTATAAAAGCAATAGCATTAAGTAAAATGATAAGAAACAATAGAAACAAAATCATAAATATCTAAAACAACAAACACTACGTTTTTAAAAATTTCTACCTGGACTACCTGCATCGGATGCTCGTCTTAAGGATAATTCATAAACGCCCGACAAACGATTTGCCTCGGGATTACGATATTGACCAGAGAAGAGATGTTTCAAAGAACGTGGACCAGTACGGGCATCGCGACCATAAATAATCATGCTTAAATCTTTGGTAATTATAGCAGGGCGAGCACAATTTTCCAACTACAAGTAAAAGAAAATGAAAAACAAAATTAAGACATTTTTAAACGAAATCAATTCTCCACGATTTTTACGTGGGTTATTTTGTAATTCGATTCGAAAGCAAACCTTTTCGAAAGTCAAATTTTAAATTTTGAATAATTTTAATTTCAAATCGAAAAAGCAAAAATCGTAGAGAAAAATCTAACAAGAAAATCCTAATTTGTATTAAGTTCAATTATAAAATATTTTACCTCTAAATAAGCACTCAAGGTTATATAAACAGTTTCACCACCCTGTGACACACGATTCAAAAGAGCTGAATTGTGAAGACTAGAATCCCAGGCGGCCTCAAATCTAAAGAATGAGCGATCGTCGCCAGGTACCTCCAAAACTTCACCCGGAAATAGACCCAATGATAAAACGCAAGAATCTTCATCATCTTCCGAAGATTCAGGAGTATTGCGTATACGTCCCACTACCAATTCACGGATATCTTTCCACTTAACCTCAGGTGTAGGCTCATGGACAATAGTTATGCGTATACGTCTTTGTATGCCTTGATGCAAAAGGAATAGACCACGGCAAGGAAGATCATCGCTGTGTTCAACAACCTTTTAAGCGGGGAAAAATCACAAGTAAATAAAATAATTTCCACAAAGTTTATTTCGATAAAAAAAAAAAAAAATACTTACCGCTGGTACATATTCACCATTGGGTGCTAATTCACATATTTCAAACCACACCAAAACGTCATGTTTCGCCAATACCGTAGAGGATGGAGGACAAGGTAGTGGACCAAATTTGGGACTACGTACTGGTTGAGATATCGGTATACTTGGTGGTAACATGCGTCTTGGTGGTGGTCTTGAAACAAATTCTTGTTTAGCATCCTTATGCAAAGGATGTGTTTGATAATGACCAAATACTTTAAACATAATGGGTTGAGTTTTTAAGTATTCTATAAAAGATTTGGTAACCGGTACAGTTATCTAATACGATTAAACAAAAAATGTTAAATAATTTGTGAGTTAATTTTATTTAAATAAAAATACTTACATTTTGTACATGATAGAAACCCAAACGATCACCAGCTGAATTCTTTACTGGTTCGGTAGAGAAAGCTTCCTCGTGGCGATGCAAGAAACTATTGAAAGGTATGAAAATTATTTTATTTAGTTAAAAATTAATTAAATTTAAGCTTGCATAAATAAAATAATTTAAAATTAAAGTATTTTGCGAAAAAATCCATTGAGAACTTACTTAAACTGACAGAATATATCGGCATATTCGGCACCAATACCAGTGGCCTGTAATACGGTTACACGGAATGTAAATTCTTTGCCAATTTGCAAATGTTCTCCTGGCTCATCTTGTGCCTCCTGACATTCAGATGCTGAGTTTGAATCAATGCCACGTCCCGAATCTGCATCTCCAAGTTCTGATTATTAATATTTTTGTTTGTTCAATTGTATTACACAAATTAATTGCAAGGAAACAACATGTTGGAAACATGTTTAATAAGGTTGGGTACAAAAGGAATGTAAAAAAATGCAGGGTGTAAGTTGTTCTATGATAAAATAAACCTTATAAAACACCTCTGCAAAATTCAATTCGAAAGAAACATTTTTGTTTTTAATTTTTATGTAGAGATGCACATAATCTATAACTAAAATTAGCGATTTGAATTTAAGAAAGAAAGGTTAGTTCTTTTTATTTAATTTTAAAAATCGCAAACAATTTATATTTTTTTCAAATATAAAAAAAATCGTTTTACACACCCTGCAAATTTTGTTTACTAACATAAAAAACCTATGTTACCTTCTAATTTTGAATCTAAACCACCATTTTCAATATAACGTTGTACATCATCCTTCTCATTCAAAGCACGATATTTGGGTTTAGCGTCTTCCTCATTGAAAATCAAACGGGCCGATTGTTTAACACCATTATTAAAATCAAGAGATTCTTCATCCTGCAAATATATACCAAGTGAATAAAATAAGTCTCATTTTTTCACTTATTAATAACTTACCAATACTGGTTGCACTGCTATACGCAAATAACCTCGTACATCACCGCGCTCATTAACTATGGCCACTTTGTGCACTAATGGCACGGGATACAATAAATTACTGAGATAGACAAAAGAACGTCCCACCATACGGAACCAAGGGAAACGATCGTAAAAAGGATCACCACCAGTTAAAGATTCGACATTGTAATCGGGTGATGTTGGGCTAAGTTCGGCTTCATTATGATACATTTCACGCATTAATTCAAGCCGTTGTCTATAAAGGATAAAATTAATAAAATTTGAATCTTAAGTTGTATATAGTTAAATATTGTATTATTGGGGGAAATATTTGGTAAAACATTGAAAGCTATAAGAAATAAAATAAAAAATGTGCGCTTATGATTTAAAATTGTAAATTACAGAAATTATAACTTTTGTAGTAGTAATCAACTAAAGAAAGCAAAATCTATAATTATTTTATACAAATAAATATAATTTATTAATATTAAATATAACATGATGAATAGGAGATAAGAGTAAACTATAGTGATAGCATGCATTACGTAAAAGAGTTTCAATTAAATTTCAATCTAAATAAATGTTTATTTGTTAAAAGAGCGCTGCGCAAAATCGAATATCAGTTGATCTCTTAATCAGTCCTTAAAACTATCATAACGAATTAAACGTAGGCTAAATTTCTTTACATTGCGAATGTATTGAATTTTAGATAAATGAAAATGTCTAGGTGTTTTAATTTAATAATTTCATTTCAAAATGTTAAATGGTATTCAGACCATGACCCGATAAACTTAAAATTAAGATTTTAAGTATATTTTTGAGAAACAATGTTAATATTTGGACCGTAATAAAATTTAAACTAGTAGAGGTAATATTGCCCTAAAATCAGGGAATTAAAAAACTCCCACTTATTTGTACCAAAATACCCGAAATCTCAGTCCAGGAAAACTTGTTTTTAAAACTGACTTTTTTCATTTTCATCTTGTCGTTATCAGCTTTTCGTTTTGAAATTTTCACAAACAAACAAAAAAAATCTAGAAAATTTATGAAATTCGGATAGGGCTAGCGGGGAGCCACGGTCAAAATATCCGGATTTGCTTTACATACATTTATGTTACGTTTTTTTTTTTTTTTTTTTGGAAACATGAAAAATTAGTATGATCCGGAGAAAAAAATTAATTTTAAAGTAAAAAAGTATTAATACCTTTTTAAAAAAACTTGTTAAAAAATCGCAACTTTCTTAAAAATCGGTACTATATATTTATATGATCTTGCATCAATATTATTTACAATTTTGTACAGAATTTAGGAAATATTTTAATATATTAGAACTAAATCGAAACCGCCAAGTTGAAAAAAAAAAACTGAATAAACATGACCAAAAATGAGACAACATTTTGTTTCAGTCTAAGTATCTCTTAAACTAAAAAAGTGAATTTTCATATCTCCAACGGTTCATAAGTTACAGAATTGTTTCAAATAAAAGCGTTTTGGGAACAAAACCTCTTCTTTTAATTACTTTTAAATTAACAGAATACTTTCTAGTCACCTCTTTACATTGAACTTGGTCTTTTCAAGCGCTTAACCATATAGGTTCTTGTCAAACCTGATATTCGAAAACTAACGGACTGACGAAAACTTTACGAAATATTTAATGCCCAATAAACCAGTATCGTGGCTTCATTTTATAATATTGTTCACAAAATTCTCGGTTAGCACAAATCCCCTGATTTCAAGGAAATAATAGAGAATTTGTTACAAATCTACCACAAGATTTGAGATACAATGTTTCTCAAAAATAATTTTTACATGTCCACTTCGATTTTACTCTGAAAGTTTAGGCGGTACGAATGTCAAGAAAGAAGAGATAATATACCAAGACTTAAGGAAAATCAAAAAAAAAAAAAAATAATAATATGAAGAATTTTGAGGCGAGGGAAAGATGAGTTTAATTTTAAACAATACGAACTACTCAGTTCGACCGCTCTTCAACTCAAATTTTTCAATTTTTATTGAATGAAATTGCCATCAATTTTTAAATATAGTTAAAACAATTTTTTTTAAATTATTGAAAATTAGAAGCAATTCAAAAAAGGAGTGCTGATTCAATTTTCAGCACCCCAAATAATCTTAAAAAAACTTTTGGTTGCTCAGGAGCAAAACCATGTGTACTTTTGTAAGCAACAAAAGTCAAAAAAGTGGAGAAGCTTTCATTTAAGAACAAGGGGCTCGATGTTTATAATATCAATAATCTTAATAAGTACCAAGTTAAGTATTTTAAACTCTACTTAGAACGTTAAGATCTTCTTAAGTAAAATTAAAAAATAAATATTTAATATATTGAAATGGATACGGGACGTAGATATGAACGTTTTTGAAGACTTTTCACACATTTCTGAGCAAATTGTTTTATATAGCAGATTATTGAGAAAATGTTATCCAAAAAAATTTCCTCATTAGGCGAATAATTTGTACGTGTATCAAGACCTTAAGCCGGATATAGGGTAGATGGCTTCTGGTGTAAGTTTTTGGAAATTAAACGGGGGTCACTGAACAAGCGACATTCTCTGAAAATACCTAAAGAAAATATATTCGACTTGAGCGTGGGAACTTATTATCACTTTAATTATCATAGAAAATGCGGTTCAAAAAATTTGAAATGCCATTAAAAATGGCAGAATCCACTTGGCAAATATACACTTTAAAAGGGGTCAAAGTTTTATTTTCTTAGAAATACTTAATCTTTTATTCTTTCAAAAATGCAATAATAATAATAATAATAATAATAATAATAATAATAATAATAATAGTACTATTAACAATAATAATATATTTCACTATTAATAACACTGAGCTACAAAATGATACTTATTATTTTCACTCGAAAAACGTCATAATGAGAGCTATAAATCGTCTCGAGTACATTACAAAAGAAATTTCAAAAACATCGAAACACCCTCTAAATGATGAGATATTCCGAAAAAACTCTTTCGAATGTAATTGATGCACTTAAGATCTCGTAGGTCCATAGGTTTTAAGTCAATTTTATATTATTTAATCGATTTACAAAGCAGAGGAACGTAACTTTTTAACTGTATTTAAATATTTTATATACATATATATATACTCCAAAAAAGTAATGATTTATTTATTCAAAACTTTTAAATTTATTTCATTGTTATTTTTAATTTTTTCTTTTTTTAGTCGGAATTTTGACAATGTATTATTTTTTATTTTTTTTTTCTTTCAGACCTGATATATTGTGTACAAAGTTTTAAATACTCAAAAAGTTATTAAACATTTTCTAAACTTTATCAAAAAATTCTTTATATATTTTAAGCTAAAGTATTTTATTTGATGTTTTATTTGCTGCATACTTTTTGGGGCAAAAATGTAAAATCTATGCAAAGTTTTAGTAAGTTATTTTAGATACAATCGAATAAGTTCTATAGTTTTTTTATATTTTTTTTTTTTTTAACTAAATGTTGTTATGTTTACAACAAAAATGTTATTTAAAATATTTATATCGTTGTATATACATATGTAAAAAAATGTATAATAAATTTAAGTTAAATAAACTCGAAAAATTGTGAAAAAATTTTATTTTTTTAAAGTGTTATTTAAAAATTAGCTTTTAATACATATTTGATCAAAACATTTAATCTAATTCCCAAAAGATTTTGAAAAAATGAACACTAGAATAATAGAATTGTAGAAGCATTTATATTTAATTATTAAAACCGAATAAAAGTAATTTTTAATGATTTTTGTAGAAACATTGTGAGTTCTTTAAATTACAATTTCTTTACACAAAAGTCCATGAAAACTTTAGTGCCTACTAAGGTGAAGTCAATAGAAAAATAGCAACTAACTTGTTTTCTATTTTATTATTATTATTATTATTATTATTATCATTATTATTATTATTATTATTATGAATCCCTTTTCATTATTAAAGTTGTCCTTTTCCTTTCGGACTCCAGTAAGATATTAATATAAACAGCATAAACTTTAATCTTATTTTGAGAAGAGTAATTTTTAAAACTAAAAATGTTGTATTACACATTTAAAGTTATGTTTAGTGTTATGTACTGATTGATAGCAAATATATATATTAATAAATAATCATAACAAGCAAAAATAAGTAAATTTAAATATTTACTTTTTTAAATAACTAGAACATACCTCAAAGGCCACATATATATATATATATTTTTAATTATATACACATAAGAACTAAAAGTAGCAAATTTTAATAATATTTTCACAAAATTAAAAATATAATGAAAATGTTTAAGTCATGCACTTGTGAATTTTAGTATGTATGAAGTAAAGAAGGAAATTTCAAAATGATCATAGGGATTATACCACGAAATAAAATAAATTTAACAAAAAAAAAAAAATGGTTTAGATCTTAATACAAAAAAAGTTAGGTTGTGTCGCAGTATTTTAAGGAACTTTAAAACATATTCTAAAATTCAATTTAGGGCTCGGAAAAATATTTAATAATAGTGTTTTAGACTCCACTTTATATTAAAACTTATATTTTAATGTTAACAGTTTGAGCAGTAGATAATTAAGAAAAATTAATTTTGTTATGAGAGATTGCTGAAGTTTTTTTTTTTTTTCTTATATCAGGTGGTTTATAAAACTTAAGATTCATTTTTCAGTTTTAGTCTACTTAGGTGTAAATAAAATTTCATGTTAATTCAATTCAATTACTAAATTTTTAAAAATTTATTAAAATATATTAATATTTTATAATTCATTGTTTCTTCTTTAATTTTTCTTTGAAATTTCCTTTTTTTTGCCATGAAACACTTAAATTTCGTTAAAGAAAAACCTTATTATGCTATTAAGACATTAATTGACACATTCAAATACATTAATAGAAACATGAATGTGTTTTAAATATTAATAAAATTACAATTAAATAAATTTATATATGTATGAATATGTAAGAATGTATATAATAGAAAATAGTTAGAAATTTAAAGAAACCTCGAAAAAATGAAAGCAAACCTAGAAGGCATAAGATTTGCCAATGACAGACGAGATGGTGAACTGTTGTTTGATTTCGACAATATAGATTTTGTGGTTGGTTGTCTCTGTGGCACTACAACATTTCCCATATTACAATTTTTAGCTAGATCATGCAAATTACAAAGACCACTGTCATACTGATTAGTATAAGCTGATGTAGAAACACTAGTAGCAGTAGGAGTTGTATTGGTTGAGGTGGTGTTCAGAGTGTTGGAAGGATTCAGATAAGTACAAGAATTTTGCAATTGTAATTGACCATCATTTAAAGCTGACGTATCATAGAGCATTGATGATGGTGGTGATTCCACATTATAAATTTGTCGCATCATTTCCAAACGATAACTATTAAGTGTGTGAATGTGAATGTTAAGAAAAATATTTCGTTTTTTTTTTTATAAAATGTTTAACTAAATAAAATAAAATAAATTAAAAGCAAAAGGTAATGTTTGATTTAAGAAAATGATAAAAAGAAAGAAACTTAAAAAACAGAAATGCAGAATGATTGAGAAAAATAAGAAAAAATTAATGTAATGTGGATCGTGTTATGGTGGTTTTAAAGTGTTTGGAAACTAAATGAATTAAAACGATATTCATTTGAGTTTTTAGAATTTAGACGTCCACATAAATCAATATAGTACCGAAAATATTAATAATTATTCAACCAAAAACTGCAGGCAAATTATAACCAAATACTGATCGAATTAATATACGTCCATAATTGAATCTTGGAATTTTTATTATTGGAACTTACCAAAAAAAAAAATATTCCTATTATTAATCCTGCGGACGTCTTTGCCAATCAGACTTAAAGCTATAGGCGCATGGAATTCAAGAAATTATTAAGCTTCCTTTAAACTACCGGATCAATGTAGTGTTCTTCAAGCGAATATTTAGAAATGGCTCCCTTCTGCAAGACGTTAAGTGACCGATTGAGGCACCCTGTGCTTTTGCAAATCTTTTGAAAATTTGAGGTTTACACAAACATGATGGAATAATTAGTCCCTCTTTGGGACAATCGATACTCTGTGTTGATCTAAAACAGGACAACTCAAAATGATATGCCAAGAAATTTTAACCTCGAGATAGTCTGGGTGCGGACTAATTGCAATATAATTGCGGACTAGAAGTTAGAAATGGCGTCCTTCGACAGGACGTGCAAGTTGATCGATTGGTTGATGCAAATCTTTTATACAGCAGAAAATGTTCAGATCTGCACAAATCCGATAACAAATTAGTCTCAATTTTGGATAAGCGATTATCTTATGCTAGCCTCAAACAGACAATTTTATTGAGTTCTACACTGATAAATACAAAGCTGAAACTACCGACTTATTTTCTGCTTTGGGAAGTATGTAAGCTTCCTTTAAACCGAAAATACAACTTGATTAAGGACTATTCTATACCCAAGCTAGTATGTAAACGGAAATCTTTAAATGAGATACCAAGAAATTCTAACCTGGAGATAGTCTAAGTGCTGAGTCATAAGACAATTTGTCATGAGTCATAGGGCAATTTGTTGCGAGCTAGAATCTAGACGTATCATTTATTTACGCCTGATGTCCTTCAAAAAATCTATTATACAGGAGAAAATGTTTAAGTCTGTACAGATCCGATGGGAATATTAGTATCCATTTTGGCAACTATCTATGCCAATCTCATATAAAATTGGTCCCTAGGGACAATTTGATTGAGGTATGCACTGATGAATCTAAAGCTGAAGCTACAGTCTACTTTTGGTAAGAGAACTTCCTTTAAACTGCCTTATACAGTACTTAATACAACACTTTTTAAGCTGGAGATCGCGGTTATAAAAAGTTATGTCTAACTGAAAGGTCATATAATATTATTCGAATTTGATCTGAATCTCTCAGTGGTCTATTTGACATCCAAATTTGTATGTGAATTTTGAATGTTTCTAAATAGCGAGACATTCTTAAATGGAAAGAATTTGGGTGCTGGGTGAATTGACATTCCTGACTATATAGTTGAGGACGGCCTAGCTAGAAATACTTATTTCCTACAAGATGTAGACGAGCTGTATTCTACAGCTAAATGTTTATGGAGAAATGAGTCCACCTACTTAACTTCATGGCTAAAATGGTTCCTATATAGCCAAATTCGTACTACTTCTAATATCTATGGGACTTTTATACCTATCTATCTTAGGGTAACAAAACGGTATCAATTAATGGATACAATTGAGCCAACTGCATATCGCACAATTGCTCAACTGTAGAGTCATTTTTAGTTTTCAATTTGATACATATATTTTTTAAAAATTTTGAATGAAAGTAATGGAGAAATATATTCACTTATCTAGGAATCTTTACGATGTTGACTACACAATAAGTCGAAGCACAAATAAAATAATACTTTGTTGCAAGGAACACACAATATATTATGAAATTTGGACAAAATGCTTTGATCGCGATTCTGCGTGAAATATAAAAAAACTCATACAGAAGACTCTGTCAGTTAATAAAACACATTATTTATGCATTAGTGATTTCCGTTTTTTGAGTTATGACGTTCATTGTAATCATGGAAAGATCAAAAAATTCTTGGATATTTTCCTCTCGGGTATAAGCATTCTAGAATGAATATGTGATCAGGGATAAATCGAACTAATTTACAAATCTGTAAATCTTTCTCGTTATGGTATTCATGTAAAATAAATTCGCATTGGTATTAATTTCAACGATTTTTCTTTCGATAAGCAGAGTTAATTCGAAAACTTTTATTAATTTTAAAATGTGCTATCTTCAATAAACTGTCAGACACCAGCATCTCTAACCGGATAAAAGTAATTAAATCAAGTGTTAATAAATGAATCATATAAAAACCCCACTAACTATATACGTTAAATTATAAATAATTTTAGCTACTTGGCAAAGTCATGCTAAAATATACTCTAAAGCTAACGAAATTGATTAAAAATTCATTTAAAATATGTATTTATATCCATTTAAAAGCTTAAAATACACAACGTTTATTTAAGGGGGATGAAATAAATAACAATTAAGGGGAAGTAGATTTCAAAATTTAACTAGACACGTAGTTGTAAATCGTAAATTAATTAATTTTAAATGAAACAAAAATAAATGAAAGTAACCACCATGCACGTTCAAAGTTAGTTTTAATGGTTATTTAAAAGAAAAAAAAGCTTAAACAATTTTGTAATATAAAAGAAATTAAAAATAAGCCTTTGAGGTAAATAAAATAATTAATTAAAAGAAATAAAAAAATCGTTAAAATAAAATAAAACTTATAACAAAACTATTGCTCTTCTAAGGAAAACAATGAGTGAGTGAAAAACAAACTAAAACAAATAGTTTTAAAGATTTTAAACAAAATCGAAGGAAGAAATGAGGGGACAACAACACTTACCGCAATTTTTCCAAAGACCAATAGTGGGTAGCACCATTTTTGGTATCGGTTACCTCGACTGCTACTAAAGTCTTGGATACTGGTGGTGAACCAAACTCATCTTCAGTTTGCAAAGGTGAAGCAGCTGAGGCCAGTTCTGGTGGTAAAGGTGAGTAGAGAGTATCGGTAAGAAGTGTAAATTGGAATTGAACTTTCTTTTTCAATTCAACCGAAATGGCATTAGCTTCTTTAAGGAAAATGGCATTGCCCCAGAGATCATCGCGCAAAGAAGTAAACTGATGATAACGCCATTTTCGGAAGGCCCAAGCAGCCAAACCAGCCTCCCGGGCGGTCCAGCATGATTCATAGGGAGGATTTGCTAATGAATTAATTATTAAAGAAATGTTACCTAAATTTACTAAAAATAAAAATATTTAAAACTTACAATAAACTTCCTCATCTTGTAAATCTTCAGGAGTGTAACTGCTATACATAGACATGGTCATGGATTGTTCTTCCACCTGCTTCTGTAAAGCATCAATGCGAGCCTCATAGGACTGAAAATAAAATGGAACAAGAAATAATTTCAAGCCATATCAAAGTTTAATAGTTCCTCTTTGCTATTTACCTTACGCTGCTCTTCAAATTCTTGATCAGCCTGCATCTTTTCTCTCTTATATTGCTCTTCCAAAACATCCAAACGTTTTTGCATTTCCGCTTTCAAATCTATGCCCTGTTTTTCCAATAATTCGCATTGAGCAAAATTCCAATCCACCTCTTGAGTATCGCATTTCTCATTTTCATTCTCAGTACTCTCGGCCAATTTTTCACGTATTTCACGAGCCTGCTCGGGATTGGTAAAACGGAATACATGATTTTTGCCCAATATAACACGAGAACCAGTACGCAATACTTCTGGTTCCACCAATTTGCGACCATTCAAATAAACCAAAGCATCTTTATGGGGTATAAGTGTTACAGAATTATTGCGATTTTCAAATGTGCAATGTTCTTTGAGTATATGTGAACCGGAGAGTTGTATGTCCTGGGGAACATTAGCTTCGTGAGTACCCAAACGGGTAATGCCATCCTTAATATAGTAGAGGAGACATTCGGATAGATTGGGATCTTCATTTAAATTCACTAAATGAGGAGTTTTCTTAGGGGAGAAAACACCAACAGTTATGCCGTCCTCCTTAACGGCCACACCCATTTCGGCAAAGACAGCCTCACGTTGCAGACGTATTTCTTCGGTACGCTTGAGTTTTTCCTCCCAGGTTTCGTTTAATTCTAAGATTTTTTTTTTCGTTTAAGAAGAAATTTAAGAAATTTTTAAGAAAAAAAAATAAATAAAATTAAACTCACCCGCTATCAATTTTTCACTAGCTTGCAATTGATCTACGGCCATTTCAGTGGTTGAACCATTATGATTTCTGGTATTAGTGGGTGATTTTATATTACCACCTCCGCTACCAACGCCACCGCCACCTCCAGCTTTAATTTCATCTTCTGCAAGAATTTTACAAAATTTATATAGCAATCAAAATAAAATATTTAAAATATTTATGTATGCATACAGTTTAATTGCTTTTAAGAATATTAGGTGATTAGAAAAAGGCTCTTACGTATATATTTACACTGAATAAAGCGTTACCAATTAATAATAATAAAAAATTTTAAATAAATAAATTTATTGCAAAAGACAATGGACACGTTGTAAATAGGACACATAACGAAATACAACATTTAGATTTTCATGTTTGATTTAACGTGTTATAAAGTTGAACAAGAATCAGGATTATCAATGAGCTATACTAACAACATATGTATTTTATTGAGAAAATTTCAGAAGCAATAAATGTGAAAGGACAATAAATAAAACATGTAATAACTTTTCAAACAGAAGGTTCTAGTCAACATGGGAATTATATTAGATTTAGGTTAGGTTAGGTTTAAAAGGGTAGCGCCTTCACGCTTCCACCCAAAGACCACTCGGTCCATTGTGATCTCTTTATAAAGACCAAAGAAAGGCCAAAAAAGAAAAAGTGGAAAGAGAGAGAGGCTTTAGTAGATAAGAAAATAGAAGAAAAATGTGGAACCTATAACCTATCAATCAAAACCGACTACCCCGAGCCACTTTATTCCCATTACGAACCCTATAAGGTTACTAAGTCCTTTTCCCGTAATCTCCTCTAGTTCGTGTAGCATGTGGCATGTTCAAAGCGCTTCAGTCTACTACGTTGACGACCTACACAATGACAAAGTATATGCTATAGATCCTCCACATCATCGATCGTCCTACAGAAGTCTGACGTGCCAATGTCCCACTTACTAGTCATATTTCCTATTGCGGAGTGACCAGTAATCATAACCACAATGGCCCTTAGATTTCCACGACTCATGCCCAGAAGATGTTTCGAATCTGCTAGTATCGGCTAGATACTTTGCAGTCCTTTCTATTTTATTCTGTTCTAGGAAAAACAGAGTCCATTGCCTTATGGCCATGAAATAAGACCCAATTGGAATCATAATCGATACCTCCACAAAAAACATATCCAGCCGATGAACAACTAGTTCATCGACTATCTCATTACCAAGAATGTCGCAGTGACCAGGAAGCCAACAAAGTCTTATTCAGTAGGTATCCATTAGCCTTCTCAATTCCTTTTTGCACTCAAGCACTAAACTGGAGCTAACACAATGACTTACTGCCATTCCTCTCACGAACTTCTCAATGGGAAGAAGGTGGAGAATGGTGTCCAGTGCTGCCTGAGGAGTGCTTCTCACATCCCTGAACTTTAGAGACCGAACATTCATAAGTAAGGAAAGGTCTCACAACCGATGTGTATATCCAATACACAACTATCGGCTTGAGATCCCAGTTCTTCCCTATAGAGTTTCTGACCCCTTCCTGAGTATTTCTCCTCCAAGACAATTTACTGTCCAAGTATTTTTTCAATACCGGTAGACTAAAAGACTCAATCTTATATCTCCTGGTAAACGGAACAAATTCAGTTTACTAATCTTCATTATCATATTATAGACATTTTGTTTAATAGAAAAAAGGTTCTGTAATCAAAGAAGAAACTTAGAGATTTAATTTAATTTAAACGGCAAGCAAAATTTTCAAAATGTCCAGATTATTAAATTGAATGATAGTAATGACTGTCAATGAGATAACCATTTACAAAACGGATGATAAATAACTAACAGATTCATATAATTATTATCGAACTATATTCATTTAAAATTCTAACCAGAAATACTTATAAAATAAAGAATCATTTACAGCGCTGCACTGTAGGAAATGCTAGAATATGAGCAGATCATAAATAATTTTTTGAAAATTGTTGAAATTTTACAAAAATTTTTAATTTACTATAAACCAACTGTCCCAAAATATTCGCTAAATTTAGTATATTTGAAATAAAAAATGTTTGAGAAAAAGCTAGCACATTTTAAAGAGTATTATTTTCGCGTCTTAATCTTTGTGGTATATGATTTATATCATTTTAGATGGAGAACTTTGTATAGATTTTATTTTCTTTAAATATTTTTGGGGAAAATCATTTTTATTGGAGTGCATATTTGTTGCTTCCTTTATCTTCGCCCTTAAATTAATATCAAAAATAAAGAATAATATCTTGTGTATTAGGTAGGGGATAACTAAACATTGTCTCTGTGCCGAACGTACGGGCGAACGTAATTATACCACCAAAATGGTTTAAAATAACATGACAAACACATATGTGTTTCACTATTCTAACCGTAATAGCTCTGTAAATTTGCATTATAATTACGTAAATGATTTCTGAGGTTTAAATAAATTAAAGTATTTGCACTAATTCTGTAAGCCAAGTTCTTTAATGTTTCTACCCTCATTCCTGCAAATATCATACATTTTTAATATAATTTAAACTTAAGGTGTGCGTTCAAATAAAACATAACATGTTTTCTTTTTACCCAGCAAACCCTTTGTTTTATTTTTTTAAGTAGTTCATTTTAATATACATGTGTATCATTATAACTTATTTATTATAATGTATATTAAATTCCATCCTTAAACCTAATAAATTATTCATTAGTGAAATGATGAAAGATACATAATTTGCCATAATAATGCAATATAGCTTTGGAATTGCAGCATTATATATTTATAATCAAGGTAACCATAAATATGCTCTAAAGAGAGTGTTTTTTTTTTTAACTTTTAAAATTTAAAAATATTATCTGTCTGGTTAAATTTTAAGTTAACTACTTTTCTATGCCAAAAATTACTTAATTTTTTATTAGAAATTGCAAAAATTATATTTTTTTGCACTTAAATATTCAATGATGTTACATTATATCAGAAAATTAAAAAGTTCTATCAATTAATAAGAAGAAAATAATTGGCATATTCGAAACGTATTTGACAGTGAAATAAAAAATGCTCTAATGGCAAATGATGTAAAAATTATTTTGTGTGCAAAATTATACTCTTTAGTGTAATATATGCTAAATTATGGACTAAAGTATAAAATATGCAAGAATATACCAATTAAATCGCTAAAATATAAGAATTTTCCATAAAGTTATAACAAAATATGCATATATGCACAAAATATACTGCGGAAATTCGATGCCAGAATTCCTAAAATATTCTGCAATGGATAAAATATTGCATATTTTTGGTTGCCCTGCTTATAATAAAGGTATTCACCACAACATCAAAGTGAGCAAATATCATTGAAAATTAGGTTGGAATTAATGTAGTAAATAATATTAAAATTTTTTGATTTTATTGTCTGATATGTTCTTTAATTAATAAAAGTTAATTGAGAATTAGAATTTATCCTTTCTTTATTTTTTTAGAAATTCATTTTTAACTGCCTGTTTTTATTATTTCTTATTTTGTTATTGTTTAATTCCAAGAACTATTTTGTTTGTTTTTTTTTTTTTTTTTTAATTTGGATTTGATTTTTTAGTACTATTAGGACATTTTCGCTATGTAACATTATTCAAGTTCAGTGTTTAGTGCAAATTGTCTTGTAAAAGTGTAAATGCAAAATATCATTGCTTTTTATTGCAATCTAATAACAAGATATACACAGTTTCAATTATCATATCGTTGCGTTTATGCAATACTGAATATGGCTTAGCTTTTTTGCTTCGTTAATTGCGTTTGCAATTCTGAAGCTCAAACAACTGACAATTGTAAGCATATTTCAGCTGTTACCTAAATTACTAAACAATATTGTACAGTAATTGAAATAAGCGTTCACAATCGATTGAAATTCAGTTGGAAGGGCAATTTTTATTAAAACGAATGCTGAATACCCCTATTATAAAAAGTTATTCAACTTTAGAACGTATCAGTCTGATAATCTTACAATTGATTCTACTCCAACAATTTCGTAACATTTGTGCAAAATAATTTCTTATGTGGTTGTTGTTGCGTTTATGAAAAACGATGCAGATTTGATGCAGATTCTTGCAAGACTCTTGCAAGAATACAATTTTTGAAGTGAATACCTTTAATAATTTACTTAATCAAAAAAATAAACATTAAATATATACAGATAAGTTTTATGTATTGGGAGAAAAGAAAAATTTTCGGAAACCCGATGAACCTTACCATCTCCAATTTTGATAAAATTCGGTATACAAGCTCACTATGTCAATAAAAAATTTAAAGTTCTTAAAAATTTTCAAATATCCTTGATACAATGACGAATATTGATTTCATTAACCTTTTATTCTCAAAAATGTTATTTTTATAAAAATAGTTAGAAACTAGATTTATTAGGCATTAATTTGAGCCAAAGTTTGTTTAAATTAGACGAATAGGTGCGAAGATATATGGATTTCAAATTCATATATTAAAAAACAAATCTAAAAAAAGTAAACTTTGAACCGCGATATAAACTAAACTGCAACGAATTTGAAAATTTTAAAGAACTTAAAATTTTATCCAAATGGGAGGCGGTGAGGTCAAAAATTGCGTTTTCTTCGAAAATTTTTTTTCCCTATTCGATTTCTTTTTTTATAAAAATTTGCTATTATATTACGTGTACGAATTAATACTTTCATTGGTACATGAAAAGCATTTCCAATTTGCTAATAATATGAAACATTTTATGTTTAGTCTATTTGTCCTGCGATTAACAAATCAGAAACTTATTGTGTTTTACATAAATTCAAAAAGTCTTTTACCAGACCCAAAGCAAATGTATATTTTTCATTATTACCAAAGACTAAGATCACATATTTAGATTTGTTTCTAATATTTTCTGCAAAAAACATTTTTTACCTGAATTATTTTTAAAATCTAAAAATTTTAAAAGTAATTGTTTATATTCTAACAAATTAGAAGGAAATCAATTGAAAATTATGAAAACGATATTTATTTACAGAGACTCTGTCAAATAACTAATGAAAAGTTTCTGCTGATCAACCAATTATTTATTTCGGAGCTAATTCTTCTAATTAAAGGATTATAAACTTATTCGAAAATATTCATCAAAGCAATAAAATACCAAAAAGACCATTCAAACGAAGATATATTAAAAAATGGCTAATTATTAGTAATTAGATTTAGAACAGTTTATATACGAGGGAGGATCAATATTTCCGTGACTTTTCGAACTTCCATCGTAGTTATATGAAATGCAACACTATTCCCATCAAGTACCACCTGTTAATAGACTACTGTCAAATTTTGAGCAAGTGTCATCATTTACTTTGCGTTTAACAGCTGTTCAAAACCTACAACCTCGTGTATTTTTATAAAAATGGAAAAATGTGAATTTCGAGTGCTCATTAAACATTATTTTTTGCGAAAAAAAAACCGTCAATCAAACCAAGGAAAAGCTCGATAAATACCATGGGGACTCTGCACCATCGATTTCAATGGTAAAAATGTGGTTTACTGACTTTCGTTGTGGTCGCACAAGTACAAATGACGCTGAACGTTCTGGACGGATAATTGAGGTCCGTACACCCGAAAATGTCGAAAAAAAATCCACGATATGGTGTTGGCCGACCGAAGAGTAAAAGTGCGTGAGATTGTTGATGCCATAGGCATTTCATATTTCAGCGTGGTTTCGATTTTAAATGATCAGCTGGGTTTAAGAAAGCTGTCTGCAAGATGGGTGCCGCGTTTGCTCTCAATTGACCATAAACCAAAACTTGTGACAACTTCAAAGGAGTTGTTTAACCGCAACCCGAATGAGTTTTTGCGGCGTTTTGTAACTGTGGATGAAACATGGATCCATTACAGTACTCCGGAGACCAAGCAGCAGTCTAAACAATGGGTTTCTCCGGGTGAACCTGCTCCGAAGAAGGCCAAGGTAAGTTTGTCGGCCAATAAGGTGATGGCAACAATTTTTTGGGATGCACGCGGGATAATCCACATCAATTAACTTCAAAAGGGAAAAACAATAAACGGCGAATATTATGCCAAATTATTAGACCGATTTAATGAGGATTTAAAAAGAAAACGACCCAATATGGCCAAGAAAAAAGCTCTTTTTCATCAAGATAATGCTCAATGGCAAAACTCTATGAATTGGGCTACGAATTTGTACCTCATCCGCCATATTATCCGGATTTAGCCCCTAGTGACTACTTCCTATTTCCAAACCTAAAGAAATGGCTCGGTGGAAAGAGATTCAGCTCCAACGATGGAATTATTGACCAAACAAATGCCTATTTTAAGGACCTCAAAAAATCCTATTTTTTACGCAAAGTAAATGACGACACTTGCTCAAAATTTGCCAGTAGTCTATTAACAGGGAATAGTGTTGCATTTCATAAAACTACGAGGGAAGTTCGAAAAGTCACGGGCTTATTGATCCGCCCTCGTAGTTACTATGATATATAGTTTTAATTTTAAATTTCTTTCCAATTTTAATTGGCATAAAATATACATTATTGCAACCTTAAAGATCAGTGACATAATTATATAATCGATAAAAAGTTTTTATATGGAATCAGCTGAATAGGTTAATCTATACAAAAAGCAAGTGCTAGACTGTATTTAGAAAAAAAAGTTTTTACCAGCGAATTTGAAATAAAACTTTTGGCAAGTTAAGAAACCAAGTGCTTAGATATTTTTTAATAAGCCGCAAATATCATTGTAATTTTGAAATCTATCAATGATTTTTTTTTAAGCAAATAAAATTAATGTACTAATTATACCAAAAGCAACATAAATAATTGATAATTAACATTTCTTAAGAAAATAGTAATAATATGTAAAAGAACTTCTTAAAAAAATGGAAAAATATAAATTATACCCAGCAAAATAAAATCTGTCTTCTCACAAACTATTTTTTCTTAAGGCTGGTGTCTAGGTAAAATATTTATTTGTAAATATATTAAATATTTATAGTAACGATTTATTTGAAAAACTTGAGTTTTTAGAACAATTTTTATATTTTTTGATAAATTTAATAAATATTTTTAAAAAAATTATTCGACAAATTTTTTATAATAAATATAAATACCCTCTGCGCATGTTTAGAAATCAATAACGAGTACTAATCGTGATATACCGCCACAAGTATGCCAAATTTCATGGTCAAAACGAATAAGTACAAAGTTTTTAAACCAAATGAGATACTATTTATGATTACAGATTTTGCTGGGTAAGTAGACATATAATACAGGATATTTTAACAGGAAATAAATATAGATTTATTTATAAAATTATTGAAATTCGTTATCAATAAAAAAAATCTATTGTTAAAAAACTCTGTATATTTAATATGGGTATATATGCGTAGACGTTTGTATATATTATAAAATATTACATAAACATACACACACATACATACATCCTAATTACATATGTTATTATAATTTATTAAAAAAAATCAAATCAAAGACAGTAAGCAGTATTAAAACTATACGAGTTTATATATAATTAAATATATGTTTAATTATGTAAGTATTTTTGTATATAATAGCAAAGCGTGACAATTTTATATTCTTTATATATAAATTGAATTTATGTATTTGTATCTATATTATTATATACGTTTTTTTTTTATATTTTATATCAATATATAGAACTACTTACTATTTGTATCGCGTTTTTCACAAACCACTTTGCCATCAGGCCCTAAATATATATTGTAAATAATAATGATGAAATAATTACCATACTAGTTATGATTTTTAGTTTAGCTATTTTATGTATATTTCATATTTATATATTTTGGATTTAATGAAAAAGTTTGCTAATAGAAAAAAAAAACTATGTGACAATAATATAGAACGCACTATAAGAGAGAAAATTTCAGGGATTAATATTGATTGTTGGGAATTTGTTTTTAAAAAGGAATTACACAGGTCAACACTACAAAAATATCGTGAAAAATTTGTTGCAGATATTGTAGATATAGTCATTCTTCAACTTGTCACACATAGCCCCTAGAAGTCTTTAAAGTTGTCAAAATTAAGAATTTCTCTATTAAACCTCATTAAAACATGGAAAGTGGAGGGGAAATTTGTATTTGATATAACTTTGTTAATTAAATATGGATTGTTATTTTTTTTTTTCAAACTTTTGTTGCAAACGCGATTTTAATAATTTTTATATTTTTGAGATCTACGGTCATGTTAGTTATATCCAATACAAATTTCTCCTCTACACTCACTCATTACACATGGTTTAATGAGGGTTAAACATTGCAGCACGTTTTCTTGTCTATAAAACACGAATGACTAACTTGCTCTACCAATTATCTAGAGAATTTTATAACCTAAATATTCCTCACAGAAGCATATTTTCGTTGGTCGTCAATGGGTTAAAAATTATGATGTTAACTTTCAACTCAATATCTAGTCTAAGGAATTTTTTATAATCTTTTGTTGACCTCTATTATAGAAATAAATCAGGTCAGGATCCAACTAATAGAGGGAAATCTCGTTAGGTATGAAAAATTTTATGCATAAATATAAGTAGGCTTCAGAGGTTTAAAGAGTTCTAGATTAGCTTAGTATATTGTTATATAATACTAAATTAACTTTAATGGAAAGTCTTGATGTAATCCCATGCTAGCTTTAATTGTGGATATAAATATAGATCTAACAATAATCTTTATATAGTCATAGAAAAGCTTTAGTGGATATGTGCCCAATTAGCTATAATCTTGGGGAGTTTATATAGCAGACATTTTTATAGTTCTGGATTAGCTTTAATCGCTACTGTTTAAGTGATATTAAATTAGCATAAATGGAATTTTGTAATAGCTGAAGATTACCTTTAGTAAAGGATCTAGATCAGCTTTAATCCGAGTCCTTATATAGTCTTAATTTAGCTTGAATGGAAGGTCTTGATATAATTCAAATTAACTTTAATTATGAATATACATACAATTCTTATTGACTTTAATCATGAGCTCTAGATTAGCTATAATGGAAAATCTTTAAACAACACCTAATTAGCTTTAGTCGTGGGTCTGTATATACTCCTATATCAGCTTCAATCGGGAGTCTTTATATAGAGTACAATTAAAAAGGATAATTTTCTTAATTTCCTGCTTTGAATCCCCCTGGTATTACTTTCTATAAAATTTTAAAATATTATATACAAATCTACCTGAGAAAATAAAAATTTTGTACTAATTTGAAATTAATAATACAAATTTTAAATTTAATTTTAAATTTGTATACTATAGGCAGAAATTATTACAAATATTGCCTCAATGAGTCTAACGTGAAATGAAGGGTTAATAAAATTTCCAAAGGATTTTGCAAAGTTAGTTCGAAATTCGGTTTTTTTGGAGCACTTTTTTCATTATGGGTAATATTGTTTAATAGAATGCAAAGCTTCATTTAGAAATTATGTAAGATTTTTTGTTAAATGCCCCTCCCTTTTTTTCGCTCATTTTTCACAATAAGATTGTTTGCAGCATATGAGTAGTCACATTATTCAACTTAGCTAACTGATATTTTGCACATGAATATATCGTCCATAATCCGAAAAGAAATATAGTATAAATTATTAATGAAAATGCCACGCCCACTTTTTGTCAACAATTCTTTTTTTTTTTTCAAAGTTCAAATGAAATTTAGCACATATATCAATTACTTTGTGTAGAAAACAATTTTAGCCTAAAACATAAATTTTATGCAACGCCCACTTTCTGTAAAAATCAATTACGTTACTTTCTTGAAGCTACTAAGACAATTCACATAAAATTTAACTTACACAAGGAAAAGAAAATACAGATCATAAAGTTTAATCTGTATGGATACCACGCCTCTCTCGTTATCCTGAGATAACTTTTACTACTGTCATTGAGATTTTAACAAAAATTTAATTTCTTTAATTAAGAAGCAAAGTAATCCCTTTTAGAAAAAGTGAGCGTGGCACCCATAACAAAAATGGGCGTATCCAGTAAAAATCTAGTATAATAATGTTAGTAGCATACAAACAAAAAAAAATAATAGCAACATAAATGAAATAAATAAATGAAATGTTTTTTATTTCCAATCATATAAAAGGCTCCAAAACGATCGCACTTCAAGAGACCATAAAACCGCAATTCAAACTAACTTTGAAAAACCCTTTGGGGGTTATGCTAAACTACTGGTACGCTTTCATTTTGCTTTGGAATTATTAAGGCAATTTTTTCTTATTGCACTGTGTTATCAATAATAAAAAAACATTTCTAATTACTTCCTGCAGAAAAAATACCTTAAAACCCCAACAAGTGCGTTCTAATTATTGTCCCAAAACTGTACACTCAATCAATGTACATAATATTTACTTTAATTAAAAAAATATTTTCTAATAAAGTGCTTTAAATATAATAAAATAATTTGTAATTTAAAAAATTTCAAAATATCTTTTAATAAAACAAAAGAACTTTATTAACAATTTACCTTCTTGCACTTCAATGCCCTCGGCCTTTAAAAGATCACGTAATTTTTGTATTTCTTCCTTAAGTTCGCGTATAAGTTTAGCATTAGCATCTTCGTTAACAACAGCTTTGCAAACAATTTGTTTAGCACGATCAGCATATCTACAAAAACAACAAAATTAAAGATCTTTAAAAATATTTTGAATAAATAAAAATAACCCACCTCAAAGTACTTAAAGTTTCATCATAATTGATATCTGCTGGTGAGATAGCAGCTATCATAGCTGTTTTAGAATTACCACCTAAATTTTCGCGTAGCAACCAGGTTAATACCGAATCACGATACGGTATAAAATCAGCTTTTTTAGATTTTTTATTTTTGGAAGCCTATGTCAAGAGGATTTATAAAAAATATTAGTAATTTATATAAATTAAAATTATGGGTTTTAAAGAAAAGTCTAGGGTATTTACGAAATATGTTATTGAACAATTTCTTATTGTCGTTTCTATAACGTTTCGTTAAGATACCCAAAGATTAAACGAAAAAAAAACATGCTTTCTACAACAAAAAAATTATGAACAGTCCAAAATGTGTAGTGTAATTAGTTAAAAGTACAGTAGTTAATATTATTTTGTTTGGGTACAGAAATAAATTTAAATTTATCTTAATTAAGGCCTGTCCATGAAAAACTTTAACCTTTGCAATTTTTGTCATAAAAAGAGAACCTACATTTAAAGCTCAATTTAAACTTTATTTAATTAAATTGTAATATATTTACATTAAAGGTAAAATAAAAATTATATTATTGTGATTTGCCTTCATAAAAAATTCAGAGCATTTTCTTATCACTCCACATTAGTTTTGGTGTAGTACTTTTATCAACTCTTCGCAACTTATTCTGAAAATCTTGTGTCTTTTTCACAGTGATTTGTGGCTAAATTAGGCTAAAACACTGAGCAAAATTGTGTTGTTAAATAAAAGTTTTTATAGACCTCTCTAAACACTTTTCGATATAAAATTTGGCGCTTATTAGTACTTTTACAACCATTTCATTGTGTCTCAGATAGTACAGCTAATAATAGAGAATTAAATTTCTGAAAAAATTCAAAAATGTTTTTTATACATTTTTTACCCAGACCCCTCCTTTGCATCGACGCACAACTCACATGACTGAATTTGTTGAAACCTTTACATCCCGAGGTACTTTAATATACCTTGAGTATGGATTTTCAAGTATTTTGTACAAAATTGTTTGTAGATTTTTTCTAGTGCCAGCGACATTTTACATTTACTAATAATTTCTTAAAGGATAATTCCAAAAAATTTCAATTCAGCTCGGATTTGTACCATCACCGATTTTAATAAAATTCAGCGCAAATAATATACACCTCTAAGTGCATCATGTGGCGTATTAAACTGCATCATATCGCTAACAGTTCATATTCTACGAACCTCTAAAGTTGGATACCTCGAGCTTTTTTGTCAAAAATGAGCAAAATTTAAGCTTGAATAACTTTTGTATGCATTATCACATTTCAACAAACTTGGTATCATTAGAAAGGACTTAGATTCTTTTTATTAAAATTTTAACATAAGAGATAATTATTTATTGAATTATGCCACATATAGAGTACATTCCAGATTCCAAAAAAAAAAAAAAAAAAATAGATATTATTTTAGAAGTTTCAGGAGCACTGTAATCCTCTTTACAAAATCCGCCGAATTATTTGTGATGATTTTAAAAATTATTTACTTAAATTTGAGGAATTGATCATAATAGGTCCATTATTTCACCTATACCCTATACAACTGTTTTTCTCGCAATAGTAGTTTAACGCATATAAATATCTGAAATATGTCATATTTATATAATTTCAGCACACAAAAATTATATATAGATTATTGTACCAAATTTTATAACAATCGGTCCTTAATTGATCTTTCATGTAGGTTCCGCTGCCTAAAAATGACTTAAGAGCGCATAAATCCCACACTAATGTTGACATCAATACAAAATTTTATCTATTGAAGTTGTATATAATAAGTATAAATCATCATCCATAATTCCACAATTGAACATGCTTTACATATAACACCCATTTTCAAAAATCAATTATACTTGTATAGATCTCACATAAATATCAATATCGAGATAAAATTTACCACAAATCAGTTTTATACAAGTACAGATCGCTCCACTAAATTTCATAATAATTGGTCCATAATTGACCATGGCTCCCATATAATTCACATTCCGAAAAATACTTAAACGTGCATAAATCTCACATAAATGCCAATATCGAAATAAAATTTTACATAAATAATTTTCATATACTCATACATTATTGTTATTAAGGAACATAAGGATCATTTCCATATAAGCCCTTCTCCCGAAAAACATTTTAGTGCCTATACACAAGCATGTAAGGTATTATGTGGTCGATATTGACCTTTTTTGATACTAAATTTATAATAAAAATATAAGAACACTGAAAAAGATATTAATTTGTTAACCAACTGCTATAAACAAACTGTTATAATTTCTGATCCCATTTTGAAATTTTTACATTATAACGACAAATTGATTGTAAATATCATGTCAAAAAATAATATTTTTTCCTTGCGCCAAGAAGATGTTTAACTCTTATGATAAAGAGAAATATGATTCCATTCCATTGATACCAATTTCGTTAAAATCAGGTAATGCCTATAAAAGTTATTTAACCTTAAACTTTGTTCATTTTTGACTTTAATTTAATCCCCATTTCCCAATAGATTAAGATTTCTTGCCAAAGTTTTTTATTTCCTAAGGAAATGACTGTTTGTAAAAAACATTCATAAGATCCCTAATTTCAGACTTGCATTTGTTATTTACAAATATTAGTTGTTTGACTAATTTGGTATAATCGAACTTACTAGATAAAGACTAAATATTATAAAAATGTATACTGTGACATTAAGACATATAACACTGACTGTCTTAGCAGCTCTTTGAAGATAGTTTCTAAAAATTACACTTTTAATAATCTTTAAAGTCATTACTACAGATATCTTGTATGATCCATTTATTTCAAATCCATTGTTTTTCAATATGATCAGGGACAGGATATAACACTAGTTGGAATGCAGACTCAATTAGGAGAACTGATTGGATAGTATTTCCAATCTACGATCGTAATATAATTGTTTCTACGCTACTGCTTACTATGTATTGGGGTAGGTAGAAATTCGAAGAACTATGAAAGACTTTTAAAATTTTCTGTCTAGGTCTCTAATAATTGTCCCAGCTATCTTAATGGAAACCTAGACTGAGAACACTACGCATGCAATGTCGAAGACTTTTCAACAAAGTGAAATCTTTTAAAAGTACCAGGATGAAATTTCGGCTTCAGCAGGATTTCCGATGAAATCAGATGGCAACATTGAGACTTTTTAGAACTTCTTATGGAAAGGCACTTTACCGCACCGAGAAATTTCGGCAAGGCACACTACATAATGTAGAGCATATTTGACCAAAATTAATATATCTAGTAGTAGCCTTCTGCGATAAAGAAAATGCCTTAAAAATTTGCAATATATCCTCGATACTCTACAGAGTTTGGTAGATCATAAATTCCGGGGATTTGAAATAATACATACTCTATAGGACAGTGTAATATCTTCACTTCTATGAACTCTTGTTAGAAATCAAGTCCATTACCGGCTCATCGACATAGGCACCAAGATAGTTACATAAGCATATGACGTTGTGCTCCTTATCAAAGAAAATTTTCTTCCCACGTTAAGTGGGATTGCAAATTGTTTAGGGACGAAGTGGAAACTATTGTCTAATCTGTAGCTGCTCTGAATTACCACAAGCGGCGACATTTTGGTGATTCGCATTTCACTGTTCTTAGTGACCTATTAGTTGTTAGAACTATTAATTAGTATAAGTATCAAAGACTTTCTTTCACCTTAGGATTAAGTGAGCCTTGACTTTATAAAAGTCAATTATGCAACCTAAACTGACTGTCATGCTTTACACTTTAAGAAAATGGTCTGCAAAGTAGAAGTAGTACAGATTTTTTCAAGTATAAAAATTAAAATGAAATTGTACTTTTCTTCCAGTCAGTTACAAATTTAAAAGATTTTTATTTGTCCAAAAGTCAAATCCTATTTCGTCTTTAACTCCGCAGATTATTTTTGAGTTTTCTGTCGGCATGCATTAAATGATATTGGATGAATTATGATTGAACAAAAAAAAATCAATTTAAAACTTATTAAACAAAATTTTCAAAATTAACGTTATTCTTTCAAATTAACTCATTATTATTATTATTATTTTTTTTTTAAGTCGTTGGATTAACTTGTTATACTTACAGACTGTTAATTATATACACACACATTTAACGTTTTCAAAAATAAGAGCACAAATTATTGATGAAAGAAAATAAAGTGAAATTTTTGGTATTTTTAGAAAAATTGTTGCGATAAAAATTCGTTTTTTTAAGATTTTTTAAAAACAGAAATTGCAAGACCAATTTAAAAATTAAATAAATACATCGAAACCAACAAAAAAAAAAAAAAAAGTTAAAATAATAATGTTAAGTGATAACTATTTAAAAATGATAATTTAGTTTTGTTATTAATTAGCTGATTTTGTAAAACAAATGAATAAAAATATATAAGAAGTTTTCGAGTTCCAAACGATTGTAACGCTATGAAAATTTGTAAGATATTTATTTAAAACTTTAAGAGAGTTTTCTAAAACAATTTACTAAATGAATCAATCATTCGGAATCAAAAAAATATATATTTCTAACCATATGTATTACAAAAATCAGCTGTAAGTTTTATAAAAACCTCTTTAAAAACTTACAATTTCAGCTAGAGCAGAAATAACTTTGCCCAATGTTGTTAGAGATTTATTGATATTAGCACCCTCTTTTAGACGTGTACCCTTGGCACCAGTCGAATCGGCTCTTTCCGAACCGGCCAAATCAACTAAACTTATTTTAGAAACCTTTTCGGTTATCAAATCGGTCATAGTGTCATGACGACGTTGAGTAAAGAATATGGTGAAGACAGCATGAGAACGAGAACTGGTTTCGTTCATGTTAGTAGCAGCCACAGTACGGGCTTTATTACCCTCATCGATGAGATCGTGAATATCTTCATAACTGGTTACGGCCAATTTAGAGAGATCCTCTACATAGGGACCCAACAAAGGGTGTTCACGTACACGTAAATTACCCTTGTTTTTGGGGTTTAATAAATCACGTACGCGTTCGCAATAAATTTCCATATAAGAGACCTCAACCTGGAATTTATAAAAAAAAATTGTTAAAAATTTTCCGTAATTATTAAGAGAAATGTCAATACTAACCGAATATTTTAATTCTTCCGTCTCTGTGGAACGTATACGATTGAAAAGATCCTTACAAATCATAGGTATAATACCCTCCTGATGTTCTTCCTGTTTACCCATCATGGTGTACGATTTACCGGCACCAGTTTGACCATAAGCAAATATACATACATTATAGCCATCAAAGGAATGTTGCAACATCTCTTCGCCAATGTCTTTGTAGACCATGGCCTGTGTGGAAAAGTCAGCATCTTTTGGCTATATTTAAAAAAAAATATTATTATTAAAAAGAAATAAAGGTTGCTTTTGGCTTTTAAGTAACTTACATTATGTGACCAATAGGAATAATCGAAATTGAAACGTTTAATAGCTTCACTGGAATTGGGTGGTACTTTGGGGTTTGTTATGGCTGTTGGAAGAAAAATGGGAGAATTAATTTTTATTTAAAAAAAAATAAATTTTAAAAAAAGTAAAATGTTTGGATTTATAATTATTTACCGGTGGTGGTGCCATCGAACATTTCTATAATACATTTTGATTCTCGACTGATTTCCCTTGAGTTAAAGGGTCGCACTCGAACCGCCACTTTAACGGACGACATGTTGGCGGTGAGTGGGCCAAAAAATTTGGCCTAAATTACTTTAGAAAATATGAACCTAAAATGAAAACAAAAAGAAGAAATGGAATTAATATAAGAAAAGCAATATAATTTATTCATAAAAAAAAGATTTAAAACTTGTAATAAGAATTAATTAAATTTATTTTTAATGATTTGAAACTGATGTTTAATTTACAATTTAAAAATCCATTAAAATATTTTATTTGAAGTTTTTCAAACCTCGTTTAAATTATTTAAAAACTGGACTTTAAACTATTGTACATAATTAAGTTTAAATCCTGGTCTGGTTGTTAAAAATGATCTCTAAAATAAATTAATTTTATTTAATTATTAACAAAACATCACAATAAAGACAATATTTCGGTTTAGTTTCAGAAAACGTTGAGTCTGTTAAAATTTTGAATACGTTTTACAAAACTAGTTTTAAGGAGTGAGACTGAATAAATTTTAGAACACATATAGTTTATAAAATTTTTTTTAATCTATTTGGAAAACTCGAACCGTAATTGGAAATTTTCTTAGAGAAAAACATTTTTTTTCTTCATACATTTTTGTCTTTGTTATTTATTTATACTCTTATCAAAAAAATAAATTACCCCTAAATTTTATCACAAAAGAACGTAAAAAGTCATAATATAAAATTGTTATTTTTACACACAAATTTTAACAACATAAAGGACATAAATAAATCATAACAATTATATTAGTAGACAGGAGCTAAGATTCACTTACACACACATTATATTAACAATATAAATTCAGCAAAAATACGGACATTTCCATTGCGCACATAAAATCCATACTAAATCCAATAAAATTTTTTTCGAAGTAACAAAGAAGCAGCAGAAGCAAAAACAATAACAACCAAATGAAATTCCAAAAAATTTGTTGCATGACTCATAGTAGCAAAAGGAGCCAACAAACCCCCTTTCCTCCTTCCCTCATCATTTTCATACAAAGAAAAAAAGGATGAAAATCTCTTTGTGCGAAAAAATATTTTAAAATAACAAAAAGACGGAAAAATATGAAATAAAAATATATTATTTTCAAAAGAAAACTATTTAATGAAAGTTTATTTTCTTGAAGATAACTTTTTAAATTATTATTAAATTATTTAAAAAAAAATATTTTCATCAATTACAAAAATGAATTTTGGCAGCACTATTAATTATTAGGCAGAACCCCACCTTAATCAATATTATTTTAAAATTTTCTTGTTTAACTTTGCCATAATACGACTAACTACGTATTATACCTTTGTTTACAAATTTAGTAAGTAAAATTTAATGGAAAAACTTATATTTTTAAAGTACATAACCTAACATTTTTTAGGTAGAAAATATTTAAACACAGATAAGAATTAAATAAAAAAAGCTATAACTAAATATTATAATTTAAAGGCAGTACTAATAATATAAGGAAATATTTTTAATAAAAACAAAATATTTTTATATAAATTTAACAAATTGGATCAGGATAACATATTGAATAATTGAAAGAATAATAAAATATTTTAGCACTGCGAAGTTACACTTCGTTGAATCGACAAAGCACCCAGCAAAACCTTTTTGGTTTTCGGTAATGACAACTACTTATTAAAGTAATTTCTTGGTAATGAGGCGTCATTATTATTTTCCTACTCTGTATTACATTAATAAGTACTCCGTAGTACAATAGCACAGTAATACTGCAATCACGTGGATGAGTTGGCTAGAGCGCCGGATTAACAACCAGAAGGTTGTTGGTTCAACCCCATTGTGAAGATGTTAGATTTTTATAATAAAATGACTAAAAAGATATTTTAAACTAAATAGAGTTTTTGTCGATTAGGATGCTATGTGCGATATGGTGTACTGAGTAAGACGTTAGTCAGTAAAAACGAATGGTTAGTTTGTATCCAAGTTCGAGTCTCACTGACGGCAAAATTTTTTTTATTTTTGTTTTTTTTTTTTGTTATTTTTGTTTAGGTACATATTTTTGAGTACCCCTAGAGTCAAAAAATAACTACATGAATTTGTGGACAAGTCGAACAAAAATAAGTAGTTATTCAGGCAAAAAATAAGTAGTTTATTTTTGTTTCCAATTATACCTGCTAGCTTACCAGGAAAGCAAAGCTTTTACTGGGCAATTTTTAATATTGTAATTTTTTGTTAATAAAGCACTACTTTGAAACCTAAATTTATAGGTTTGTTTTCATACTTTTTGGATAAAGTGCGGTAAAATGAGAGAAAGCTCCTGTTAATAACAAAAACAAATAATTTTTTATTCATTTTCATTCATTATTTTTATTTTTAATTATTGGACAATTTACATAATCTACCCGAAGAAATATTCTGAGCTATTTCGTGCAAGAAGAAAATTATTCTCTCAAAATATTTCATTTGCCTAATTTTTGAGTACGGAAACGCTTTTCGGTAACATTGGGATCCCGCGTGCCCTCAATTTAGAGTACGGGAACAAAGCTAATATTTAAATAATCAGAAAACATATTTACTTATTTTACTTCATTCGTAGAAATTTAAAATTTTAAATTTAATTTTTTGCACGATTTCATAAATAGCAAAAAAATTGTTATTGATTAAAAATCTCAAAAAAATTCGGATAAATTAATATACTGGGCGTTATTATTCGAAATATTTACGAATTCGCTAAAACTATATTTCTTTTGTACGATTTTTTAGTACGATTTTCGGAAATAAATTTACGAACGTACGTAAATATTTTCTGCTTGACAGATTTCTTTAGCCTCTTTTGAAAAATAAAAAAATCCCTTTCAAAAATACAACTATGTAACACGAAAACAAGTGTCAAAAACATTGCTAACATTCGGAATTCATTCGAATTCTATTTTGTTTGCGAAAAGAAATAATTATTTAAAAATGTATGTAAATTAACATAAATAAATTTTATTTTTCATAAATTGCATTACATATATAAAGGCAGACTTCAAAAAAAAAAAAAAAAAAAACGTTTATACAAAGCCAAGACAATATAAGTTATTGGTGTTTTATGATTAAACATTCCTATTTGGCTAAAGAACATCTTAATGTTTCAAATGCAAAAAGCAAATCAAGTGTTTTAATATTAATAGACACAAGCAGACTATAAACAACATATTAAAGTCTCGTCGCAACAGAAATAGCCTTCCTGGAACTGCGTCAATTACTTCAGGTATAGTACATTTGTTAAAATATAATATTTTTGCTTCCATTTTGCTTTCCACGCTTATTTCAAAAACAATACGTTTGGAATGGGTGATTGAACCATTCCCAATAAATGATCTTGGCCAAACTGGTGCTGATCACCTCATTGTGCAAAAAATTTTAAAGTGGCCGCTAATCATAAAATTTGAAGAATGGCGGTGGATCTATGGGATTCTTTGAAATCATCCTTTATGAATTCAAATGCATAAATAAAGGCAAAAAGGAATAATATTTATAAATTTTATAAAATATGATTATTTAAAATAGAAAATTATTATAGGGCATTCAGACCGACGCGAAATTACGTACTTTCGTGATTTCGGACGAAATCAAGTTGAAATTACGTAATTTTCCATACATTTTGACACTTGCGAAATTATATAATTTTGTGTAATTTCGGAGAAATTACATTGAAATTACGATGCCCATTTCCGTGCAACTCTGTACATGGTTGAAAAAAAGTCGGCGTGAACTTAACAAAGTCAGATAACAAAGTAAAAGTGCTGCCAAGTTAACAGTCGCAACTTTGTTAACAAACTAATCATGAAAGATAACAAACTAATGGACCCTAGGTCAAATTGGGAGATTTGTTTTGGACCGGACCACTTGGAGTTGATAGAGGAGAGTCTCAGCTTCATTTTGATATATATTTTATTCACCGCTATAGTTTTTGGTAGAACAAAAATTTCAAAAAAAGATTTTTCATATTTCACTCCAAGGGACATTTTGGACTCTAGGTCGAACTGAGTGATTTGTTCCTGGACCGGACCACTTGGAGGTGATAGAGGAAGGTCTCAGCTTCATTTTGATATACATTTTATTCACCGCTATAGTTTTTGGTAGAACAAAGTTTTCAAAAAAAGATTTTTTCATATTTCACTCTAGAGGACATTTTGGACCATAGGTCGAACTGAGTGATATGTTCCTGGACCGGACCACTTGGAGGTTATAGCGGAAGGTCTCAGCTTCATTTTGATATACATTTTATTCACCGCTATAGCTTTTGGTAGAACAAAGTTTTCAAAAAAAATGTTTTCATATTTCACTCAAGGGACATTTTTGGCCATAGGTCGAATTGAGTGATTTGTTCCTGGACCGGACCACTTGGACATGATAGTGGAGGGTCTCAGCTTCATTCTGATATACATTTTATTTACCGCTATAGTTTTTGGTAGAACAAAGTTTTCAAAAAAAGATTTTTTCATATATCACTCTAGAGGACATTTTGGACCCTAGGTCGAACTGAGTGATTTGTTCCTGGACCGGACCACTTGGAGGTGATAGTGGAAGGTCTCAGCTTTATTTTGATATACATTTTATTTACCGCTATAGTTTTTGGTAGAACAAAGTTTTCAAAAAAAGATTTTTTCATATATCACTCTAGAGGACATTTTGGACCCTAGGTCGAACTGAGTGATTTATTCCTGTACCGGACCACTTGGAGGTGATAGTGGAAGGTCTCAGCTTTATTTTGATATACATTTTATTTACCGCTATAGTTTTTGGTAGAACAAAGTTTTCAAAAAAAATTTTTTCATATTTCACTCAAGGGACATTTTTGGCCATAGGTCGAATTGAGTGATTTGTTCCTGGACCGGACCACTTGGACGTGATAGTGGGGGGTCTCAGCTTCATTCTGATATACATTTTATTTACCGCTATAGTTTTTGGTAGAACAAAGTTTTCAAAAAAAGATTTTTTCATATATCACTCTAGAGGACATTTTGGACCCTAGGTCGAACTGAGTGATTTGTTCCTGGACCGGACCACTTGGAGGTGATAGTGGAAGGTCTCAGCTTTATTTTGATATACATTTTATTTACCGCTATAGTTTTTGGTAGAACAAAGTTTTCAAAAAAAGATTTTTTCATATTTCACTCTAGAGGACATTTTGGACCATAGGTCGAACTGAGTGATTTGTTCCTGGACCGGACCACTTGGAGGTGATAGTGGAAGGTCTCAGCTTCATTTTGATATACATTTTATTCACCGCTATAGTTTTTGGTAGAACAAAGTTTTCAAAAAAAGATTTTTTCATATATCACTCTAGAGGACATTTTGGACCCTAGGTCGAACTGAGTGATTTGTTCCTGGACCGGACCACTTGGAGGTGATAGTAGAAGGTCTCAGCTTCATTTTAATATACATTTCATTTACCGCTATAGTTTTTCGTAGAACAAAGTTTTCAAAAAAAGATTTTTTCATATTTCATTTACCGCTATAGTTTTTGGTAGAACAAAGTATTGAAAAAAACAATGATGGTGGTGCCCGGATTGCAACGTACCAGCCTCTGAAATAAATGTAAATAATCTGGCAGCCCAGAAATAAATATATTAACAGTTTAAAAACTTGGCACACCTTTTATACTAACATGGCCACCAAGACGAATTTTTACAAGGTGGTTTCAATTAGACATGTAGCCTTCAGTTTTCTGAAGTGTCAAACTGCACATATAAAAAACTTTTGGAACGAACCTTTTTAAATCTGGCTTTGTAACCGTCAAATTTTATTTTCCATCAATGAAACAGCAGGTAAGTGTTTTTTTAATTGATTAAAAATAAGATTTTTAAGTGATAATAATAATTTATATAGTTAATATGTGTGAGTTTAAATTGTGATTTAAAAAAATAGTGATTTTTTCTTTTTTCAAAAAAAATTTTGTGTATGGTAATAGAGCTGCCGCGTAATTAAAAATAATTCTGAAAATGGGATTTTTTAAATTCCCAAATAAAAAAAATTATTTTGTAATTTTGCAGAAATAAATATTCTTTTTATTTTTATTTTGTTCTATCGCCATATCGAAAAATTATCGCGCAAAAGCAAAATAAAACTATCGCGAAAAGGAACTCGGTACAAAAAAGAAAACTATCGACATATCAAAAAAGTATCGCCATATTGAAAAAATATTAAGAAAAACTATCGTTTTATCGGTAATATATGAAATTACA
This sequence comes from Protocalliphora azurea, assembly GCA_932274085.1. Lineage (NCBI taxonomy): Eukaryota > Metazoa > Arthropoda > Insecta > Diptera > Calliphoridae > Protocalliphora > Protocalliphora azurea. The sequence continues at coordinate 38,944,031 of OW026521.1, forward strand.
AACGGATCGACAAAATTATATAAAATTTAGAAAAAAATCAAAACATGAAATTTAAAATGAATTTTTATTTTTTATTTTTTTATTATATATTTATTAATATGCGCAGAAAGCTCAAGCGAAGGAAGACCACTATCAATAGAAGGAAGACTAAGCTTAAGCAAAGAAAGGCCATTAGAAGGAAGACAAAAAACTTACAAACTTGGAAAGAGGGTAATAAATGTAAATTTTCACTAATACCTTTTATTAACTTTAATAATAGAATTATTTTAATACTAAATATAAAAATATTTAATAATAATTTTAAAGTATTTTGTAAATTAATATATAATATAAGAATATATTAAGAGTAATTTATAATTAGATAAATTAGTTTAACAAAATATTGATTTCAAAAAATTTTACAAATAAAAAATTTTCAACAATATATAATTTTTAAACTTTTCTAAATAATCGGTAAATCGAACATTTATAGAGTCTATTCTATTATTAATTTCAGAAAATAATTCATCAAATTTAAATAGAAAAAAGTTATCTTTTTGAATCGCATTACTATTATTTTTACGAATTTCTGAAACCTTCTTACTTGCCTTTGCTTCATGCATTATTTTAGGAATTGTTTTTTTTTTTGACTCAACTTTCCCCATTCTTCTTCGTGCTCTGTCTTAATATTCCCACTTGCTTGAGAATAACTGTGATCTTTTTCTATTACTTCAACACTTATATCCAGTGTGGAGTCTTGTTTTTTCGCTTGGAGTTGAACAAATATAAGAATGCTCTTTAATTATTCTACTATTGTTATGCTTTTCATTTAACTCATTTTTGCTTAAAATAATTGTATTCTCTATTTCCTTATCAACTGATCCAAACATTTTATAATTATATCGTAACTCCTTTAAGGAACTTAGATAATCAATTCTTATTATTTTAACGAAAACATCTGGTCTTACAGATTTGTGCGGTAGTATAACATGTTTTTGCAAATAATAAGAAAATTCAATCGGGCCATTACTTATATGCTCCCCAGATGTATCAACATGAATGCCCATAACGTTTGTCCAAAGTACAATAAAAGGGCAATATTTATTTAACAAAAACGTACACATATCATCGTTGCGGTATTGATTTACGCAACGACCTGTTGTAACTCATATATCGAAAGAAAAATTTTCCGAAAAGGACTATTAAGTGCAACTGATTCCAAAAAGTCGATTTTTTCATAATCGTAAATCGTATATTCCTTACTTAAGTTTTCATCAGTAATTTCTATTATGCATTGATGTAATATTTCGAAACTTTGTTCAAATAAACAAGTTTTAAACGGCGACAGTAAAACAGTAAAAATATGCTTAAACCAACGTTCACACTCTTCCATACTGCTTAAACTAAATGCCGCTACTAAAGCATTCTTAAGCAAGGGTTTTAAAATAATGTTTTTATATAGTGACATTTACACCACTGCAAGATAACAAAATCAGGTTTGAGCTTTGAATTTAGTTTAACATTATTTAGATACTTAGCACACACTATAAGGTATTCCAATAATGTTTGATTATTAAAACTTTTCAACACTGCGCCATATAATGCGGGACTTACATCAGTACAAACCCGTCTGCAATAAGGCCATTTGAACTGATATTTAATATTGCTCTCTTTCATGAACAATTTCAATTTGTCTAGAAAAGCACAAATTTCACTGAGTGTGTGGCGAGAAAGAATTGCTTCCGCAATTGTTAAAATTTTTTTTATTTCTGAAATTCGTAAAACAATTTTATATGTCAAAATTCTCTTTTCAGCACATTTTACGTGTTTCATGCTTTCGCCAGATGCATCAATATGAAATGTATATTTTGAATCTTCAAGAATTTTTACATTACTGGAAAAAGTTTCAAACGTATGCTTTTCCCATGTATAAACTGTTAATGGAGAAGCAACTAGTTGTATATAATTTTTATACGGACCATCTTTCATCAAAATAAGAGCGTAAACTGGATCTGGATGATAAAATTTATCATAATTACCTTCAGATTTACATTTTCTTAATGTTTCCAGCTTATGTATATTTTGAAGATTGCCTTTTTCGTAGCACTATTAAATGTGTCTACTTTTATTACCTTGCGTGTTTTCAGCAAGGTTTTTGCCATACTACAGATCCTTCTTCTATTTTTTAAATTATTTTGAAGCTTATTATATTTAGATTTTTTTCAAATAGCATTTAACGATTCAATAATAATTTCAAATAATTTAACATTTTTCGAAGAAATGATCTGCAAATCCTCTAAAAATGAGCAATTTAACAGTATGGTCTTTAAATCATTTGAACAATAACTAAACTTACGTCTTACTCTGATGATGAAATTTCGCCTCTAGATGTAACAAAAAAAAAAAAGTTTAAAAATTATATATTGTTAAAAATTTTTTATTTGTAAAATTTTTTGAAATCAATATTTTATTAAACTAATTTATCTAATTATAAATTATTCTTAATATATTCTTATATTATATATTAATTTACAAAATACTTTAAAATTATTATTAAATATTTTTATATTTAGTATTAAAATAATTCTATTATTAAAGTTAATAAAAGGTATTAGTGAAAATTTACATTTATTACCCTCTTTCCAAGTTTGTAAGTTTTTTGTCTTCCTTCTAATGGCCTTTCTTTGCTTAAGCTTAGTCTTCCTTCTATTGATAGTGGTCTTCCCTCGCTTGAGCTTTCTGCACGTATTAATAAATATATAATAAAAAAATAAAAAATAAAAATTCATTTTAAATTTCATGTTTTGATTTTTTTCTAAATTTTATATAATTTTGTCGATCCGTTTGTAATTTCATATATTACCGATAAAACGATAGTTTTTCTTAATATTTTTTCAATATGGCGATACTTTTTTGATATGTCGATAGTTTTCTTTTTTGTACCGAGTTCCTTTTCGCGATAGTTTTATTTTGCTTTTGCGCGATAATTTTTCGATATGGCGATAGAACAAAATAAAAATAAAAAGAATATTTATTTCTGCAAAATTACAAAATAATTTTTTTTATTTGGGAATTTAAAAAATCCCATTTTCAGAATTATTTTTAATTACGCGGCAGCTCTATTACCATACACAAAATTTTTTTTGAAAAAAGAAAAAATCACTATTTTTTTAAATCACAATTTAAACTCACACATATTAACTATATAAATTATTATTATCACTTAAAAATCTTATTTTTAATCAATTAAAAAAACACTTACCTGCTGTTTCATTGATGGAAAATAAAATTTGACGGTTACAAAGCCAGATTTAAAAAGGTTCGTTCCAAAAGTTTTTTATATGTGCAGTTTGACACTTCAGAAAACTGAAGGCTACATGTCTAATTGAAACCACCTTGTAAAAATTCGTCTTGGTGGCCATGTTAGTATAAAAGGTGTGCCAAGTTTTTAAACTGTTAATATATTTATTTCTGGGCTGCCAGATTATTTACATTTATTTCAGAGGCTGGTACGTTGCAATCCGGGCACCACCATCATTGTTTTTTTCAATACTTTGTTCTACCAAAAACTATAGCGGTAAATGAAATATGAAAAAATCTTTTTTTGAAAACTTTGTTCTACGAAAAACTATAGCGGTAAATGAAATGTATATTAAAATGAAGCTGAGACCTTCTACTATCACCTCCAAGTGGTCCGGTCCAGGAACAAATCACTCAGTTCGACCTAGGGTCCAAAATGTCCTCTAGAGTGATATATGAAAAAATCTTTTTTTGAAAACTTTGTTCTACCAAAAACTATAGCGGTGAATAAAATGTATATCAAAATGAAGCTGAGACCTTCCACTATCACCTCCAAGTGGTCCGGTCCAGGAACAAATCACTCAGTTCGACCTATGGTCCAAAATGTCCTCTAGAGTGAAATATGAAAAAATCTTTTTTTGAAAACTTTGTTCTACCAAAAACTATAGCGGTAAATAAAATGTATATCAAAATAAAGCTGAGACCTTCCACTATCACCTCCAAGTGGTCCGGTCCAGGAACAAATCACTCAGTTCGACCTAGGGTCCAAAATGTCCTCTAGAGTGATATATGAAAAAATCTTTTTTTGAAAACTTTGTTCTACCAAAAACTATAGCGGTAAATAAAATGTATATCAGAATGAAGCTGAGACCCCCCACTATCACGTCCAAGTGGTCCGGTCCAGGAACAAATCACTCAATTCGACCTATGGCCAAAAATGTCCCTTGAGTGAAATATGAAAAAATTTTTTTTGAAAACTTTGTTCTACCAAAAACTATAGCGGTAAATAAAATGTATATCAAAATAAAGCTGAGACCTTCCACTATCACCTCCAAGTGGTCCGGTCCAGGAACAAATCACTCAATTCGACCTATGGCCAAAAATGTCCCTTGAGTGAAATATGAAAAAATTTTTTTTGAAAACTTTGTTCTACCAAAAACTATAGCGGTAAATAAAATGTATATCAAAATAAAGCTGAGACCTTCCACTATCACCTCCAAGTGGTCCGGTCCAGGAACAAATCACTCAGTTCGACCTATGGTCCAAAATGTCCTCTAGAGTGAAATATGAAAAAATCTTTTTTTGAAAACTTTGTTCTACCAAAAACTATAGCGGTAAATAAAATGTATATCAAAATAAAGCTGAGACCTTCCACTATCACCTCCAAGTGGTCCGGTCCAGGAACAAATCACTCAGTTCGACCTATGGTCCAAAATGTCCTCTAGAGGGATATATGAAAAAATCTTTTTTTGAAAACTTTGTTCTACCAAAAACTATAGCGGTAAATAAAATGTATATCAAAATGAAGCTGAGACCTTCCACTATCACCTCCAAGTGGTCCGGTCCAGGAACACATCACTCAATTCGACCTATGGCCAAAAATGTCCCTTGAGTGAAATATGAAAAATTTTTTTTGAAAACTTTGTTCTACCAAAAACTATAGCGGTAAATAAAATGTATATCAAAATGAAGCTGAGACCTTCCGCTATAACCTCCAAGTGGTCCGGTCCAGGAACAAATCACTCAGTTCGACCTATGGTCCAAAATGTCCTCTAGAGGGATATATGAAAAAATCTTTTTTTGAAAACTTTGTTCTACCAAAAACTATAGCGGTAAATAAAATGTATATCAAAATGAAGCTGAGACCTTCTACTATCACCTCCAAGTGGTCCGGTCCAGGAACAAATCACTCAGTTCGACCTATGGTCCAAAATGTCCTCTAGAGGGATATATGAAAAAATCTTTTTTTGAAAACTTTGTTCTACCAAAAACTATAGCGGTAAATAAAATGTATATCAAAATGAAGCTGAGACCTTCTGCTATCACCTCCAAGTGGTCCGGTCCAGGAACAAATCACTCAGTTCGACCTATGGTCCAAAATGTCCTCTAGAGGGATATATGAAAAAATCTTTTTTTGAAAACTTTGTTCTACCAAAAACTATAGCGGTAAATAAAATGTATATCAAAATGAAGCTGAGATCTTCTACTATCACCTCCAAGTGGTCCGGTCCAGGAACAAATCACTCAGTTCGACCTATGGTCCAAAATGTCCTCTAGAGGGATATATGAAAAAATCTTTTTTTGAAAACTTTGTTCTACCAAAAACTATAGTGGTAAATAAAATGTATATCAAAATGAAGCTGAGACCTTCTACTATCACCTCCAAGTGGTCCGGTCCAGGAACAAATCACTCAGTTCGACCTATGGTCCAAAATGTCCTCTAGAGGGATATATGAAAAAATCTTTTTTTGAAAACTTTGTTCTACCAAAAACTATAGCGGTAAATAAAATGTATATCAAAATGAAGCTGAAACCTTCTGCTATCACCTCCAAGTGGTCCGGTCCAGGAACAAATCACTCAGTTCGACCTATGGTCCAAAATGTCCTCTAGAGGGATATATGAAAAAATCTTTTTTTGAAAACTTTGTTCTACCAAAAACTATAGCGGTAAATAAAATGTATATCAAAATGAAGCTGAGACCTTCTACTATCACCTCCAAGTGGTCCGGTCCGGGAACAAATCACTCAATTCGACCTATGGCCAAAAATGTCCCTTGAGTGAAATATGAAAAATTTTTTTTTGTAAACTTTGTTCTACCAAAAACTATAGCGGTAAATAAAATGTATATCAAAATGAAGCTGAGACCTTCCGCTATAACCTCCAAGTGGTCCGGTCAAGGAACAAATCACTCAGTTTGACGTATGACCCAAAATGTCCCTTGAGTGAAATATGAAAAAATCTTTTTTTGAAAACCTTGTTCTACCAAAAACTATAGCGGTGAATAAAATGTATATCAAAATGAAGCTGAGACCTTCCACTATAACCTCCAAGTGGTCCGGTCCAGGAACAAATCACTCAGTTCGACCTAGGGTCCAAAATGTCCCTTAGAGTGAAATATGAATAATCTTTTTTTGAAATTTTTGTTCTACCAAAAACTATAGCGGTGAATAAAATATATATCAAAATGAAGCTGAAACCTTCCTCTATCACCTACAAGTGGTCCGGTCCAAAACAAATCTCTCAATTCGACCTATGGTCCATTAGTTTGTTACCTTTCATTATTAGTTTGTTAACAAAGTTGTTATTTTTTAAACTTGGCAGCACTTTTTACTTTGTTATCTTACTTTGTTATCTTCTCGTCCACTGAAAAAAATACTTTTTTTCAACTATGTACAGCATGTTTCAACCGTGAGAAGAAAAAAAAAACGATTGATAACTGATCTTAAATTTAAACACAAATCTTAAAATTAATTATTAAAGTGATTTTGCAAAATGAAACCTATCCTTTTTACATTTTTAATTGTTGACAATTAATAATTTCCAATTTAGTAAGTAATTGTTTCTTATTTATTTACACTTCAAAATACTTTATTTACCCCTATAACAATTTAAAATGTAAACTATAAGTATCAGCTGTTCACGAAATTACATCAAATGTCATCTAGCCAGTATGAACACTCTAGATTTCATTCGTAATTTCGGCATGAAATTTCGTAATTTCGCACCGGTCTGAGATTTATTTGATTTATCTCTAAGTTTCTTTATTTTAATTCCTTCTGGCACGAAAACATCTTTATTGCTTTTCCGTAATATAACATAATCCATTTTTATTTTATGTTTTTTTTTTTAATTAGATTTCAGTATCCCGATTTTCAAAATTTTTTTTTTTTTCAAAATAATTTTGACATATACACAAATATAGAGCAAATATAAAAAATGCTGCCAAATTTAAGAAATGTTTACATTTGGCAGCACTTCTTTCTACCCGTAAATATAAAAATACACATATGTGGAACATATCATATAATACCATTAAGTTTTTGAATCGGAAATTATTTCGATTCAAAACGAATTACATAATAACCAACTGGTTTGAAAAATAAGTCCTTTAAACCTTATTACTCATGATAATATTCCCAAAAAAAGGGCATTTTTTTAAATTAAATTTTCCCAAAATTTCAAAAAATATAAACTATTTAACTGGGTGCCCCGATGGCCTAGTTGGTAGTGAGCTAGTCTGTCTGTTGTGAAAAGAAGAAACTCTGGTCTGTTCCACTACAATGAGCAATAGTCTTCGTTACTCCGCTCGGTTAAAATTAGAATATAATCTGTAATTGTATTGTAAGTATTCAATAAATAAATATCTTATTTAGTTATAAGTTTCGCATCGAAAATAGTTTTTTATTATTTTAAAATTCGAACAATAATGCGAAATTTGTAAGGACGTTTTTTAAGGTTATGAAATTTTTTTTTTTTTTTTTTTGGTCCATGAAATTATGAGACTGTAAAATATTTTGACGCCCACTGGATTTTAAAATTCCGTAAATGAAAGGCTATCAAATTGCATACATTTTTGGAAGATATTAAGTCATATCTTTTATTAAAAGAATGCAGAACAAATTAGGGAAATTATGTGAAAATTTTAAAAATTGCATTTAGTATTTCAAAATGTTTACACACCCATTAGTTGTGATTTATTAAGAACCCATCAAACACAGAGTCTTCATATTTCAAAAACGTTTGAAGAATGATATGTTTTTGCTTTGACATCAAAGATTAATCTTAATCCAATTCTCATCAAATTTGCAGAAAAAAATCTCCTTTTTATTGAGAATGTTATTATTCTCAAAATTATTATCAAATTATTCCAAAACGGTTACATTTGAGAAATAAATTGAATTCAAATCATTCTCAAATTTTAAATCAAACCTTTCGTTTTGCTGGGAAATTATGGTTGCACAAAATTAAGAAAAATCACTTCGTCTTTTAAATTATGTTCTCTAAAATTAATTTCACCTATGCCGCACATTTTCTATCAAAACAAAAAAGCTGCGATATTTAAAAAAGGTTGAAGAATAAAAACAAATTCAGGAAGGCACTGCCGATGTAAGACCATAAATTTGAAAAAAAAACTCAAAAAACAAATAAACAAAAACTCTTGAAACAAAAAATAACAAATGAAAGAAAACATGCTTAAGTAAAATAAAAAATAAAAATTAAAAATATTTTTTCAATTAAAATATTGTTTCATCCAATCATCTAATCAAGTAATTAAAATATTTATTTTCGATCAATTACTATTTTTATTCTTTCAATTAACAGATTAGGTTTGTTTCCGTACTTTTTGGTTAAAGTAAAATGAGAAAAAGCAAATTTTTCTACCACAAAAATACAACAAAGTACAAAAGTTCGGGAACACAAAAATCAAAATAAAATATCAAACTGTTTTAAAAATTCGTTTGTAAATATAATTTTATTTTTCAGTATATTTGAATGTTTTTATATTTTTTTATGAAATTTAAATATTCTTTTATTGAATGAATTATTTTGGTGATTAAAATCATTTTTTGCAGTTTTCAAAGGGTTTCGAGAATTGTTGAAAATCCTCATATACAAAATAAACAGCTCATCAGCAACTTTTCTATATTAATATTTTTAAAATCTCGTATTCGATTCGAAGAAGTGGTACCTTTTTGTCATAAAAGTGTTACTTTTTTGTGTTGAAAAGAATCTCAGTGTTTGGCAGAAATCAACTCAACTATGTTGAGCATCAAGATTATTTTTTTTTAAGTGTTAACACTTAACAGAATCAGATCAGAAAGTAATTAATATTTATACACAGAAAAAAATATTTCTGAACAAATTTTAATTAAATTATTAATCAGAATTTTAAAATGATTTAAAATATTTTTTTAATTAAATAAATTACTCAAAGTAAAAGTATTCTAACAAAATAAATTCAAATTTTACATAGAAAAATCTAAAATCCAATTTCAATTACGAATAACACATATTCAATTATTTTATTAATTGAAGTATAACCTGTGAACAAATTGTATATTCAACTGTTGAAATTATCACTTATTTTTATATGTATTTGATTAATTTAATAATTGATACAATAAGAAAAATAATTAAAAGCTGATAAATTGTTTTATTTTTAGTAAAAAGTATTAGAAAATTTTAATTTTGATCAATTAAATAATTGATAAAATTAAAAAAGTAAAATACGAGCATAAAAATTCGAGAAGGGGACTTATATTACACCTGTGGCCAATTTTACTAAATGTAAAATAAAATATACAAATACAGAATAATACGTTGATACTAGCATGTAGATGATTTTATGCAATTAGGGCGATTCCTGGAAGTGGGTTTATATGGGAGCTATGGTAAGTTATGGAGCGAACCTAATAAAATTTGTCATTAAAATTTCTACTTATATAAAACTTATTTGTGTCAATATTAACTTGATACTAATGGGTTTTATGCACGTTAAAGTGGTTTTCGGAAGAGGGGTTTATATGGGAGCTATGTTCAATTGTGGACCAATCTTCACAAAATTTGGTACAAAGATTGATACTTGTACAGAATTTCTTTACACCTAATTTCATTAAAATATTCTTTAAGGCATTTTTGAGTGTTTAAATTCTATTCCGGGGGGACATTTGTGTGGGGGCTAGGTGAAATAATCGACCGATCACAACCAATTTCAATCATAAAAGTCCCACGTGCCAAATTTCATTGAATTATCTTCAAAACTGCGATTTCATAAAAATATTCTTATTCTTTAAGGCATTTTTGAGTGTTTAAATTCTATTCCGGGGGGACATTTGTGTGGGGGCTAGGTGAAATAATCGACCGATCACAACCAATTTCAATCATAAAAGTCCCACGTGCCAAATTTCATTGAATTATCTTCAAAACTGCGATTTCATAAAAATATTCTTATTCTTTAAGGCATTTTTGAGTGTTTAAATTCTATTCCGGGGGGACATTTGTGTAGGGGCTAGGTGAAATAATCGACCGATCACAACCAATTTCAATCATAAAAGTCCCACGTGCCAAATTTCATTGAATTATCTAAAAAACTGCGACCTGTACTTGGTGCACAAGACGGAAGGACGGACATCATTAAACCGACTCAAAAAGTGATTCTGAGTCGACTAATATACTTTAAGGTGGGTGTTGGATGATTTTTTTTCTGTGCGTTACAAACATCAACACAAACACATAATACCCCAACCACCTATGGTGGTGTGAGGTATAAAAATGTTCAGTAAAAGTTAAGGGTTTGCATGATTTACACTCTTGTAACTATTAAACAATTAAAGATATTAATTTTAATTTAATTTCTGTATTAAATAAAGAATCTTGAAAATAACAAAAAATATATTTTAAAAAAAATTTGCACCTAATATCTTTTTTATTATTTAAAAAATTTTTCATTTTTTTTTTTTTTTTTTTTTTTGTTTTTAATTTTTCTGTGTAACTTAGGCAGTAATGATAATATTGTTAGTGATAGTTTTTCACAAGTTTAATGAATATGTGCAATTACAATAAAAATAAATAAAAATTGAAATTTTGAGAATTGTTTTTAAATTCTCAACTTTAAACTACGATAATTTTTGGGCCACCTCGCAAAATGTGATTTGCGCCAACGGATTTTAAACTCTGAAGTATTGCTTGTTGTTTGTTCAAAGCGCTGCTAATGTGCCAAGGAAAAAAGTCCGAAAAAAATTTTAGTCGAACTTTAAAAGCTTTGTGATTTTGCCCATATGTATTTTATATATATTTTTTTTTGTGCTTGAATTTAATCGAAAATAAATTATTTATTAAAAATTTAAATTGTATATAATTACACGTTTGCTAAAAAGCGAAATTTTCTAATTTTATTGAATTACAATTAAAGTAATTGAGTATACAATTTTCATCATTGTTAAAATGTCATTTGAAAAAATGTAATTTGTAATTTATTGTAATTTTTCCTTTTAATAATTTCACAAAAATATAAACTTAAATTAGTTTATTTTATATTAATATTGAGAATTACCTTGTATATATTTTATATTTTTTAAAACCGTAAAAGGATTAATCCTTAAAATCCTTTTATACAGTCATTGATTTCCACTTTCTATTATCCAGAAAAATATTTAGTTTTTTTATTACTTTTTTCACTTTTTATTATAAATTTTTAAGGTTTGTTTTTCATAAAAATTTGGCTAAAATTTTATAACTTTTGTTAAAATATCACACAATTTCGTAGATTTTTATAGAACAATGGAAAATGCATTTAAAAAAAATTTAAAAAAACATGCATAATTAGGAATTAATTGAAAAAATAAATACCATAAAAAGGTAATAAAAAATATTTTTGTAATAGTTTTTAATTTATCAAAGTATAAAATTTTAGTAAATTTAAAATTTTAATTATTAATAATGCACTTAATGTTTAGATATAAGTTTATAATAATGCTAGAGAAAATTTTAATTAAATTTGTTTAAATAATGTTATAAAATGATTTTTTATTCTATAAATTACAAAACAAAAACAGCGCAAAATCTACTTTTTTTTAACAAACTATAGATATTATTTTTTATTTATTTATTTTTTATTTATTTATTTTTTATTTTTTGCAACTATTCCTATTAATTTTCATAATTATAAACCATTGATTACATTTTTTTTTCTACTTTTTCTTTACAAATTATAGCCATAAATAGAAAAAGAATAAGTATAAGTTAATACAAAATCTTCTTAACATATGATTTGATTTGCGTTAGTCATAGAATTAAAAAAAACACACAAAGGTAGAGTATCAGTGTTGCCATATTTTATTTTTAAAAATCTTACAATTTCTTTTCAAAAAACATATTTTTGAAAGAAAAATAGTATATAATTCTTAAGCAATTTATGTATTAAAAATGAAATTTCAAAAGCAAAATCTAAACGGATTAATAAAATAACCAATAATGGTAGAATACTTTCCGAAAACAAAGCAAAATCAAAGATTGCGAAAAATATAACTTATAACTATATACTCAACGGTCTTAAAAAAAAAAACATCAAAAATAAGATAAATCTTTACATATGGCAAAACTGGAGAGTATACAAATATTATATTATATCCTTCATTGTTATTGTTGTTTTGTTTCATAGTTAACGTACTATTGTTATTGTAAATGGCGTATTCGTTGTTGTGATTTTTATGGTTGGATGCCATATTGTTTGTATATTTTCTTTTGTACATACTTTTCTCTTTCTCCCCACACACATCCTTCGTTTTTATTATCTTGACCTTTATTAATAAATTTTCATGTTATCTACACTAACTTATCTCTTTTGTTCTCTTGCTCATTTTTTATTTAACACTCTTTTTATCTCTCCTTTGGGCCTATTTTTTTTTATATAGAGTAATAAAGTCTATACAATTAAATCTTCTCGTGTATTTACTTTATATATGCAAATTGGTAAAAATAAGTCTACATAAAAAATAAATTTAAAGAAGAAAATAATAAATATTGAACACTCCTATCCTACACTCCAAAATTGTCTAGATTCGTAGAGAAAGGAATAGAAAATATAAGAAGGTTTACGAAAGTTGCTTAAAAATTATTTAAATAATATCAAAATTGTCTAGATTCGTAGAGAAAGGAATAGAAAATATAAGAAGTTTTTATTAAAAAAATTAATAAAAAGATTTCAGAAAAGAAATGTTTGAAGAATATTTTACACTAAAATAATTTTATTAGTGAAAACTGATTTTTAATGATCTTGTTGTTTTTTTTTTTTTTTTTTTTTTTTGTATTTGTTTTCGATTTTGCAACGCCTCCCTTTTTAACCTTTTAAAACCATAATTTCTCTCTCCCAGCAAGATTTCATTTTGCTTGATTTTAATTCCTTTCTTTTCTTTAATAATTTTCTGGTATTTTGAAACTTTTTGTCTATTTCTATTTTCTGAATTCTTTAAGCAATAAAAATATTTAGAATAAAATAATTTAAAAAAAGTACGAGACTTGTTAAATTGTAGTCTGCATTACGAAATCATGAGGTTGTCAGTATGACTGTATGGCGTTTTCTTAGTTGATATAAGAAAACCTACCAAAAATAAATTACCAAAGAAGATTTTTACAAACTCAAACATTTCAATAACTGTCCTATAATTCATGTTTAGCTTGACTCGCTGTTTCCTTACAATTAGTAATAGAAAGTTGGCAGAATTTGAAACATCAGATATAATTAAAGATTTTTGTCATAATATCCATATAAAAAATAATAATAATCAAAATGGCGTTTATACATCAATAAAAAGTTTGTCTTGACGCTTCATTAATACTAAGAAATTCTGACTATACTAGATATATTTTTATAGTGACGTTTGTCTTGATAAAACATCTAATTAAGGTATCCTGCTACATTGAAATTTTTTATACGTTGTATTCTTTAATCAGAACAAACGTCAAATTGTTATTAAGATAAAAATGTATCAGCTATGGACTCCATTTGTTAGTGTTATTACAGTGTTATTATTACATTGTAAGCTCTCCAGATTTGACAATTTTTATTATTATTGTTGCTTTTTATATAGGATATTATATGACTTATATTAAATTGTCGATTAATTTGACGACGTTTTAATATGAGTCAAGATAAATATTTGTCAGTATTAGATATTATGCCATGAATAGACTGACATGTTAGCATTAACGTCCTTAGACGATATCTTGAGCTTATTTTTGGTTAAATGGCTTGAAACGCTCCTACATCCTGAAAAGGTGACTGATTAATTACTTCTTGGTTCTTGAGTTAATCGTCTTGAAACGCTCCTACATCCTGAAAAGGTGACTGATTAATTACTTCTTGGTTCTTGAGTTAAATCGTCTTGAAGAGTAGGAGTTGTTCTTCCTAAATTTGATTACCTTAATCTAAAAAAGATTTGGTTTCACAAAACTGAGCGATAAAACGCACATATCGTTTTACAGTCTATATAAAGCAAGCATTTGGTTAGCGCATATTTTATCGTTTTGGATCAGACTACAGGCGTTCATAATATAATCTAATGCCACTGGATTATTATTATTTTTTTTTTATAGAGGCAAGTGTAATCGAATATCAATTAACCAGCTATGACTTGGAACACAACATTTTATGTATTTTTACCGAAATTAAGCTCAAAATTAAGCTACATTCTAGCCTGCCATGGTAAAAACTTGTAATTCAATTTCATATTAATTTATAGAATTCTTTTGTGTTTCTCAATAAACACACAAATTTAGAAACTTCAAGCATTGAATAATTTTGCTGGAATTCAGCAAAATATAATTTGAAAAAATATAAATAAAATATAATTTGAAAAATTAAAAATTTTCCAATAAAATAAATTTGATTTGATTTCAAAATTTGGAGAATGTTATTAAACGTAATACAAGTTTAATACTCATTGCTTAATATTGGATTTAGTGATGAAAATATATTTGATTTCAAATTGAGTTCCAGCTTATTGGGATTTTATTTGTTTTGAAAGTTCTTTAACTAAGATAGACTAAACATTAGATAGTGGAAAATAATATGGAAAATTTTAAATTTAAATTCGAAACTAAATACTAGAAGACTTTATATGCAGAAAATGATTGCGATTGTTTGGGAAATTTTTGTTTTAAGTTATGTAAAACATTTCAAACCAAGAGTTATTTAAAAAATAAATACTAAAAAATACCTATGAAACGATAAAATAAGATATGATTTAGTAGTAAAAAAAAAATAATAATAAAGTTGACTATTGGAACGTAACCTTTGAAAGCATAAAAAATGCAGTATTTATTTTAGAAAATAATAGCGAAGAATTTAGCAAATAATTTAATATTTACAATATCTTATAGATACAGATTAATAATACGCTTGTATGTAGGCATCTCAGTCGAAAAATTGGTTAAAATTTACACAGACTTGGTTCCTGTTTATTACCTTTCAGAGTGTATAAAAAAAATCCGCTGGTATAAGATTTCACTTATTTTATTTAAAAAATTTTACTTTTTTACAGACTTTTTCAGAATCACCCTAACTACTATATATATATTTTTTTTCTTAAACTGCATATGATCAAATACACTTTCCATACGTGTTGCAATAGATTAACTAAGGGGAAGGGGAAACTCTAAGGAAATATACTTCAATCAGTTTAATATGAATTCTCCCTGTCATAATATTAGTTCTGTTGGTTCTATACATTTCAGTTTCAGATTTATATTATAATATTTGAATTAAAGTATTATAAAGTAAATTTTCTTTACTTTCTTTTTTACTCTCTATATAAGTATAAGAGATACATATAAAAAATAAGCCTTAAAATCCAGAATTTCTATATTCTATAAAATATGATATTTTAAAATAAAATTTTCAAAATAAAGTAAATTAAATGAAATAAAAGTTTTATGAATTTTGTCATGATGTTAGTTGATAGTTTTTTTTTTTTTTTTTTTTTTTTTTTCTTTTTGAAAAGGTTTTACCAATTGGTTTATTTAATTAAATATTTTTTTTCTTTGTTTAATAAGTTGGTAAATTAATTGGTTGTTTTTTAAGTATTATAATATTTTGTTGTTGTTGCTGTTGTTGTTGTTGTTTTTCAGAATTTTCTATTAAAATATTAGTTAAATTAACAAAATTTGCTGTTAATTGAAAATCATCCAATAATTGTATTAAAGTTTTTTGTGTTGTTGCACAAATAAGTAATAAAATTATAATTGTTGTTAAAATTAGTGAAAATATTAAAAAATATCCAAAGAAGCACATTACAAATCTAATAAATTATATAAAATTTATTTTATTAGGAAAATTTTTAAGAATTTTTTAAAAAATATTTTTACTTTTTTTAAAACAAAATGTTTTCTAATACTTTTTTTTTAATTTTTCATTGACAAATCATTTGCAGAAACACACACACACACTAACACTTTTTCTTTCTTTATTATACAGAAAAAATTTTCTCTTATAAGTAAAATTTTCTTTTTTTCAATTCAATACTACTATATTAACTTTAATCTTTTATTATTATTTTTTTTAATCAAACTTTTAAACTTTTTCTTATATTCCTTAATTTTTCTGGTTTATTTACTTTTAATTTATTTATTTTAAAAACAATTTCATTTTTTTATGAATTTTATTTGCTTGATTTTTGGTTTAATATCGATTAATAGCCGTTTTCGTTTAATGATTCATAATTTTTAAAATTTGTTTTTAGTAGATCACGACCGTTGTATACCCAATAAGGGTAGATTTCGTTTTGAGAACTCAAAAATAGCCAGTAACTTTTGTTGCCTTTGAGGGTAAAAATAAAACTATAGTCGTCAGCAAACACCCTTTTAAGGCGCAGGCGTTAAATAAAATCTTATTGGAGAGTTGAAAACTCTCTAACAAAGAAGGTAAAAGCAACAACAATACAAAAGTTGAAATAAAATAGAAACTGATGCAAATTTTAAAATGTATTTTATTTATTTTTACTCATTGGGGAATTTGGCAAACTAGTTTAAAGTTTAAATTGAATTCGAAAGAAAACACTGTCATATGGCAACACCAGAGCAAATGGAATTCTAACCCCTAAATAATACACTGCACAAAAATGTCATATCGAAAGAGGGGGAGAAGAATTTAAAGAAAGAATGAATTTGTTATTTCTTGTTGGAGTCCTTAGCAGTCAAATATATTTTAGTTTAATATTTATTCTGACATTTCAATTATTATTTTATTCCCAAATTTCAAGAATTCAAGTATGTATTGAAGAATTTTGCTACAATTGGATTAAAGTGAAAAATTTAAAACTTAAAATTATTTGTGGCATTTTGATCAAATTTTCAATTCTATTCAGGAGCGTATAATCTTCATTCATAGCAGTCACTATTAACTGGCCGCTACATATTGTTTGTAGTGGTCTCTTGCGATCATCATTAACAATAACGTTTTCTTAGTTCTCGTTTTGAGACATGCAAGGGCCAATGATTCCTCCAGATTGTAAATATTTACTTTTTATATCCACCTTCCAAAAAGAGCCAAACATATTGACTATTACATTGTTCGATAGGAGCAGAATAAATAGTACCTCCCATACAAAGCATATATTATTTATAACATATTTAAAGAACAGCATACGTCTTACGAATTTTCGAAAATGATTTTCTTATCAATTTCCACAACTAATACGTAGCCCCACATACAAACTAAATATTGAAAATCGCATATCTAAAAAACTATTACAGCGAAAGTCTTGAGATTTTGTGGAAATACTTTCCATATCAAGCTCCATAATTAATATGCACATAGGACGAGTATTATAGTGAAGGTTTTAAGATTTTGTGGGAATAAAATCACAATTGAGATAAAAAAAGGACTGGTACGACTTGTAAATTTTAATTAACCCATATCTAATGAACTATTTCTATTAATAATCTACAATATGGTGATAGGTCTTCGGGTAGTTGCAGCCCCCATTTAATTCCATATCCATATTTTATTAAAAACATATAGAAAACGTATAAACGACTGAACCAATTTTCTTGAAATCATGTGCTACTGCTACATTTTTCGATCAAGCGATGGGAGTAGTAGTCTCCATAGCAAATGTAACAAAAATTAAAAATATAATTTTCATATAATTTAAAAGAAGTCCTAGATCAAGGGTTCCCAAATGGGGGACCACGGACCCTTAGGGGTCCTTAGTAACGTTTTAGGGGATCCGAGAAGAGGTAGAAAATATTGCATAAATTAAATTTTTATCGAAATAATAGTGGGAATAAGAGATCGAAGCCGAACGAAAAACCAATTTCAGTAATAAAATATGTATCTAATAAAGTCACTACGTCATGAGTCTATTGTCTAGTACTAGTGAGTGTTTCCCTTGGTTTAGAAGTCTGATTGGGAAGTTTAACTTCATTATTTTCAAAAAAAATGCTTACATAATAATTATAATAATTATAATAATCTCTTGAATTAATCCAAAGCAAGAAAACTGGGTGTCGCACGAACTTAAGACAAGAGAAGTCGAAAGGCGATTTTAAATGTTGGAAATGCTGTTTCAGCGCCACAAAACGAAATCATTTCTGCATTGAATTGTTACGGGCGTTGAAAAGTGGTTCTATTATGATAATCCAAAGCCCGGAAAAGGAAAGCTACCTAGAAAAATCGAAACCAAATCCCAATAACCATGGCGCCCAGGTAATGGTCTGTATTTCATGGGATTAGCAGTGTGTTGTGTGGAAGTTGAAAATGGCCAAAATATTATATACATATGATGTCTTCTTTTATATTTTAAGTACGTTTGAATGTGTGATAGATACCCTTGGTTATTTTCTATAATATTGTACCATCCTACAAACAATTAATATCAAACAAACAATTTAATATCATCAATCAATATTTTTAAAATTATTAAATTCTACATTTTTAGTGAATTTTTAATAAATTTCAATTTTAAAGTGGTTTACGAAAGTTGCTTAAAAATTATTTAAATAATATCAATGTCTGAGTAAATATTTTGTTATTTAATATCTAATATCTCATTTTATCTGTCTCAAATACGACATTGTTTTAAATATTTTTTAAATAAGAATAACAATATCGTTTAATATTGTTTCGATACTTTTTCACTCTCTTTCACGTTATACAATATGTCGAAATTCATTCATTCATTGATCAATCAGTACATTAAGCAACTGAACAAACTTTCTTTCCTGAGTACATTTACAATACTCTTTTAAATTTGCTAATGCAAGGATTCATATCTTGTTTGGGTTATGAGTGTAGTGATAATTGCAGTTTTTAATCCGGGATCCCAGGAGTCCCCGAAAGTCGAAAAGTTTTTCCCGTTGTCCTGGGATATCAAAAGGTCCGGGAAATTGTGATCAATAAATATGACCCAGCTTGGAAAAGTATGAAGGCAGGTCAAAACGGTCGAGAAACAGTATCCTAATCATAATGTAGTAGCAAATTGAGAAATTAATTAGGGGAAAATTCTATCTCCAATTCTTTGGAAGATTGCGGTAATGTTTCTGCTCATGGAATTTGATGATATTTTGGTGACCGTATCTGGTAAATATATGTATATCATCTACCACCGTATGCAAATAATCTTCACTTCGTCTACTAAGACGTTGAAGCACTATCAATCCTGGAACCACTCGAATCCGAACAATTACGAACATGTTACGGTTCTTGGATATATTGAGGATATCTTTAACAATATACATCATTCTACAAATGGTATATGTTCTTAAGAGATGATTCCATATGTCTATCTTAAATGGATTAATCCATGGAATTAACTAAGTTGAGGTTTAAACGAATGCATCTAAATCCGTAGGAATATGTCTGGTACGAAAGAGTTTTCTTTAGAATGCCAAATCTTTGCAACGTTTTAAGTTCTTGGCTATTAAAAAAAAAAAATAATAAGGATATCCAAATTTGTACTCCCGTGTATTTTCTCGACACCAACTTACTACATAAATGCCACACGCAGAGAAAAAGTATAGTTGTAGTGACCATAACCTAAGAGTAACATATTATGATTGGAACATATGATCACAGCGAAAAATAGAAATGATTATAAGTAATAATTATTATGATTCCATTTTGTCATATTGTATCTGATTTTATGGTTTGTTTTTTCATGATTATAGTTTTACATATAATTGAACAATCTTATCCATTTTATCATATTATTACCTCATGTTATCATATAATTATCCAATCTTATCATATTATTATTTTATTTTGTCATATTATTCCATCTTATCGTATATTATTAAAAATTATTATCATTATTTTTATAAAAAATTTTATTAAATTTTATTAAATTATTGTGCTCCCCTTCCAAACATAACATTGCACACTCCTCTGCTACGCCTACGTCAAATTTCATGAAAATCCAACCGGCCGATCAGAAGTTACAGATTTATTTACAAAAAATTTCGATTCTGCCCCACTGTGTATTGCTTGAATCACACCGAGTATAACCAAACCTTGTCTATTTATATTTATTCATATATAAACTAATTGAGAATTACATTGAAGTTGGAAAACAAATATTAAAAATATTATTATATATTTAAAAACAAACAAGTATTGAAGTTTTTCACTAAGTTTGTGAAAAGGATAAGTATTATATTTATTTGTAACATTTTATTGTTATAGGAATAATAATATTAATATGGTTTAAAAACAGAATATGATTTAAGAACAAGGAAAAAGACTGCAAATATTTAATGGTTGTAGAAGTAATGATATGCTCCATATTAACAAAATTTTGTTTCTGGTAAAAATATTTAAAAACATATAATTTTTGCAGTCTATCATATTAAAATTATTGTTGAGTGTAAACATTAAATGACAAAATTAAATCAAAATAATTGTTATCATAAACATAAATCAATAAAATTAACAATGAGAACATAATATTGTTGTAGTAATAATGCTGTAACCATGTTTTTTCTCTGCGTGCAGGCATCTGTTTTTGTGGAGGCATTATGTCTTCATTTTAAGAACAACTGTAGAAATTGTGCAACAAGAAAAAGAGATATCGGCGAAGCTGATTATCTTTGTCCTGTTTTTGCAAAATAAAAAAAAAAAGAAAAACACTATTGTAACATTTAGCAGTGCCTTCCTGGTAGTGCTTTCTGATGTATGTAATTATTGAAGCATCTGACTGATGGGTTTACCTGAACCACTTTCAGTACTTGCAGATTTATGTATATACATCCTCTGCATGCTTTTTTTTAACGCATTTGTATAATACAACGGGACCCAAGGGAGTCGGTTATGCCTATCGACAGCTTGTCTAATATAACTTATATAAATAGTTCCCAAAATGAGAGATAACATTTTGTGTAATTTAATAAAATCTTATCCATAAAATTTGATTAAGACCAAGTAAAGAGCATTTATATTTTTATTCATCTATTAGCCTTCAGCAAAAAAAAAAAAATATATAATAATAATCCAAATAATAAATTCAAACCAACTCGTATATACACCTACATCCTCTTAAACTGTCCCATTAAGTGCATGCGTTATAAAACATCATGTGGCAAATAAGTGTAAGTGTGTAGATTTTAAACATGTTCGAGAATAGAATAACATTATAAAATAAAATTATTGATTTTCTACTAACTTATTTATAACCTTTTTGTTTGTATAAAAATGTAAAAAAAAAACTTTGTAAAATAACAAATAAATTGCATAAATTAATAAGAATTGAGAAAAAAAAGTAACTACACAAATATTTGTGATAACACACTGATGTTATTTATATTTAAATAGTACAAGTACATTCAATAATGTCAACCAACAACCATGCTAATGTATACAAAATACATGGTTAATGGTGTAATATTAAATTGTTAACCCTTAAAGGGCTAAATAAAATAATATACTAAGCTGCTGGGTAAAGTCCTAATTGCAAACCTTAGATTTGATAACTATTTATTGCAACAGAAATTGTGTTGACTATTAATTATCTTGCATACAAAATGGAAAGGAAAAGAGAAACTAAATGAATATATGTACATAAAAAGCTTCTAATAGAATCTTAATTTCAAAACATAGATTTAATAGCTACTTGTGGTTATACAAATTTGATTAATTTAACTAAAAATCTTTTTATACCCCACACCACTATAGGTGGTTGGGGTATTATGCGTTTGTGCTGATGTTTGTAACGCACAGAAAAAATCATCCAATACCCACCTTAAAGAATACCAATCGACTCAGAATCATTTCTTGAGTCGATCTAACGATGTCCGCCCGTCCGTCTGGCTGCATGTAAACCTTTTTTCAAATTTGAAGATAATTCTATGAAATTTGGCACGTAGGACTTTCATGGCACCAGGACGAAGCCTATTAAAATTGGTTATAATCGGTTCATTATTTCACCTAGCCCCCATACAAATATCCTCCAGGAATAGGGGTTTAGCGATATTAAAAAAAGACCTTAAATATTGCATTATTTTAATGAAATTCGGTGTAAGCAAGTTTTCGATAAGTATCAATCTTTGTGCCAAATTTCATGAAGGTCGGCCCATAATTGATCATAGCTCCCATATAAAACCCTCTTTCGAAAATCACTTTAACGTGTATAAATCCCATACGAATGTTAGTATCAGGTTTATATAGTCAACACAAAAAAGTTTTATTTAAGTAGAAATCATAGTAACAAATTTTATGAGATTCGCTCCATAATTTACCATAGCTTCCATATAAGTCCACTTTCGGGAATCACCCTGAAGTGCATAAATTCATATAAATGTTAGCATTAACGTAATATTCTGTATTCATATATTTTATTTTACACTTAGAAAATGTATCGGTCCACAATTTTGATTAACATGCACAATGGTGTAGGTCTTGACCATATAAGTCCACTTTCGGGAATCACCCTGAAGTGCATAAATTCATATAAATGTTAGTATTACCGTAATATTGTGTATTCGTATATTTTATTTTACACTTAGTAAAAGTATCGGTCTACAATTGTCCATATGTCTAATATAAGACCCATACATGAATTTTGATTAACATGCACAATGGTGTAGGTCTTGACCGACTATATCTTTCTTATTTGTTTTAGAACTAGAAAAGAAGAACAAACTCTGTTAAAGAAAATCTCTAGAACAAGAAAGTATTTAAGGGTACATCTATTGAAATAGAGCCCTAATTTCAAAATATTGATTTGATTTGTTATTAGTTCTTGTTAGTTTAACTCAACTAAATATTTGTAAAATACAACTTTAAAATTTTTATCTATACATATTTTAATTTTGTTCTAATTCTACATTAGAAAACAAAAATAATAACGATTCTCTTTTAAGGTTTAATTTTATCTATATATCGCAAAATAAAAATCAATAGCAACAACATAAATGATTTTACGTCATAGAACACAAAGATAAAAGTTTAAATTAACAATAGTAATTGAAGAACGGATGTACAACGTGTAAATGCTTATTATTTATCAAAGACACTAGACAGACAATTTGGAGCTATGTAGGTGCTCATTACACAGGGCAACAAAAATGTTTTTTTTTTTTTTTTGTGGCACCAGATTTCTCATTCAATTTAGGCAAAGATAATCATGGAGTTTTAAGTCTAGAAATCACTTTTTTTAACTGACTCTATTCGAAATAAACCGTTATATAGCAAATGAATGAGGTTGCACCTTGCACCACATATTGCAGCATATCTCGAAAACGGATTGTCTAATAGGGTTTAATAAAATTCCAACAAATTCTACTTCATATTATATCTACGTTATACCTACATAATTTTTTTATTTGATCAATAATTAAGGAGATATTAAAATGAAGTTCAAAAGCAAAGATTATTTCTCGAAAGTTTACATATTTTCCCACTTCTAAGCAGAATGTGAAATTCTCATCCAATCAACGAAAATCTGTATATGCAAAACACACATACGGAGACATTGATTCTCATCAGATCACGGGCACCGAATTAAATCCAGAGACAATATGTCGATCCATCTCCTTAATATACAGTTACTTTCGATATTGTAGTGATTACAGATCAAGCCTATTTTATTACATCCTGTCGAACATTTAAAATGAAAATTCTTAGTTTTAGATGTGGATCTGAAGTCAAAGGAGCCACCCATCTATTGTTTTATTTCTAGTAAAACGCTCAATACATTTTAGTTGAATACTCCACCGGGTCTTGGAAATAGCTAATAAGCTGGTACTTAATTTAACTGCGAAGTTTAGTGTTCACTTGATGTGAAGAAAAGCCACGTTAGAATTTATCAAACTGTTGTATTAAGCAATTATTCATGGTAAAAGTAAAGCTAAGAAACTTTTTCAAATGTTTTCATATCAGTTTCATTTGAGGCTTAAAACGGCGATGTTGTGTGAACATTATTGCTTGAGTTGCACTGAAATATTCGCATAAAAATATTTATTGCATTTTTTATATATGGCTCGAATTGTATCCAAGTTTCTTTCACATAAATTAAAGTTATATATATTTGCCGATCACAGTTATTGCTTTAAAATAGCAGATTATACAAGAACTAAATGTGATCATGAAATTATTGCATTTTGGGACATAATTCTTTTCGCCTACTTTTAGCTGTCTAACAATTTCATTGCATTGGATATCGTAATATAATGACAATGAAATGAATAAATCATTTAATATTGATTGCTCCCAATAAACGTTAGATCACAAAGGCATCAAATACTTCTATAAGGCAATCACAACAAAATATACATTAATATAAAAGAAGTTAATTAATGGCTTTATACAAAAATCGTTATATACGAAGGCGGACCAATAAGTCCGAGACTTTTCAAACTTCCCTCGTAGTTATATGAAATGCAACACTATTCCAATCAAGTACCACCTGTTAATAGACTTCTATCAAATTTTCAGCAAGTGTCGTCATTTACTTTGCGTTTAACAGCTGTTCAAAATCTACAACCTCGTGTATTTTTCTAAAAATGGAAAAAAGTGAATTTCGAGTGCTCATTAAACATTGTTTTTTGCGAAAAAAAAAACCGTCAATCAAACCAAGAAAAAGCTCGATAAATACTATGGGGACTCTGCACCATCGATTTCAATTGTAAAAAAGTGGTTTACTGACTTGTGGTCGCACAAGTACAAATGACTCTAAACGTTCTGGACGGCCAATTGAGGTCAGTAGACCCGAAAATGTCGAAAAAATCCACGATATGGTATTGGCCGACCGAAGAGTAAAAGTGCGTGAGATTGTTGATGCCATAGGCATTTCATATGGCAGTATGGTTTCGATTTTAAATGATCAGCTGGGTTTAAGAAAGTTGTCTGCAAGATGGTTGCCGCGTTTGCTCTCAATAGACCATAAACATAAACGTGTGACAACTTCAAGGGATTGTTTGGAGTTGTTTAACCGCAATCCGAATGAGTTTTTGCGGCGTTTTGTAACTGTGGATGAAACATGGATCCATTACTGTACTCCGGAGACCAAGCAGCAGTCTAAACAATGGGTTTCTCCGGGTGAACCTGCTCCGCACAAGATCAAGGTAAGTTTGTCGGCCAATAAGGTGATGGCAACAGTTTTTTGGGATGCACGCGGGATAATCCACATCGATTACCTTCAAAAGGGAAAAACAATAAACGGCGAATATTATGCCAACCTATTAGACTAAGGATTTAAAAAGAAAACGACCCCATATGGCCAAGAAAAAAGTTCGTTTTCATCAAGATAATGCACGGGTGCACACGTGTGTAGTCTCAATGGCAAAACTCTATGAATTGGGCTACGAATTGGTACCTCATCCGCCATATTCTCCGGATTTAGCCCCTAGTGACTATTTCCTATTTCCAAACCTAAAGAAATGGCTCGGTGGAAAGAGATTCAGCTCCAACGATGAAATATTGACCAAACAAATGCCTATTTTAAGGACCTCGAATAATTCTATTTTTTACGCAAAGTAAATGACGACACTTGCTCAAAATTTGACAGTAGTATATTAACAGGTGGTACTTGATGGGAATAGTGTTGCACTTCATATAACTACGAGGGAAGATCGAAAAATCACGGACTCATTGATCCGCCCTCGAATTTTCGTTTAGATATGAAATTGTTTACTGGAACCTATACCCACGCACCTGTAATTATTGTCATAAAAATAGAAATCAAAAAGAAATGATAAGAATAATAAAAATAGAAATAAAAATACAACAAATTGTGGGTTGTATGTATAAGGAAAGTAAGAATCTTTAGAATTTCAATTATTTAAATAACTATACAAAATAAATGAAAAAATCGAAGGCAACTTGATTAAAAAAAATCATATTTAATATAAAATCTTTTAGAAAAAATTTCTTTTAATAATTTGTTTCTGTTTAGTACGTTTTTGTTATAATAATTTATTAATTTTTTTTGTTTTTGCTAAATATCTTCGAGTTTATAACTAGATCCATTAAATTTATATTAATCTTTGTTTGTAATAATTTTTCATGTCAATTAAGTTCTTTCATTCTATACTCTTTTAGAAAAGCTGATTAATGCACACTTACACCAATTAGATGCTGTCAATTACTTGATGGTAATTAATACTAATGATGATGATGATGATGATGTATATAATGACGTAGTTGGCAAGAGCTTTAGGGCTCAAAATATTTTAAATAGTAAAATATAGGATTTTTGTGGCATTAAAAGAAAACGTGTGATAAAAACCAAACATGTTGTTGGATTGACAAGTTTAAAATTTGGTGGTCAAATTCGAATCATTTGGCTCAGTCAACATTTTGTCAGCACCCGTTTGAAACTCTTTCGAAAACATTGTCAGTGTCTTAAGAATTTTCAGTAGGTTCTGGGGCATGCACAAGGACTGAATCTTTCTTAGATTTGGTGAATCTTGTAATAGCACTTGAGCCTATATCTATATAAAATCCAACTAACCCTGGAGCTGAAGGATAATGCCGTGTTCACGTTGCACAGTGTTACATTACAAAAATCCAGTTTTGGAGATATTGAACTGAAATGTTATATTCTGTTAATAGACAAGGCCATAATCATTATAACTAAAAATGGGCGGGTAGAATCACTGCCACTCCCATACTAAAAATGAAATGAATTTTATGAATTTTATTATCAAAAAGAATTTTAGTGAATTTTATTATTTAAGGTAGGGGTGGCAGCATCTAACCACACCTATCTTAATGTGCAGTTTTCATATAGAATTTTTATCCATTATCTTAAAGTTTTGAAATAATTCTTAACAAATTTCTAAAATGAGGTACCTCATATTTTTTCTAATATTTTTAAAGATCGCAAAAATTCGCTACCAATATTCTCAAATAAAATTTTATGGATGTTCTTTTATATACTAAACGTATATTTAAATTCAATTTAAATTCAATGGAACTTTTTAGTTCTAGTCCAAAAGTAGAATTTTAGAAAAGAAAATATATATAGGATTTATATTAAGTTAAAGTTAACATACTTCTTCACCAACATTTTAAATAAAAATAAAATTCTTTTAAAGGTAGTAACTTATGAAATACACAATTCACGCTACAGACACCTTCCAATATTCTAAGGATTTTTTTCCATAACATATGACATGTTTACCAATAAATACGAAAAAAATTACTTCAATTTCTCAGCTTTTATTTTTGTGCTTTCATCGTTCCAATTTGGCTAAATGTGACACTGTGCACTGACTGAGTTCTAGAGTGATTGAAAGCGAACCCCCTTTTAATATCTTTAGGCCCACGATGTTGAGGATTATGGGCTTGCGGAGAGCGCTACCGATAGATGATAACCAATTTCTTTTGGACAAAATTTAATGTTATGAATGTGGTTCGATACATGATTCCTATCGACGCTGTGTACTGCAAACTGTGACATAAGTTTATATTCTGTGTGAGCGATTTGGGGTCATGATTATCATACACAGAAGCCACCGAAACCAAACAATTTCACACCCTTTGATTTTTTTCTCAAAGTCAGTTAATCCCTGGCATCGCTCAAATTGATTCTGATTTTTCAGCACGCCGCAGAGCCACGGCGATCGCCATTTCATATTTCACATATAATTTGATTAGTAGTCCTTTCACATATAATAAAAGATTCTTCGATAACTCACGCAAATTGTCTTATTGAAATTTAACATCTGCAACATCAATGACAACTATTTATTACAACTTCCTTGCAGACAAAACCAAAATCTATCTTTCTAAGAAGCGACGAATTTTACGAAAAAAGTTCAGATTTAACATCTAATAAGTGTACTTATTGCGAGATATACAACAAAGTAAAAAACGAAGAACGTGAGGGATTAATCCTTAGTTTGAATTCATAAGAAAAAATTAAAAATTTTATTGTAATTCCAAAATGCTTTTTTTCAAATCGAATTGCAGGGAAAATACCTCAGAAATATTCGTTTGAGTATTGACGTATTTGTCAATAATCATGAGATACTGCAACGGTAGCTATTGCAATATTTTTTATTAAGACTAGCGGTAAACATACAAGTAGACTCTAAATCCTTTTCAGTAGATACTATTGTAGCTGTTTAGACTTTTTTCCTATTCAAATGCCCAACCCTGAATATAATCTTTGGAAAATACTTTCTAGGTAATCTTTCTGATATAACGGTCACTAGCCTTAGTGAAATCATTAGATATGTTAATGCCGAAAGTATACAATATTCCGCATTAACATAATTTCAAATCTCACCAGTATTTAACCTTGATCTAGCATTCTTATTTCAACTGAGTTGTGTGATAGTATAAAAACGCAATGCTCGTACACATCGAACTATCATGTTAACCAACCAAAACCCCTCATTTACTGCGATAATGAGACCGATTGTTTATGGTCCTTCGAGCCGGATGTCTGTTGACAAAGATGAACAAATATCTTTAGCATCAGCGTTTATAACTCTATTTTCTTTACTTTGAGCCAAACGCCTAGTGCTAAAAATTCAGCTCCTCAGAATTAGTGTTTAAGGAGTAACAGTGGAAGGTGCGCGACATGTTTAGGTTTAAATGAAACCCAAATTAGAAAAATACCAAGAATGCTTATGAAGACTTTTTTTGGTTCATCCAAATTGAGACAACATCAAATACTTATATGGCATCTAACTTTACGAAATGTGGTCGGCCGATACTTTATGAGGTGAAGAGATTAAAGAGCGCGTTTAAATAAAGCGTAATAACTCTTACCGCCGTAATAACTCATACTGCCATTAATCTTACATATCTTTCCTGATTACAATATCTTCTGGAGACATACAGAATTGTTGAAATTCGGTCGCATGTCAGCATGTAATCAACGAAAAACGTACAAAATAAAATTAGAATTTTTTTTTTTAAACTTTTTCTTCGACTTACTAGTAAATTTTGGCAAAAGTATTACATTAAAGGGTAATAAAAACGCTTAACAAGGACTTAAGAAATGAGTTGAAACTTGGTTCAGAAAAAGAAAACGTCACAAGAATGACTTCCAAGCCCAAAAGGTAGAGAAGCTCCTAA
Source organism: Protocalliphora azurea (assembly GCA_932274085.1). Lineage (NCBI taxonomy): Eukaryota > Metazoa > Arthropoda > Insecta > Diptera > Calliphoridae > Protocalliphora > Protocalliphora azurea. The sequence continues at coordinate 38,973,331 of OW026521.1, forward strand.
GAGCTATGCTAAACATGTTCAGCATGTAAAATAGCACGTTATTTTTATTTCTTCAAAATCAAATATGAGCCATACTAAAACTATGCCTAAGTTTTAGTAAATCAAAGCTAAAAAAAAATTTAAATAACAAAGCTGAGAAGAACTCTGAGGCAAAAAATTATCAAAACTCCTCAATAATAAAAAATAAAAATATTTTAAATATTTTGTATTAACCTGAAAAACATACGTTATTGCTGACTTTTCTCATATTCCAAGGTACAAGTTTTGTAAACAGAATAATCGGGAAAATGGTCCTATATAGTATCGAATAAAAAATAAAAAAGGAAAAATGTAATGAATAAAATATAAATAAAATAAAAATGCAATAGTATTATTCACATTTATTTTAGAAGGGAAACGCTAATTTGACGAAAGGATTTTTCTCAATTGTGGGACTCACAAGGTCTGCTATCATATCATATTGTCATTATGCTCTAAAATTTTACAATGGTTTAAAAATATTGTTACGAAATTGTACTTAAATTCAAATATAACGGTTTTAACGGCCGGTTTAAATCTTTCTCAATGCTTCCAGACATTTCCGTTTATGTTAACAGCAGTTAACATAGCTGTAAAAATTATTAACATAGTTCTAAACATACAACATTGAATAAAAAGCTTTCACCATTGTTTTTAAGTATGGCAATACTAAATGTTTAAGCTGCTAACATTAACATCAAAAGCTGTAGTTTGTCCGTTAAGAACATTGTAGAAAGAAATAGAGCTTTCAAGAAGCATCTAGTAGGTAATACAGTGTATATAAATTGGCCGTGAGAACACCATTCAGTCAGTCTAATTGGAAGCGTCGTTAAGTAAAGACATATTAACTGCCTTGGCTGTATAATCTTGTACATTATTAAAGTATGTACAAAAAGGCTGTATAAAGCGTGTAATTTAAGTGTGTGTTTATATTAGAACACAAAGTGAATATTTAAACTGTATTGTTGTACATTTTTATATAAAATAAAGAGTCGTTACAATTTTTAAACTACTAAACTGCTGTTATTTGCAATCAAAGTACAAGTTTATTTAAAGGAAATAAACAACCGTTTTTAAAAGGTAAAAACGTAACAATATTATTGTTGCTCTTCAAACAAAAAGTGTTTTAAAATGCTTATTGTGATGTCTAGTGAATGGTATAAAAAGTTAATAATCGATTTTCGATTTTTCGATCAACCATTTTAATTTCGATTTTTATAGTCGATTAATCGGACACCATAATCGATTTTTTAATCGATTATTATTTGCAAAATTAGTAAAAATGAATTAAAATTAAATTAGATTATGATTTAAAGGACCCTTAGATGTTTAAATATGTGAATATTGTATGTCAATATATTTAACAACTAAACCAGAGAGTATACCCTTTGAATCAATCTTTGAACATTTTGAGAGTGTAATACATTGAATACAACCTAACCTACTTCTAAATGTCTTAAATTTAGCATTATAGAATTCAAATACATACATTTTGTAAATTAATCATTTCACGAAATATACATAATATTAAATGATATTAAATATTACATATAGAACTGACACTGGAACCGAGTCTGCAATATTTTCTGCAAGACGGGGCACTTGTTTCGGAAGATATGGACTATCGACTTTAATTTGAATGGTAATGCCGCGATTAAGGCACGGAATCCCTAAGTTCTCAAGTCGAAATGTCTAATCAATTGCACTCAATCACTATCTATACTTCTCAGCCTAGTCGTGGAATCGAAATGACGAATGAATGCTAAAGAAATTGTTCGCTTTCGGATATAACATAAACAGAAACGGATAATCATATTCCTCTGGTCGAATTCTCAAATAGGGGCTTGAGAAAAAGATGACTTTTTTTATTGAGTTTTAAGAACATTCTTTATGTAAATGTCCGGCATTATTGAAAGTTATTCCATTACAGTTAAAAAATTATTTCTTGAATTGTATTTTTATTGATTTTTTTTATGTTTTAAAAAATTGTTTATTTTTTAGAAAGTTTAAAATTTTGCTTTACAATTCTTGCAATTTATTTTTACGAAAAAGTACTTCACTGTGCAGGGTTGATTTTTCGATTAATCGAAATCGATTTTAGTATAAAATTGGCTGGTAAAAAACGAATACAAAGTAATCGCTTTTTAACAAAGAAATAATCGAAATCAGCAGAGATGATTTTATATAAAAACAAATAAAAAATTTTATTTATTTACTTGAGTCTGCCATCACAACATCTAAAATGTACTTTTCGCACAAACAGACTATTATTTTGGTTTTTTCTCTTATTCTTAGCTGATTAAAATTCAAAATAGCACACTGAATTATGAGGGATCGTTCACAACAGTCGTATTTTTCATGCTATTATTATAGCAAATATGATTTTATGACACTATGTGAATCCCTAAATAATTACAGACGTTCAAATATGTTTTAATGTTTAAAAACATTTCTTATTATTCTCGTTTAAAATATTTTATTGTATTTTTTATAGAATTACAAACAAACATTTTTATTATATTTTTTTTTTTTTATTAAACAAGTTGTTCGATAATTTTTTTTATATGCGTTATAAACATCAGTACAAAAGCATAATACCCCTATGGTGGTGGTGCATGATGTAAGCGAGACCAGTAAGCATTAAGCCTATCACTCCCTCCCGACCTTAATTGGTTGATAAGAAATTCTTAATAATTTGAAAATCGTTTCAGATTATCAAAATTAAAAGCGGAAGTGCTTCGGTACTTTTGAATGTTAAATACTCGTAGTATCAATAAAGATAGTATCAAAGAAGTACGATCGTGTCTAATTGTCCAACAATGATTCAGAACAATGAATTTTCTTTTTCCATTGAGAATCGATAACGGTGTAGCCTATTTTGATATCATACGTTTACAAATTTTAAAAACACAAGAAATTGTATACATAATGCTATTTAATAATTCGACACTAATTCTGTATCAAGTTGATACCAATGTGGTATCAACTCTTTGTTGTAGAAGTTCGATACATTATTGAATCTGGTCAGTATTTCTCTGGATTTAAGCCATAGAGTATACACATAGAGACGAAACATTAGGTTGAAAATTTGAAAAAAATGGGGTTTTTTTATAAAAAAAATATGTTTTTATTTTTTTTTAGCAACAATAAAATACATTTGATTATATGTACTTTGTTGTTGCATGAGATAGGTTTTTGACAATTAGTTTCGTCTTTTGTTACCCTCTGGTTTGTGCTCTCAATATCTCACAGATTATATGCACCAGATGAAACATTCCGCAATAGCGAGTTATGCTGGTGGCAGGATTATCAATCTTGTACCAAAACTTGTCGGAATTATCTACAAAGTAAAATGATTTCAAGACCATTTTTTTCTTTGCTCCAAAATGTCTTCTTTTTTCAAAAGTCTCTGCAAATACTGGTTATAACTACCAAACTCAGATTCAAAAAAACATGGTAAAAAAATTATTAGCACCCTAATGCGTATTAATTTCTAGATACTTTCTAGAACTTTATATATATATTTACACTGGTGCATATTCCTATAAACGCATTTAAAATTTTTGTTTTGTTGCCACTTTTGGAACTTTTTTATATTGTTTTCTTTAATTTAGCAATCAGAACATATTGGTGATCATTTAAGTGGAATATGCCTATAAACTCAGTCGAGACAATTTTTTTTTAAAGTTTTAAAAAAAAAAATATTAAAAAATTTTAACAGTTTTAGTTGTTTGGTTCACTTAAGGTAAGTTTCTGATGACAACAAATTGGAAAATTTTATCATCTTCAAGGATGCCCAAAGGAACTTTTCTTACAGACCAATAAAAAAAAATGCAAATTAAATTTTTTCGTAATCAATGCTGTTCTAACAGAGAAATTGGACGAAAAATTAACCGTTCAAAAGGAGTTAATCGAGGTTTTCTTAAGAAAGGGCGGAAATACGAAGTTTCAACAGAAGGTAATCAAAAATTAACAAAAAGGCAAATTAATAAAATAAAAGAAGAAGCCACTCGCAATAAATTAAATGCTACACAAATGAAAAATAAACTTGACATTCCTATCAATTTCAAACATGTTGCACACATTTTGCGAACAGATGGTGACATAAAATGGAAGGAATAAGGAAAATCGTTTACAATTTGCGCGCAAATACATGAAATGGACAGATGAGTGGAATAAAGTAATCTTTTTTGATGGAAAGAAACTTAATTTGGATGGTCCCGATTCATATTCTTGCTATTGGCATGATTTAAGGTTGAACAAAATTCGTATGTCGAAATGCAGTCTTTTTTGCTGCAAAAAAATCAAAAATATGTTTTGTTCCAACTAAAATGAATAGTGCGATTTATAATGAACTTTTGGAAGATGCTCTTCTCTCATGTATGGATGAAAAAATGGATGAAGATTGCATATTCCAACAGGATAAATGTGCAATCTATGTGTTGAACTAATCTGAATCGTGGTTTAATGAACATAGTATTCCACTAATGAACTGACCGGCTTATAGTCCAGATTTAAATCCAATGGAGAATCTGTGGGAGTACATAGTCTGTCAATTTTACGCAAGAAATTCATAGAATGAAACCATAATGACAATAATGAAGTTAAAACTAAAAATTAAGCAAGTCTGGGAAGAAATTGACAGTGATTTTCTTCAAAAATTAGGCCAGACCAAATTTTTGAAGTTATCCAAAACAAAGGTTCATCAACACATTATTTATAATGCTAAATTGGTTCATTAGTTTAATGCCATAAAAAATGGCATTAAACTACCAAAATTACAATGAACAAAAAAAATTCATGTATATTTTAAGAGTTTTGTTATCAATTTTTTGAATGAAGTCAGTAAATAAAAAAAATAAATTAATTTGTAGCACCTTAAATATTTTCTAGCACCATTTTTGGTAAGTTGATTAAAAAAATTGATGTGCGTTTATAGGAATATGCACCAGTGTATATATATATATAGCCAATTATAACTTTTTCTATTTAACAGTATTATTTTTATCAAGAAGGCACTTTTTAATTTTATTTATTAATAAATATTTACATATAGAAAGAAAAAAAAATAAGAAATAAAAGAAAATTACTTGAAACATTTTCTTATCAATAGATAGCAAAGTCAAATCAAACTATTTTAAATACTAACAATACATTTTATATATATTATGAATTAAACAACTTTAACTAGAAAAGCGATAAATGTTACATATTAGGAAAACAAAGAAAGACAAAAAAATACTTTAATTTCCCAACTCATCCGGTTTCAATTTTCCGCTCTTCATTCACATCCATTTCATTACATATTCGTTTCGAAACTTGTAACGTCATCAAAACTACAGGTAGCAAAAATGCAAAAAAAAAAAAAAAACTTTATATAAAATAAAAACTTTTTCTTTGAAAAAAAAAAAAAAAAAATAAGAAATATTCAAGTACATTATATGTATGGAAAAAACTATCAAATTTGTTCTTATAGCAAAAAGGTCAAGGGTGAATATTAACAGTGTATGTATTCGTTATCATCAGAGTTTAGTTACTCATGCGTATAACTTTATACATTGTTTATACATACTCGTATATATAGTTTTTTTAAATTTAATTTTTTTACATGAAAATAAACAAATGTTTAATAAACGTTTTTATATACATTAGCGTTATACCTTTTTGCAATTTTTGCAAATATCCAAAATACCATAGCAAGGCCTTGTAGAGCATTGAATGGCATAAAAGACTGTGATATTAATTTTACGCGATCGTTAAAAAAAAGTCAACGCACCAAACGCAATGAAATTTTCATATTTTTTTCATAAGTTTTTAGATATAAAATTTATAAAGTAATTAATTTAATTTTTGTTAATTTTTAACCTTATTTTCCACTAAATATTTAATGTTTTGACAGTTTTTGATGAAGGTTTTAAAATAAAATTCATTTCGAAGCAATTTGTCACAGAATATGTGTAAAAATGCGATAGATTAGTTAATAGTAAAATGTTTGTATTTAATGCGATAATCGACAAGTTTTAAATATTCTTTCCCAAGTGATTAACCATATCGTAAGGTTTTCTTATTAAAGATATAAAAATAAAAGTAACCAGAAAGAAGGATATAGTTGGTCAAGACCGTCTATATGATACCCTACACCAATGTGTACGAGCATAAAAATTCGTGAAGAGGACTTATATTACACCTATGGCCTATGTTACTAAATGTAAAATACACAAATACAGAATAATGCGTTGATACCAACATCTAGATGATTTAATGCATTAATTGCTTAAAATTATTTTAGAATTCGCGACCGATACCTGAATTTTGTTTGCCCGAATCGATTTAAAAAATTAGTTTTTATTATCAAAACAATATTGGCTATAAGGTAGTGCTTTGGTATTTTAAAGTCCAAAAATAGTTATAACCCTAATATACACACATTAATTTCCATATATCGACAATACTTGTTAAGTCTTTATACGAGGGCGGATCAATAAGTCCATGACTTTTCGAACTTCCCTCGTAGTTTTATGGAATGCAACACTATTCCCATCAAATACCACCTGTTAATAGACTAGTGTCAAATTTTGAGCAAGTGTCGTCATTTACTTTGGGTTTAACAGCTGTTCAAAACATACAACCTCATGTATTTTTCTAAAAATGAAAAAAAGTGAATTTCGAGTGTTCATTAAACATTATTTTTTGCGAAAAAAAAACCATCAATCAAACCAAGAAAAGCTCGATAAATACTATGGGCACTCTGCACCATCGATTTTACTTTACTGACTTTCGTTGTGGTCGCTGACGTTCTGGACGGCCAATTGAGGTCAGTACACCCGAAAATGTCGAAAAAATAAACGATATGGTGTTGGCCGACCGAAGAGTAAAAATGCGTGAGATTGTTGATGACATAGGCATTTCATATGGCAGTATGGTTTCGATTTTAAATGATCAGCTGGGTTTAAGAAAGTTGTCTGCAAGATGGTTGCCGCATTTGCTCTCAATAGACCATAAACGTAAACGTGTGACAACTTCAAAGGATTGTTTGGAGTTGTTTAACCGCAATTCGAATGAGTTTTTGCGGCGTTTTGTAACTGTGAATGAAACATGGATTCATTACTGTACTCTGGAGACCAAGCAGCAGTCTAAACAATGAGTTTCTCCGGGTGAACCGGCTCCGAAGAAGGCCAAGGTAAGTTAGTCAGCCCATAAGGAGATGGCAACAGTTTTTTGGGATAATCCACATCGATTACCTTCTGAAGGGAAAAACAATAAACGGCGAATATTATTCAAACTTATTACACCGATTTAATGAGGATTTAAAAAGAAAACGACCTCACATGGCCAAGAAAAAAGTTCTTTTTCATCAAGATAATGCACGGGTGCACACATGAGCAGTCTCAATGGCAAAACTCTATGAATTGGGCTACGAACTGGTACCTCATCCGCCATATTCTCCGGATTTAGCCCTTAGTGACTATTTCCTATTTCCGAAACCTAAAGAAATGGCTCAGTGGAAAGAGATTCAGCTCCAACCATGAAATTATTGACCAAAAAAATGCGGACCTCAAAAAATCCTATTTTTTACGCAAAGTAAATGACGACACTTGCTCAAATTTTGACAGTAGTCTATTAACAGATGTTACTTGATGGGAATAGAGTTGCATTTCATATAACTACGAGGTAAAAGTCACGGACTTATTGATCCGCCCTCGTAACAACGAACATACTATAGAATCTTTTCTCATTTTGTTAAATGTGTAAATATTTACTTATTTCATACAATTTATCATCATTTTGTATTAAGTACTCAACTTAATAGTATTTATGTGATAAAATTTCTTTTGATGGATGTTTTACAAAGAACAGAAACCCCAAAAAAAAACACAAAAATAATAATAATGTTAAAGGTAAAATGATACATAAGTATGTATGTTTGTTTAACAAAATTGGAATTTATTGTAGATATGTTTATGATGCTTGTAATAAGATATTTGTTATCTACGTAATACTCGTATGATAAAATTTACCCCAGCTTTCTTTATTTGTATTAAACAGAGACAGAGTTTATAAAGGAAATTCTAGACAATTTATTAGCGATATATTGGACTTTTATTGTTACGGGACAAAAAGAAACGAGTTACACTTTTGCGACTTAAATAACTATTTCATTGGAATTGTTGACTGGTTTACAAGAAAAAAATTAATTGAATCCAACATTAAGATCAAATATTTTTAAATTGAAAGGGAAACAAATTGTAATGCATTGAATAGTAAGGGCAGAAAATCTGTTATTTCTAATCTGTTAGTACGATTTACATGAAACTTTAAACAATTGTAGCAGAAGGATTTAAAAAAATTTCCCATTAAGTTCACCTTTATTGTACATCAGTTAAAAGACGTTTACATACGATTTGGAATACATTAGGGTTTCTGAAGGCGTATTCGATCTGTTAATACCTACTTTGAGATTTTAGAACATATAGGCTAAGATTAAAATTTTCATACAAAATAGGTCAAATACGGAAGGATCTAGATATATTGCTATTAGATAAATAAACTAAATTATCTCCTTTAAGATATCATTCGGAAAAATGTTAAATCTTTACATATTTAAATTTATTGCTGTTAAAAAACATTTGTAAATACAAAAATCACACTTTTGCAAATTTCAAATTTAAAATTATTTTTTGTCACCGACTTCTTTTTTTCATGTGATTGATTGAAGAAAATCGTATGAAAAATTTTGAAAAAACTGGAGCAAGATTTTGTGAAATTTGAAATTTTCACTTGCAGATAAATCATTAACTATAAGAGTTAAATAACAACATTTTTAAGGGCTTAATGAGTACTTTAAGAAAATAAAAAAATGTTTTGAAACTGATGAAAATCAAAAAAAATTTACAAGCAAATCTTGAGCAAGGTTTTGTGAAATTTGAATTTTACCACTAATTGGCAACTCACTAACTGTAAGAGCTTTGGAAAATAAAAAAAAATCTTTTAAATCTGATGATAATCAAAAAATTTGCAAGCGTTTTTTTTTTCATATAAGAGGTGTTCAAATATAAAATTCGATAGCTTCCTCAGAAGCGGAACTGTGTGTGTGTGTCTATGGCATCCATCTTTAAAAATAAAACTCGATTACCCGAATCGAACCACCATATTAAAAATATTTGGATTCTGTCCCTCTCTGCATTGTAGTAAAAGTCTTTGAATTAGGGTTCTTCAAATCTAATTTCAAATAAACGAACAATTGACTTTTTGTTGAAAAAAGTCGAAATAGACTTTTTGTTTGAAAATTGTCGAAAAATCTACTTTCTTCTTTCCACATAGTCGAAAAAATCGAATAACTATAAAAAATCGTATAAAATCGAAAAAAAATTCGAAAAGTTGGAATAAGGCAAAAAAAAAAAAAATGATTTGCTTAAAAGGCAACAGTTTTTTATTCATTCCATGAGAGATTTATAAAAAATGGCAATTTTTTGACGGAGGGTCAGCAGATTTTGTTTATATTTAGTACGCATATAACCTATGGAGCTTTTATTCACGATTTTAAAGCTTATTATAATAAATATTGTAAATGAAAAATATTTTTGGCTAAAGTTGCACTCATAACAATAATGCAATTTTTAGATGCGTTTTTAAGAAATTTCTACCCTTTGATTTTAAATATTATTGCTTAAAGTTTAAAACAAATATGATTATTACACAGTACATTACTAACACTCTGCCACAAAATGACACTTTTTATTTTCACTCGAAAATCAATCTAATGCGCGTCCTAGACCTTCTTGAGGACATTACAAAATATTTTAAAAAAAATTCGAAATACTCCCTAAATTTCACGATATTGCGAAAATCCGTTTTTGGGATAGTTCCTGCAGCTTCATAAATTTTGAGTCAATTTAATATTTTTAAATTGATTTTGAAAGCAGAAGGACTTTTTAACTATACTATAATCATTTATATATATTCAAATTAAGTAATTCACCAATTTTAAATTTATTTCTCTTTACTTTTTTAGAATTTTGACATTTCAGATTTTTTTTTTTCTACAAGATTATATACGTTTGTTTACAAAGTTTGAAATGGTATTTTGTTTAAAATAAAATGCGAAAACCCTATATAAAATCGCTTAAAAACTCAATAAATTATCAAGCATTTTCTAAACTTTATTAAAAAAAAAAATCTTCATATACACTGCCTGCCACTTGAATAAGGAATCACATTTTTTTTAACTTTAATTAAGTATATCTCCTAAACTAAAGTTCAGAAAAGAATAATTTTTTGCGCAACCAAATTTCAAAGTGTTGGCTTTAGGTTCCTGAAGAAATAAAAAATATACATATTTTGTTATACTAAAATTATACATTTATTTAAAGACATGTATTTCTGTGGTACTTTTTCGTGTGTCATTTGAATAAGGAATATTTTAAAACTAAGCAAACTGTAATTTATTTTTAAATTTTAGGTTATAAAAATGAAAGTTATTATCTTCTAGCATTCAATTAGTAATGAGTACTGCCACCATTTTTAGAAATAACCTCAAAAATGCGATTTGGCATCGACTTGTATAATGACTCTAAGTAATTTAGCGAAATTGAACTCCATGCTTCCGTTATTGCATCCTTTAAGGATTTTATCGTCTCAAATTGTTTTCCTCCTTCAAAAATTTTTCTTGCAAGTCAACCCCAGGCATTTTCCATTGGTTTCAGGTCTGGTGAATATGGGGGCCAATCCAAAAGTTGAACACCTTGTTGATTAATCCATTGTTTTATTACTCTGGCGGTACGTCCAAGGTATAGGTCCAAAGATCTCATTAAATTTTGGAAATGCTTCCACCAGAATGTTTTTATAAGTCGTTGCAGTCATTTTGTTGGATACAAAAACCAATTCTATGGTACCATAATACGAAATGACACCCCATACCATTATTCCGCCCTCTCGGCTGTGTCTGCAGCTCAAAAATAATTCCTCCTTATTTAGTTCATCGGAAAATACAACTTTAAACCATTTGTCGGACCATGTCATTGTATTTTTGGCAAACTGTAGACGTTGTGATTTGCGTTTTTCATTAAGTGATGTTTTTTTTTTTTGCAGTTTTCGTCGGACTATGTATGAGCACGACTTTCACATTTTTCTCATATTTTTGATATCGACATGGCAGAATTTGATGCAATTCTAAGAATTTTTCGTCTTTCTTTTGGAGTTGTTGCCATTTTCTTCCACCCTTTCATTTTTCCCATATCTTTCCACGTTATTTAAATAATTGTACACAACTGTCTTTCCTCTATTAATGTTTTTGGCTATTTGGACCGGATTCTGATTTTTCTTTCTCAGAGTTATTAAGAGCCTTACCACTTCCCATTTTGAATAAAAACTATTTAAAAACTTTCAAATTAAAAATTCTCTAGCCGTTTATATTGAAAGAAATTCAAATCATAGCCTTCCTGATTAATATTAAAAGAATTCCTTATTCAAGTGACATACGAAATAGTACCACAGAAATATATGTCCTTAAATAAATGCATAATTTTAGTATAATAAAATATGTATATTTTTTATTTCTTCAGGAAACTAAAGCCAACACTTTGAAATTTGGTTGCGCAAAAAATTATTTTTTTCTGAACTTTAGTTTAGGAGATATACTTAATTAAAGTTAAAAAATGTGATTCCTTATTCACGTGGCAGGCAGTGTATTTTAAGATAAAATATTTTTTTTTTACATTTTTTTTAATTGTTTTTTTTACTTTTTGAGGAGAAAATTAAAAATGTATGGAAAGTTTTAGTAAGTTATTACAGATAAAATACAATAAGTTCTACAGTTTTCGTCCAATTTGAAAATAAAATATTTTGCTATGTTTACAACAAAAATGCCCGTAAAAATTATTAAAAATTAGCTTTGAATATTTGACCTAAACTAACAAGTGCATACGGTTTCTTCTGCTTTCCAAAGTTGTTTAAAAAGGAAAAATAAAAAAAAGTAAAACTAGAAATACTTCTATTCAAGAACCTACCCAAAAATAGTTTTTTCTTTTTTTGCGAATAACACGATATTTTGAGGGTATATTGAAAATTTTTTAAATTGATTTGTGATGTACTCGAGTGATTTTTCACTGTATCTGTGTAACTATTTTGGGACAAAAAGAATTTAAGAAGTGTTATGACTAAAATTAATTATAAAATAAATTCGCATAAAATAAAATAAAAACACTAAAATTATAAAAAAAAAATTGTAAGAAAAAATTTGTAAGAATATTTTTAAAATTTCTTTTTCAAATAGACGGTCCACTTTGTCCCAGAACAATTAATATTGCAACTTTTAGTAAACAATATAATTTTTATAATATCAGAAGAAGACAAAAATTTAAAGGGCAGAAATTTTGCAAAAATGCACTCTAATATTGCATTTTTAAGTGGTTATATTATTTAAATCCAACAATTGATTTATGATATATTCATCTTCCATATGTAATTTAAATCATTACAACTTATAAACATATTGATGTTAAAAGTTACACACTTTTTCGATTTTTTTGACTTTTCAAAAAATGAAAATAGTGTATAAATTCTCTAGTTTTTCAAAATTCAAAAAAATAAAAATGGTGCTATTCAATACAGAATATTAAAGAAATCTGAAAACGTAAGGACAATTTTTTGCATTATTTCATGGAATGAATGATATATGTGTGAAGCAGTACTTTCATTGCATAGATTGTCTGTAAAGTTATCAATTGTATATAATTTTATATTTTTTAATTTTTTAAGAAAATATCATATAAAGTTGAAAAATATTATATAAAGTCGTAAAAAATCGAAAATAGTCGAAAAAAATCGACAATTTAAAAATTTTAAAAGTAAAAAAATCTACTATTTAAAAATGGAAAAAATAAAGCTTTAAACATCATTGAGAGCACCGATCGTTTAAACCTGCGAAATAAGTAAATTTGAAATTTTGTTTTTGTTTTAAATGTAAGTTAGACGAGTCGTTTTTGTGCTCGCGTTATAAAAACAGGCAGTTAAAATAGAGTAAAACGCGCTTTTCCAAATGTCTTTTAGATCTTTTTGAGGTTAAAAAATATGTTAATACTCTTTTTTAAATTTTATTGTTCTGAACTATATACTTTCATGATGACCAACTTTCAGAATTTGTTGACCTAAATTTATTATTTTTTCATTATATAACTGTATGACAAATTTCATTAGTATTTCATTTCTGTTGTTGCCAAGTCGAGTCACTGTGATATGATAACGACGGACCAAGTTTAATACCCAAGGAAACTACCGAAAGGCATCATTCAGAACTAACCCATGTGGAACTCTCAAACGGGCTGGTAATTTTAATGGATAATCTATTATTAGCAAACTCGTAAAGTTTTTTCTGAACTCTTATAGGTAGAGGTATGACTGTGTAAAGGACTATGTGGTTATTACATAATAGAGATCCCTTCTACTCAAGATTGTTATAACGAGTGCTCCGAAACCCGTTCAAGCTCAGGATAAAAATATCTTACAAGGAATGTCCGAAAGTCTAACTGTAAATAAAAATATACTTAATTTTCATAATAAGGACTGCACACGAAAAAATCCGTGCAAACTTTAACATTTATTATACGTGAAAAAATGAGTATCGTTAACTTTTTTACATTGGTTATTCTTATCAGAAACTATGTGCTAAATTTCGTTGTGATAGCATAATTAGTTTTTCTTAATATGAAAATTGAACAAAATTTGTTCAAACATATAATTCAAATTTATTATCGAAGCACATGTCGAACATATAAAACAATTACTAGGAATGCAGGTGAATGGGAAAATACAGTTTCTTGAATCATAAAAATACAAAGAGTTCACGAGCATTGATTTACAGACTGTAGGTCTGTGGAGAAAATCTCTACATCTCTGAATGAAATGTGACTCATTCTTTAAATTTATCTATATCTTTTATCAGAAAAGTTAAAAATAGGTTTGAATATAGTTTTAGTGACCATAATCTAAGAGCAACATATTAAGATTGGAACGATGATATGTTCCGCGAAAAATAGAAATAGTTATAAGTAATAATTATTATTACATTTTTTAATATTGTTTCTGATTTTATGGTTTGTTTTTTCATGTTATGATTCTAGTTTTACATACAATTGAACAATTATAATACATCGTTATCCCATTCCATAAGATTATGATTTGATGTTATTATATTATTATTCTATCTACCACATTGTCATATTATGATTCCATTTTATAATATTATTATTCTATGTTATCATATAGTTATCCAATCTTAGCATATTATTATTTCATTTTATCATATTATTCTTCCATCTTATCATATATTAAAATAAAATGTATTAATAAAAATTTACTATTTCTATAAATTTTGTATTGAAATTAATGGAGAAAAGTGTTCATTAGCTAAATTTACATATTATTTGTTCAATAATTATATACATTTGTATCACCATGTATTGAATTTTTCCACTAATTTATTTTTATTTGAAACATTTTATTGTCATGGGAATAATAATATTAATATGGTTTAAAAACAGAATATAGTTTATGAACAACGAAATAGATTCCAAATATTTAATGGTTGAGAAGTAATGATATTTTTCATATTAATAAAATTTTGTTTCTGATAAAAATATTTAAAAACATATAATTTTTGCAGTCAATTATATTAAAATTTTTATTGAGTGTAAACATTAAAACAAAAAAATTGTTGTGATGAACATAAAGTTATTAAAATTCAAGGAAATTAACAATAAGAACATAATATTATTGTAGTGATAATGCTGTAATCATGTTTTTCCTCTGCGTTGATGAAGTAAAAAAAAGGCAAAAGAGAAAACAAATATTATTGAGATCAATTTTTTGAAATGTTTTTCAAATGGCGGACTTTTCACAACATCCCTATTGTGAATTCCATATCATAGACATGGGAAATGTTTCAGATAAATATCGTGTAAAAGAATCGAAATTGTTAGACAAACTTTTGGTCTGGCTAGACATTTGTATATGTGGGAAAAAAGCACTTTTAACAGATAAATGTACGCAAATAAGTGTAGCTAGAAAAGATTCCTTCCTATCATTAGAGATCATAATGAATTCTAATTTTTTAGCCTGATCTCTCCCATTACAATAAAAAAGTAATTGAATAATAATATCAAAGATATGATGTTGCTATGTACCAAAAGAGACCAATCCATTAACACGTTCAGAACTTTGTTTGTTGTTTTAAATGTATTGGGTCTTAGTAAAAAAAATATATTTAAAGAATACTTAAAGCTAAAAAATAGAGTTTAAAAAGAAGTGGACCCATTTGAACAAAAAAGTAACCGAAAACACCATAACGTTCTTATGGAGTGTATGGCTGAAAATACTAACTACCTGTTCCTCGATGTTGAAAGAAAGTGAGTAGAAAATTTGTTTTATGAAAAACAATAAAAAAATTTAAATTTATTTGTTGTTTTCAATATAAATTGTCGAAACGAATTTTTGACTCACTTTCGTTCAACATTCATGAATGCATAGTAAATATTTTATTAAAAACGAATAAAAAATTAATTTATAAAAAGATCAAAGAGATTATTCCATTGGTTTCATTTTTATAAGCTGAATTGTATGCACTAAATTTTTGGTGTGCAATCCTTATATTCATATATTTCTGTTAACCAATTAACTGACAATTTTATGACCGAAACCTGAAAGATAACCAATAGTTCTATACGAATAATATTAATTCCATAGTAAAGGGTGAGGGCTCTATAAGATGCTCAATAGATACTTAGCAACAGATCTCATTTAAGTGTAGAGTGAACAAAGTTTAATACCATTGACCATATTTTGAACATAAAACATCAAACAGGAGACACGGAATATGTATATAAATATAAATTATTTCTTTCACAATTATATTTACAATATTTAGATTTTAATACATATTCATAATGAAAAAAAAAAAAAAAAAAAAAATAGAAGAAAACTTAAAAATAAAGTAATTTTCTACTCATACCTTAGCAGACAAAATAGACGCTATTTTCAAATGTATTCTCAAGTGCTCTTGCAGTTCATCTCTCCTTTGTTCTCCAATAGCATCAGCGACTGTGTTTATAAGTTATGGTAATTTTATTTTCAAAGTCTTTCTTTTTTCCATTGTTAAGTGTTCATAACAAAAGTGTTTCAGTCATAAAATTCTAAATGAAATGAACATTTAAAATTTGAATTTTATATACATACTACACCACAGGACAACAACTAAAAACATTACTCCCCATAAATATAGGGAATATGAGAACAAGTAGTAAATAATCTAATATATCAACTACTAGCTTTCTTGTCAAACATCCATTCATCGACCATATTCACTAACCAACAGCCTTCATTTAACGAATGGAATTAAAAAAAAAAAAACTCCATTTCCATCAATGAAATATGTATTTTCATTTTTATTTAACTCGAACGAACACTGTTGTGTTGTCATCGTTCCTTGTTGATTTTTGCTATTGAAATCTATGACTCATTTTATGCAGTTTAATATTTCTTTGGGGCGGTGGAAATAGACTTTTAGTACATAGTAGAAGGACTTTTGGTATTATTATGTGGTAAGAGTGAGTGTGTGTTGTTAACCAATTCTCTTTCACCTCTGTTACCCTTAATATTGTTGCTAGCTTTGCTACTGCTGATATTAGTGTTTCTGTTACGGATTCCACTTTTTACTTTTTACAGTGTTAATGTTCCCTTTTTTCTTTTTGTTGTCCTTTTTTTTCAAGTGTTTTTCATGCACTTAGACTATTTTTTATGTATTTTTATTCATACCTGCTCTATTTGAAGGTATGAGCATAAAGGCTTCAATGTTTCAGTAAGTGTGTGTTTATTGATATGTAAATTTTTGAAAAAAATACGGAATTTTGAATTCTTCATTTTTTATTTCGCCTCAAGTTACACTTTTATGTCTATACAAATTTGTTTACAGAAATATAGGAGATTACCAAAAGAGATGTGATTTGTTTTTAACAAATTTGATAAGGTTCTTTGTCAAGAAAGTATTTAAAAATCTTTAAATACAATCAATAATCGGAAGTTCATCCCAGTCTGCATGTGAGAGAGTATCAATTCTAGACCAGCTAGACATGAATGTGTCATTCTAATTGCATTGTTAGCAACAGTAAGCCTTCTCAGCAATCACTATATCTAAGTTGTAATTAAAAACCCATTAGTACTTTCTTATACCCTTTAATATTTTATTTATCGATTTTATATTCTATTGCCGATAACAGCAGCATTTGCCATTCGCGCTCATTCAATTAAAGATCCAGACTTTTGGAAAATAGTTTAGTTAGATTATTTAAACAATATCTTAAAGGAATCGTTCAAAGATCTGCCTCCATTGGCATTACAGGTACTCTACTAACTAGTCCTTTAGAGGCTTTGAATTAATGCTGGCAAATTTTACTACTCTTAAATACTCGATACTACTCAATACTTTTTATTTGGGTACTCGATGCTACTCGATACTTAGGGATTTTTAATTTGAAATATATTTTTTAATTCTGATTATTTTATTTAAAAATAAAACAAATAATATATTTAACCGATTAGCGGTCAATTTTATAAATTTATTTATATAAAACAGAAAATAAATTAAAACCCTAACAATAAATTTAAATAATAAAATTATTTTCATATATTTAAAAATTGATTTATATCTTTCTACAGAAATGTTTTTAGCCATTATATTTTCAATAAGATATTAAAAATTAAACTCTCAAAGTATTGAGTAACTACTTTACAGTATTGAGTACCCAAAAAAAAGGCACTCGATACTTTATACTCAATAGTTGCACAGCACTAGTCTGAATACTATTTTCACCTTATCAGCCAATAGTGAGGTAAGGTTATCTTCTAATGAATGCTGGAAGGCATCAATACTTTGACTTTATGCCTTTTCACCTAGATTTTGAAGGTACTGCGAAAGTCTTATTGCCTTCAAGAAGCGAATGGAACATTACAAAAAAATCAAAATATACACCGGGGGTTTTGAGATGAACTATGCCGCAGGTGTTTTCTCCGAAGATCTTTAACTAAGACTTTCATACCGTCTTTCTGACTAAGCAAGCGTGTTTCAGGCAGAAATACTGGCGATCGGATAAGCGTGAAAACTACTTTTTGATAGAAATATTTGGGGGAATATTGGTATATTTATCGCACTCAACAACCTCTATTTTAGACAGTGTAAGGAGGAACTTTCCGGACTAAGTCGGCTATA
Organism: Protocalliphora azurea; assembly: GCA_932274085.1. Classification (NCBI taxonomy): domain Eukaryota; kingdom Metazoa; phylum Arthropoda; class Insecta; order Diptera; family Calliphoridae; genus Protocalliphora; species Protocalliphora azurea. The sequence goes on from OW026521.1 coordinate 38,991,605, forward strand.
TGACTTTGCTATAGTTTGGATCCCTACGCATAGAGACTACTATGGTAATGAACAGATAGGCAATTAGCTCTGCTTTAAATGTCACCTAATCGATATTAGTCGCAATGTCGCTAGGTTTTACTAAAAGTGGTATCTTAAAACACTATCTTAACAAAGCTGGTAATAGATAATGAACGCTGGACAAATATAGAAAATAACGCTCAACACAACTTCTAAGTCATAAACTTAAAGACATTTCGAGATTGAGTGATAGTAATGTAATGAGATTGAGTGATAGTAATGTTAACAGATCACTCGGCGATCGGTAAACATGACACTAAACTTAGTGACCTTAGTAAATATCCCAACACCAAAGGTTGGATCTAATTACTTTATTTTTCTTCTTTATTTATTTTTTTAGTTTCAACTAGCCCTCAACTTCACTAATTTTCCTAGTGAGTGGTGTGGTCTTATCAAAACGGTGTTAGTGATTCTACTTGATCGCTCGTACTAAAAGAATCGCTCGCAAGACTTAGATTTATGGGTACTATAAATATTCTTCCGTTTTATGTTTTACTCTGAAGGTAAAATATGAAACGGGTTTGGTTATGGAGGAATGAATAATCAGTGACTAGAAGATCAGTATCCCAAAAGATCTAAATATCTTACCAAAAACAAATACTACAGCAAAAAGATGTGGTAGTGTTTCTTCGAGATCTTTGAAAAACAAATCTTAATGGAGTAACTAATGAAATATCTAAAAATCAAATCAAAATGAAACGAGGTGAACTAAGAGCGAAGCATGGTAATAATAAACGTAATTAAGAATCCAGGAACTAGAAACTACTAAGAACGAACATCACAAACTTCATCGCCGAAAAAAAACGAGAAAGAAAAGTATCAAAACTAGCATACAAGTAAGCTACATGTTCAAGAGACAAACGATCATTGCCTTTTTTGCTCATGTCCGTGAACCATTCTTTGACGATCTGGGTAATCTGGATGTTAAGCGAGTCTTGGACATTGATAAAAGTTCGGAATAGTTTGTTGCATAGGTTTGGCATAGATTTTTCTAGCGCAAGTACAGAACTTGCGCTATCCATAAGGCCCAAATTTTAGCTAAGTGAATTTGGACTTCAGTCCAATGTCCGTTATAATTTAACCAGCATAATAAATAATCCTTAAGTCGATTTAAAATTGAACAAATATAGCTGGTATTCATTCGTTTTTAACATCGATTACGGAAGGTATAAAATGGTTGAAAATAATTTAATCTAGAATTAAGCAGTTATAAAAATCATAAGTAATATAGAAATGTCGTAAAATATATAGATTTCTATGGCACCCATTCAAGCTATCTCTTCCAAGCATAACGCCTACTTTTTTAAATAAAAGTTTACAGATTACCTTATTCAATAGACTTTCGAGGAGTATGTCAAAAATTGGAAGAATACTAATGTTGAAAGAACTAATTACTAGCTTTCTTCAGGAGAGCCCAAACATGTTGAGGACGAAAATAATTATTCAGAAAACTATTTGATAGTCGTTATGAGCACAAAGTTGCATAACGATGATTGAATATCTCTAGAACACAAATTTGAAGTTGCTAAAGCGTTACATTGAAAATACTGGATTATTAAGTTTGTTAACATTGATTAACCTTATAAAATTCAATAATTCTTCCTAATGTGGTATTCACACTTGCTCACATCTTTTTATTGTTTAATTGCAATATTTAATATTGGCACCTGTAGAGGGTTGCCAATATTCATTGGCAACATAAATTTCAAAGATTGTATGGGTCCCAACCATTTCAAAAGCGAAAAGACCTAGTATAAACTTATCCATGTAAGGCTTTAAAAATTAAGAATATGACTTTTAGGAGTATGTCAGCTATCGGAGGAAACATCTTGCTTTATAAAAGAAAACCAAACATAGAAAGAACGAAGAAGTTTCTCAATAGGCTATTTGTTATACTTACAAGACATCCAAAGCTAAGACCTTATTTAGTACGCATGAAAATCTGATAACTTACTACTTTTTAGACACTAAAGTCTTACATTGAAGATTCTGAGGAATTTGTCCGCAGAGATTCAAATTAGAAATCGCCAAAGTATTACGTTAAAGAGTTTTTATCTTGCTCACAATGGTTTAGAAAATTCGAATTCTTTCTAAAGAGCGCACACCAAACCTATTTTCGATATATTTAGGTATTTCCCTAACTCCAAATTTTAAAGCTTCTAAACCTCGATATTTTAGACTCTAATTGGTATTTAAAGTATTTAAAGTTTTGCGATATAGAGACTAAATTATTATTTGTGCTGAAATTGGTTAGGTTTACGGAAATTGGGAATTCTTCCTAAAAACCGGAAACAAAACCTATTTTCGTTATAACTCCATATATATTCTTCTAACTCTCATTCTATAGGAAGCCTTACTTTGGCAATGTAAGTTTTAATAAGGTATTTTGAAGGTGCCTCATTTACCATTTGCGATGAAGCTGCTATGTTGCAACCACTATTTAGCAGATAGGACTAAACACACACACATGGATCCTTCCTTCACACCACAGCAATGTCGACGTATTAATTGACATTATGCATTCGATTCCGAGTGTTTGAAAGTTGTAAACGAACGGTGTTAGAAAATATGGGTCGAATAAGAACAACCTGACCTAACTCTCTAAAGTTATAATCTTAAAAACATTAAGCTATCGAAACAATTTTTATCCACTTTTATGAAAAGGCTATTAGATACTGGATGTAAGTAATTTCCAAGAAGATTCTTAATAACTAATGGGTCCTTTTCAAACTTCTTTTCTGAAGTTGATTTTTCCTGGGATAAATAAAATTAATTCAAAATTAACAAGAGCCTTCAAATTACTCTCCACTTAGTTTGTTGTCCCGTCAAACATCAAATAGTTCTTTTTTATTTAATTTTTTCACAAATATTTATAAAAAATAATAACAATAATAATAATAATAATAATAAAATTTAAAATATCATCTCCAGTTAAAACACCCTCTAATACCATAAATGCTGTCAATACTCTTACCATTTGCTACTGTTTTACAATTGACTATAACTCTATGACGAGGACAACGACGACAATGATGATAATAATGATGACGTTGATGTTCATGTAATTTATTTTAGGTTCATTTAATTTCAATTTTGTGTCTCTATTTATTTAGATAAATGGATTTTAACAAATTTATTTTAAATTTAAATGAAATTGTTATCAAATATAACACATTTTTTTATTTGTGACACAAGTACCTTGTAACACAATTTAATGGAATTTGAGTTCGTTATAATTTATTTAAAAGGTAAAATACATACTCAACGAATTGTAAAACTGATGGTTAAAGTAAAAACTATAGGTGAAAGCTTTTTATAGAGATAAAATTTGTAATAATGCTCTTAGAATATCCAAAGTATGATGAGTAATTTCATTTAAATTAATTTAATTTTAACATAAATGTATTATCTAAATTGTTATTTTATTTAAAATATTTTTACTACGAATATTTTCATTTATCCAAAAATTTAATATATTTGAAACAATTTTCAACAAATTGTTTGTATCATTAAATATTAAAACTACAAGCAAATGTGTAACAAGTGTATTTAATTTGTCATTTTAATGAGTCTGTCTGGGATTATTGGCAACACTAATGTCACACACATGTTTTGTGGCTTTTATTGTAAATTATTTATTAAAATACAAAATACCAGACTATGGCAAAAACTCCCTTTCAAATAAAAATAGAACATTATTAAAAAAAAAACACTTTTAAGTATTCCTTTGTGGTTCCTGGTTTAGTTTCTCTTTTTTTTCTAATCTATCCCCAAAATAGGAAACTAAATAGTCAATTGGCAACGGAAGGAATATCGAATGAAATTTATTTTAGGTTTTAAAAAAGGATTATTTTTGTGGTTAAAAAGAAGGAGAACGAATGTAGCTGGTGTTAATAAAATTTTAAATATCTTTTCAAGAAATCAAAGCTTTAAAGTTACTTTAATTTTATATTTTATAAAGGAGACAAGCTTCTGGTTAATACAGAACTTATTACATTAAAATACAAGCAGGGAATTTGGATTGGATATTTATTGCTTTCTCCAATGAAGTCTTGGGTAGTTTCTTCTCTAAATATACTCATTACATTTAACGAGCAGAGTAACGGAAACATTAATATCATTGTTGTGAAACTTTCCACAGTCTCTGGCACGAATCGAACCAAATCCCAAACAGATTAACGAGCAGAACTTAAGGTTATACAAAACGAAATATTATCCAAACCTATCTCCCTTTCTGCCTCTAGTAAGATATAATAAACATAATACCCTACTATGCATTCAGCACGAAACGGCTGTCTATTCTGAAAACCAATGTCATATGATGAAAGTGATTCCGAAAACACTATAAGACCATAGACGTTCTTGGACTTTTATATAATCGCGATATGAAAAAGTAAATTACGTGAAAAGGTAAATTATCAAGTTATGATGATAAGAACCTTAAATTTAAAATTTTTTCACTAGTGGCTTATTTTGAGATTACATGTATGCGCTACTGAGCGGTCTATGGGATTAATATTCAATATTCATACTAAACTATATTTTTATTCCGCCGCAATGTATGATTCATATGAAAAATGTGAGAAAAAGAGAGCGACAGAGAGATTTGTAAACCATACTATCACCAATAAACTTTATTACATTGAAACTCCGATAAATAATAATTGAATTGAATCCGATAAGTAATTGAATTGTAATCCATTTTCTGCTAGATGTAGGATCGGATGACACCGAATTTCCTTGTCCATACTTTCAAGAGTTAATTGTTTTATATTTACAACACCCATAAATATACATGAGGCAACATGATCCTTTATGACAATAATTAATATCGGCTCTGTTCTCACTTTACAATATATCAAGCATATCAATCAATACTTATGGCCTCAAAGTTTCTTTTACACTATCTTAGTCCTCATCTTAGTTGGATGTTCAAAAATTACAATTATTTTAGAGTATCAAAATCATCTATTTTATAAGATTCATTATTAATTTTTATCTAAAAGTCTCTCAATTGTAAAACTCAAAAGAAAACTCAGACGAAGAAATCTTCAACATGGTTGATCTCTTAATCAACACGAATGTCCCACTTTTGTTCTTTCTAATCAATCTAATCTAATCAATAGTTTCATTAAGATTTTTTAAATGTTTTTAAACATTATCAGCTTAATGAAGTTTTCGAATTGTTAGCTTTATCTTCAAAATGAATTACTGAAATAATTCCATCAGAACTACAATAAAACTTCAGATGAGGTAAAGCTCTTGGCATTGTAGTCAATGAGACTCAAGTTTCGGTGTAAACAAATTAGGGTTCAAATTTGACAGCCTGTTTATTTCCTCAATTCATGTCACTGCAAATTGCGAAATGAAAACTTCTAGCAGGCAAAAAATTTAATATGGACCCGGCAAAAAAAAACTGAAAAAGAGCTGAAAAAGTCATGATTTTAACAATGCGTTGTCATTGGAAGGAAGTACTTAGTGCTGAAAAAGAACTGCTTAAGTTCTTATTTTAACCCAGTGGAAGGATGTTCTCAAAAATGCACTTAGTTCTACTTTTGAAGTGGTGAAAATGTTCTTTTTTTTTTGCTGGGAAACGATTGATTTGCCAGTGACCAACTATGTTGCTGCAAAGTAATCTACTGTTAAGTTACATAAACTTCCACAATGATTCCTTCACCACACTATATACGTGAGAAAACGAAGGTCTAACAGTCAGGAACACAAAATAATGCTGCCACATCAATTGCACACGAGATGTCAAAAGAAGAATCATCGAATCTCTTCGCAGTTACAGTTCGTAGTACGTACAGTTACGAGCAAATAAATAGGTTCACTTAGTAAAAAACATAAAGATTTCAAAAAAGTTTGTGACTTTTGCTACAATGTCTTGTGGCAGCATTTGACAAACCATTACACTTATTTAGATTAAATAAGGAAAAGGAGAGAAATATTTAAAATCTTAAAAAATGTGTTAATAAAGGGTGATTCAAGTAGAGATACTTTTTTCAATAGCCTTTTTTTGGCCGATCACGTGTGAGTCGTGTCATGCTGTCATGTTATTTTTGTTTAGTATTGTTTGGTATTTCATAATGGAAAGACTTACGCCTGAACAACGTTTACAAATCGTTCAACTTTATTACGAAAATTCACGTTCTGTGAGGATTGTGTTTCGTGCACTTCGCTCAACTTATTGTCAACATAATCGGCCAGCATTCATTATTGGATAATATTCGACCGAATAGGCCACGTCCAGCACGCTGTGAAGAAAATATAGCGGCCGTAGCTGAGAGTGTGCACGAAGACCGTGGAGAGTCGATTCGGCGCCGTTCGCAGCAACTCGGACTGACGTATGGAACGACTTGGCGCATTTTACGTCAAGATCTTAAATTGAAAGCGTACAAAATGCAGCTTGTACAACAACTGAAGCCGCTCGACCTTCCCAAGCGATATCGCTTCGCTCTATGGGCTCTTGAAAAGTTCCAAAAAAATCCGACGTTTTCGAGGCAAATTTTGTTCAGCTATGAGGCCCATATCTGGTAAACAAACAAAATTGCCGCATTTGGACGAAGAGTAACCGGATGCCGGTGCGAACGTAACGTTCAATGGCGACCGTTATCGTGCCATGATAACCGACTATTTGATGCCTGAAATTGAAGCTCGTGATCTCGGCGACATTTGGTTTCAGCAAGACGACGCCACTTCCCACACATCGCATCAATCAATGGATTTATTGAGAGAACACTTCGGTGAGCACATAATTTCACGTTTTGGGACAGTCGATTGGCCACCAAGATCATGTGATATAACACCGTTAGACTTTTTCCTGTGAGGATATGTAAAGTCTAAAGCTTATGCGGACAAACCCGCTTCGAAATGCTCGAACGAGTCATCAAAAATTGGACTCAACGGATGGACCATTTGCAACGTAGCAACGGCCAACATTTGATAGACATAATCTTCAAAAAATAAATGCCAAAGAATGTTCTTTCAAATGATAATAAACATTCCCCATTAAATTTGAATTTTCTGTTTTTTTTCCTTTAAAAAAGTAGGGAAGCTCGAAATGGATCACAATTTATTAGTCGAGTAAATTAATAGGTTCATTTGAAAAAATGTTTTATACTAAAACAAAAATTGTTCAAGGGAGGAATATTTGGTAATATTTTGTTAGGAAATATCTCCTATGAGTTATACAGTTAACTAATGTCATACATGTTTCTGATGAAATTGAGTACCAATCTTACCATACTATTGTCCAAAATTCATCTTTATTTTTGGCTTTATGTGGTAAAAAATACTATTGTCCAAAATTTTTTTTCTTTTGGCTTTATGTGGTAAAATAACATCCTGAACAATTCTTCAAAGTTTCTCCTTTAGATGCAGTGAATAAGAAGGCCACTCCAAAAAGTTAAATTTTTTCATTCTAAACTACACTTTTACTATTTTAGAGGTATGTTTAGTGTCATTATCTGTTTGATATCGAAACTTAAGAGATATTTCACACTCGGCATATGGTAGCATTTGGAAAGAGATGTCTATCGATATTTTCCCTCACAAAATTGAATCAAAACCACACCAAGAAAAATAATCCCATATCAATATCTTTTGATCATCATGCTTTTGTGGTGCACTATGGGTGATATAATTAGTTTTTTAGGCGTCCTACCCATATTCTGCCATCAGGTTCGACCTAATTTATCTTCGACTCATAGGACCATAGAACGTTTCTTAATTTTTTTTTTATACCCAACATCAAAAAAGGGGGAGTATAATGGGTTTGCCATTCCGTGTGTCAAAAAAATCATTTAGGACTCTATAAAGTATATATATATATATATATATATATATATATATATATTCTTGCTCCTGCTAAGATTCTGTCTGTTGAGAGCTGGATAAGGCTCAGGGCGGACCACAAAGGGGGACGAAATTTTGCTCAAATATCAAGGTTTGTTCGGTATTGAAAAGGACCAAATATGGCGCAAATATTTGCCTTTCATAAGGTTTGTTTGGTATTGAAAATGGGCAACATTGGTTCATTGGTTTTTTTACAAATAGTTCGAGGATAGATGTAAACTCGGAGTCCAAAAATGGGCGCGATCCCCCACTTTGCTGCCCATCACCCACATAAGGTGAAATTTTCTTTTAGAATTACCGAATTATTTTTATTTTTAATTTTTTAAATTTTACTCACAGTTAACATAATTAAATATTTCTTGTTATATATTACTAAAGGTTAGTCTGTGGCACAGTAATAAACGTTATCATTATGAAATACTATTAATCCGTTAAATCAAAAAACTGGGACCGTGATGTCTCCAACTTTTATCAAGCATATGTCATCAGTTCTTTAATTGGATTTATAGACTTATCCCAAAGGTTAGGTAACCAACCTGCAGATCTAAAAATTGTAAAATTAGATTTGCTAGCGTCACATCTTTGACTCAAAAATAAACTGCGTCCAATCTTATAAAGCCCTGTAAATAAAAATGGCTACCAAGAAATACAAGAGACTTTGTTCCTTTTGTAGTATAGAGAACCGGAGCCCTAATCGAAGAGTAGTTCTGTTTTATTTCCTGAGTCCCTTTCTTATATTCGGTATAAAGTGTGCGTGCGAATAAAACATAACACACAAATATTGATATAAAATTTGACTGGAATAAGTTACAATTACAAATGAAACAATATATTTTAGGGTTTTTTCTACAGATTCATTACGTGTAACAATAAAAGATAAATTAATGATTAGACAAGAATTTGTTTTTATTTTCTTGGAAACATCCTCCAATATTAATTCGTTTGTACTTTTCGTAACATTTTTTAGAACCAGCTATCCACTTGTGTTTAAAATTTGTCAATGTTTTGGGCACAGTATGAGTCTTCCTTAATTCTCCTTTGATATGGGTCCAATATCTTTCAATTGGCCGAAGTTCTGGGCAGTTTAGAGGGTTAGTATTTTTGAAAACAAAATAAGCATTATGTTTACTGTACCATACTAAAGTACTTTTACTGTAATGACACGATGACAAATCAGGCCAAAAAAAAATATTGAGACTCTATATTTTCCTATAAATGGAAACAGTTTTCTTTGTAAACATTCATTGATACAAATATTCGAGTTTATTGAAAACGATGTTACAATAAACAAACAAGAAACTTTTTGGGAAATTTTGATTGCTTTTTGGCATGGTACTCTTCTGGAACATTTTGTCTAACATCTGCTACATAAAACTTTTAAATGACGTATGTTTCATCATCCTTTACACAACATTTAAACTTAAAAAAAAAATATTAGTTTTGTTTTCTTTTTAGCTTCAGCATTCTTTTTTACATTACTATCTGGTAATTTTTGGACTTTAAATGTTTTAAGTCCAATATTGGCTTTAACTTGGCATACATAGCGTTCAGAACATTTGACATGTCTATGCACGTCCCATCCGAAAAGGCTTAGAATACATCTTAAGGATTGCTACACCTTTTTGGCTTTGTGTTCATTTCGTGGTTTATTTATTTTTTCCTGTTCCAGGTTTCCGATCAATTGTAGGGTTATTGTTTAACTTTCTTACCATGTGTTTCCTTTGACTCCCCATAGAAGCGAGAACACAAAATATTTTGAAAATTCGTATCATTATAAAATCTGGAATATTTTTCAAAGATATATTGATCACAAAAAGAAAAATAAGTTATCATAAGACAAATTTATAAACAAAAAAATGTGTTACATTTTATTGGAACGAACACTTTAGTATCCAAAATGATAAAAATGCCACTATTTCGTCCGCTGACTCTATGTTCTTTGTTTCCTGAATGTTTGCTTAATGTTCCGGGACCTATGACATGATAATGTCTAGAGAGCTTATGCAAGAGATCATATATTTAAATCTTAACACATATGAATTTCGAAACCTTGATTGTTTCAAACCTTTCTGCGATATAAGTACCGGCCTAATAAAATTATCTATATTATTAAACTCTTCTATATATGATCTACCTTAACAGAAAATATATTAAACGTTTTAATATGTCAATTATTAATTGGAAAAATACACAAAAAGGAACCATAAACAAAAATTAAAAACAAACCTATTATTATTTTACCACTCTACTAAAATATAACAAAATGTAAAACACAAAAAGGAATCTTTTGAAAAAAGTAGAATTCCCCCAAAAGCATAGAAACACTTACAGATATTTTTACAAAGTTATACTACGGCAAATAAAAAAAAAAACAGAAATAACATGGTTAACAAAAAGAAAAATATTCAGATATAACAAAAATGGGTTGCCGTAATACGAAGAACAAAAAAAAAAAAAAAAAAACAAAAGCTTTAATGTAAATATGCATGCATTTCTCTGAGGCATAAATTTTTCATTATTTTACTGACACAAACAAGCAAACAAACAGACAGACTAAAATACAGACAAAACAAATAAACAGATACCAGTACGTATGAATGTATGTAGATACTTATACACAAATGAATATGGATACAAATTTGTGTTAAATAAAAAACAACAACTAAAGTATCTCATAATTATAAGGATTTGAATGGCAAAAAGAAAAATTATACTCGTACTTTTTTCTGTGTAATAATGAATGTACGAATGCGAGAGTATGAGCAACACAGTGGCATAATATTGTAGATACAAATATCGATACATGCAAGTATGTATCTAGATTCTAAATACATTTTCTTTCTCTTACATACCGAATGGTTGGTTGCAGTAAGGTAGAAAACAAAAAAATAGTTGCAGCAATTTTTTTATGACATCCCATTTTTTTTTTTTTTTTTTTTTTTTTTTTGAAAAGTATTGTGGTTTTAGCCAAAGGATGCAAAGAGGTACAGGAGGTTATTTGAAAATAAAAAGTCATTCTAAAAAAACCGAGAAAAGGAAGAAAATTGAACATGTTTTATTATACGACTTCTTGGCACCAAATGAGCAAAATAAATATTCTCAGAAAATCATTACAACTATGTATAACAACTGTTAGTAATAACAAACTTTTGTTGGAAACAAAAATTGAAGTAAGTAAAATATTAAAAATATAAATGTGCCTGGAATGTATAAGCCAGTTAAGGCAATTTATGGGTAAAATAATGTTTACTCATTGAATTAGTTGCGAAATCGTAGTTACTTTTTGTTTTTTACACATCTGCGTATTTGTTAAACTTAGTTTAAACTTTATATAGTTAAACTTGATTATTGCAACAGGGTTTTAATAATCAAATTTTAAATTTTTCAAGGATTTCCCTATAAGCAAACTAATACGAACGTCATTCGAATTCGTGTTGTCGAAGTTTCACCCTTCGGAAGAGTTTATATGTCACAAGCCATACCTCTAAGGAATAAGAAATAAATACGTCCGGAAGGAAAATAGGTAATATTGCTAGATAATCATCTAGCTGAAAAAAAGTATATACCGCCGGATAATCTTGTAGAAGATGTAATAAATATATGGAAAATTATCACCAAATAAATCTTGAAATAATATAATAAAAAAAAAAAAACTTTTACATCTTGTAAAGCATGCATGACATAAAGCTTAATATTATAAAGCACGAAAACTGAAACGCTCACATAAAATATACATTTTTTGCTAAAACACAAAACAAATTTCTTCAATATTTTTTTTCATTTTTGAATTATTTTTCGAGAACTGAAAAAATTTTAAGTGAAAAATAAAATTATCGCATTAATTTCTTCCAGATGATCTCAATGAGATATCATCAATTTATTGCTTTACTTAATAAAGGGCGATATTTTGATTAATAAATTCAAAATGTTATATATATTTTTTGTTGTTTATTGCCTAATTTTCTTTAAACTGATAAAAATGCAATTTTAGAAAAATATTGTTTTGATGATTTTCGTCCAAATAATAAAAAGAAGATATTGCGTAAATTTCTTCTAGGAAGATATTTTCCAACTGTTTATAGAGTAAAAAAAAAACAAATTTTCATAATCCATATTAATATTATAAAATTAAGTATGTGTGTGTCTGTTTGTTTGGTGGAAGGAACTATAGGATATAAACTAATTACATATTGATGAAAATGGCGAAAATATTGCAATTTCAAGCAATTAATTTTTTTTTTTTATTTTTTTTTTCGATAAAACTGGAAGTTTTAATAGAAGTATTAAGCCTTAACCTTTTAGATTCCATACAATGCGGGGCATTCAGCTAATTCCATATACAATTTAAAGAAAATCAATATTTTCCAATATTTTTATAAACATATTTTGACCAACATATTTGCAAGTGTAACCAATTTTTAGCAATCTTAAATTTGCTTAAATAATATTTTGAGCAATTTATTAACTAAATATTATAGAAGAACGAGTTCTAATTAAACGAATAAAAATTCAAGTGTTAAAAACATTTGCAACTCTTAAAAGCTTAAAGAAAAACATAGAATTTAAGAAAATTATAGTCAATCAGCTTGACCGATTTTATGCTCTACACTAGAGTGGTTTTTGAGGTTTTCGAAGAGGCTTTTATATTGTGTGATTTATATATCATTCATTCCATGAAATAACGCCAAAAAATTGTCTTTAGGTTTTCGGATTTTGTTAATATTGACAAAGTGTGTAACTTTAAACACCAATATCTCTATTTAGTTATAAACGAATTCTACTGATTTAAATTATATATAGAAGATTAATATGTCCTCTTTAAATATAATGAATGAAAAATAATATTAGCATTTGAAAATGCATTCATAATGCAAAAGCAAATTTGACAAATTTCCACCCTTTCCATTTTTGTTTTCCTCTGATATTATAAAAATTATAAGGTTTGTTGAAAGTTGAAATATAAATTGTTCTGGAACAAAATAGTCCACCATAAAGAATTTTTTAAAACTATTAACACTCATCCAAATTGGACTTACAAAAAAAAAAAAAAAATGGTAAAAAGCAATTAGTTTCTAGAATGGTAAAAAAAATTAAACAATTGATCGGAAATCTGGAACAGGAAAAAATAAAAGACCACGAAACGAACAAAAAACAAAAAAGGTGGAGCTGTTCTTAATTGCAAACATTTCCGAGCGCGAAGTGACTGGACGTGTCTAATGTTCTGAACGCTATGTACGCAAAGTTAAAGCCAATATTGGACTTAAAACATTTAAAGTGCAAAGAATACCAGATAGGAACGCAAAGTAGAATGTTGAAGCTAAAAAAAAGAGCAAAACTTCTATTTTTCTTAAGTTTAAATGTTGTGTAATGGATGATGAAAAGTACAACATTTCAAGTTAGACGTAATGTTCCAAAAGTGTACCATAACAAAAACAAACAAAATTTCCCAAAAAGTTTCCTGTTTGACAAGCTATATGCAGCTGTAGTGAAAGAAGTGAATCGTATGTAACATCGGGCACAGTAAACTCACATATTTATGTCAAGGAGTGTCTACAAAGAAAACTGTTTCCATTTATAGGAAAATATAGAATGTTAATATTCTTTTGGATTGTTGTATTTTAGTGCATATTACGTAAATTTTTTACAAAAATCTGTCCATTGCTTTAGGAGATAGTGGTCTGCATAACAACATAATTCGTTTGATTTTACTTTTTTGCATAAATTAACATACATTAACAATAAATTTTCGTACGAATTGCGGATATATTTACATGGTAGATAATTCAAAATTGTATAACTGCGACTTTTAATTTCAATTTAAAACCAGAAAGACGGTCTCCTGAAAAGTAATAAAGATTAAATAGGAAAAACTACATCTTTTTGCCACAGAAATATTTTGGATGAAAAATAATTTTTAATGGAATGTGGATGTAGCCTTTGGATAATTATGCATTTTCTCTGTGCTGGGCGTACGGATGGACTTATTTATGTCATCATAACATGACAAACATATATAACATATTCACTATTATAACCGTAATAGTTCTGTAAATTTCCATAATGATTACTTAATTGATTTCTGAGTTATTAATAAAAATGACATAAAATTATGTGGCCATATATATCCCTCCGGCTGTCTTTCCGGAAATTTAACCTTTAACCCCAAATAATGTTCCATTATTATGGTTTAAATAAATTAAAGTATTTAACTAATTCTTTAAGTCAAGGGCTTTATTGTTCCTATCGAAGTTCTTCTAAATGATAAACAACAAATTTCAAATTTAAAGATAGTTTGCCAAATAATTTACTAATGAATTTAGCTCATATTAACTAATTTAATGGGAAAATATGCTTAAAATTATTGGTGAACAATTTTGGTAAATTTAAAGTTACAGACTTATGATTAGAAAATTACAAAAATGTCCCACTGTGCGCCTACGTGTTTAATAAGAATACAAATTTATTTATTTTAAATATAACTCACTATTTGTACTAAAGTTAAATTATTTGAAAATAACAAATATGAAATGTGTAGTGATTTTTATTTAACAAATGTGCGTCTTTTTATTCAGTTTCAGCGACTTTTAACATATTTTAGAATTTTCTCGGCGCGTTTTGGTTACAAAAGTTGACAACACTGCTTCAGGAGTGTTTTTGTAATTGAGCTATATAAAATAATGAACCGATTTGAATCAATTTCACCACAATGCATGACTAAATATAAATACGTAATTGTATGTACAAAATTTGGTTAAATTATCTTAAAAATTGCCATCAGCACTTTAATCAAAAAAAGTTCTTAATTAATGACTACGGGACTCTGGTGTATGAACAAAAAAAGAAATAAATAAATAAATAACCCAAAATTACAAAATTTACTTTTTTTACTTGTTTGTGTCTAAATTAATGAAAAAAAAAATACAAAGTAAATTATTTTTATCATTCCTGAAATATGCGTCATTTTTCATGCCACTAAAACCAATGGGAGCCGAGCGGACATCATTAAATCGATTAAAATAGAAATTGACTCTGCTTCGAATGGAATACTTTAAGTTGGGGTTCCGATAATTGTTTCTCGATACTATAAAAGTCAGCACAAACACATACTACCCCAACCACATTTAATTACAAAACCATTTATCGCTTTCTTTTCAATATAGTCTTTGGTAATAGCATTCTACTGATTGTCCAATTCTACCAAAAGTTTAGAGGGAGAAGGGTACATATTTATTTGTTTTTCTTGCAGTCAATAAATACTATACTAAAGACGTCAACAATATTCCCAGTGACATATTTTCTACGTCAGTCTGTTTTGAGTTCCTTTCCTAAGCTTTTTTCAGCGAGAATTATACATCGTTGGAAAGAACAAGCTAAGAACTTTCAATCGAGCTATAAACGGTTTATGCAGTAAAAGAAATATAAAAGTTAAATGCAGTTGTAAATGAAATATATGGATCCTATACTGAAGACATCAACAATATTCCCAGTGACATATTTTCTACGTCAGTCTATTTTGAGTTCCTTTCCTAAGCTTTTTTCAGCGAGAATTATACATCGTTGGAAAGAACAAGCTAAGAACTTTCAATCGAGCTATAAACGGTTTATGCAGTAAAAGAAATATAAAAGTTAAATGCTGTTATAAATGAAACATATGGATCCTATACTAAAGATATCAACAATATTCCCAGTGACATATTTTCTATAACAGTCTATTTTGAGTTCCTTTCCTCATGGCTTTTTTTTCAGCGAGAGTTATACATCGTTGGAAAGACCAAGGTAAGAGTTTTTCTTCTAGTCAATTTTTTTAACATTTTCCATTCAGCGTATAGAAGCATTACCATGTCAAAAATATCTCTGTAAATTGAGGCCGTCATTTACCAAAAAAAAAAGTCCCAAAACCGCTATATTCTCACCTCGCTGTTGCAGTTGAGTATTAAATTTTCCCCTACACTGTTTATATTATCTAATGCCTGGAGATTGAATTTCATTAGACTATAACATATTGTACCATTTTTGTGAAGTCCACTACTAGTGGGCTTGAGCCCGCTATGACTTTCTATTTTTTTCTGACATATATGGTTTTTTTGTGCACTTGTAAATGCAGAGTTCACATTCCCTAGCTCTTCTTTTTAAAGCTGATCTAATAGGTCTTAGCTTTTCTGGGAATAGCTTTTGGATATTTGATAAATACAAATTATTGCGATCTTCTCGTGTAGATGTTATACGGTATCTTCCTCTTTTATGAACTCTATGGATAATATGGATAATATTACATTGTTATTAAGTTACATAGTTTGTGATTAAAGTAATTTGTAATCATTTGTTTGTATAAATTACTTTCTTCAAAAGGAGAGAAAAAAAAATTTGCAAATGTTTTGAATACTATTTAAATTTTGACCACCCTATTAAATCAGTTTTTTTTTTTTTTTGCAATAACTTAACAGTTCTTTTCTTTTTAGTTGTTGAACTAAATAGAGCAAAAAAATAAATGCAAATGTGAGATATCATCTGAGTTCTGAATGTTTTGACGTTTACTGTATATAGACAAATTATTGATAAAGTTTAGAAAATGTTTAATAAATTTTAAAATTTTTGATTCCATTTTGTAACGTTTGATAAAACATGGAACCATAACACATCAAAGACCAAGCGGCAGTCTAAGCAATTTAAAAAGAAATCTTTTATAAAAAAAAAAATAGTAGAAAATATAAAACAAATTTAAATTTCAAAGTGGATACAATACCCTTTTCTCATAACTTGTACCCTTAACCGTAATTGTACCTTAATCTGGTATATTAATTTTCACCAATTTGTATATATGCATTATAAAAGAAGAACTTTATAAGTTCCTGCAATCAATCTCTGCAAATAACTATTTTATTTGTGGTTTCACTCACTGTATACATAGTTAACATGTTTTTCAACAACCCTAAAATAAATCAAAACACTAGACCTAAATAAACATAAGTATACTTACAGCAGATATGACCAACTAGAGGCCCAAAAATCAAAATTCAAAAAAATATCCAACTACTAAATGAGAAGAATAATGTTGAAGTTGAAAAACATACTACGAAATCTTTAGTGAAGTTTTTTGACCTAAAATAAAACTGGTAGTTTAGGTTAGGCCTTCAATTTCAGGGTCTCTAGATTTATTTATTTATTGCTTTATTCTTTAAACTTATTAACACTTTTATGCCAATGTTTCATATATGTTTTCTTCATATTTTTGCTTAAAAATCTGTCATTTGGAATTAAGGACTGCACTCGAAAAAATGAGGGCATACAATTCAGCTTATAAAAAAAAAAATGAAAGCAAATTTATAAATAGTATTCTAATTTTAAATTAAAAAAAAAAATTAAGTGTTTTATTCCTTTTTAGTACAATATTTTATATTTTCTGAAATATCCTAAATAAAAGCTTTATTGTGTTTTCAGTTACTTTTTTGTTGAAATGGGTGCACTTCTTTTTAAACTCTATTTTATTTTTTACTCAGCTTTAAGTGTTCTTTAGATATTTTTTACTATGACCCCATACATATCAAATGAACTAAGTTTTGGACAGTTTAGTAAATTGGCCTTCCTTGGTACATAGCAGCAACATTTGTTTCATACCACTCAGTCACCTTTTTGTTGTAATGATCAGATGCGAGAACAGGCCAGAAAAATGAAGTTTCTTTGTGCTTCCAATGATAGAAAGGAATCTTTTCTGGAATCACTCATTTGCGTACTTTCCTGTGTTAACCGTCCCTTTTTGTTATAAATAAAGTTCTTTTTTCCCAGCTTGCAAGACCAAAAATTTGTTGAATAAGTTTGATTTTTTTTTTTAAGATATTTATCTGCTACATTTCCCATAACATCTGTGATATTGAATTCCGGATCAGAATGTTGTAAAAAGTCTGAGTGTATGTACTTTTTATCTCCCTTTTGGCAGCATTCATATTTTTTAAAAAATTAATCTCAGTAATTTTCGTTCTCTCTTTTGCTTTGATGTTTTTTCTAGCGTTCCTATTAGGATTTCTTTCTTTTACTTGGTGGACCTTTAGACCAGCTTTTTTAACTTTTCTGATAAAAAATATGGAGCATTTTAAAGAATAAGTCACATTTCAACCAGAGATGTAGAGATTTTCTCTTAAAATTCATATTATTTTGTCTGCTAACCTAAAGTCTGTAAATCAAAGTATATAATTTTCAGCTAATGTAATATATTTTTCGAAACGAGAAATTATTTTTACATTTATAAAAGGGCTAAAGAAAATCACAAAACTGAGAGATGTAAAATTTAATATAGCAATAGATGCTTGTAGAACCTTTCTCATCAAATAAATTAATAAATTAATATCATAGTCAATTGGAATTTTAGATATTCTACCAATATTGCTTTTTTTTAGTTAATTATGGAATTGTAATACCTCTTAGCCACTTTCTTTTTCATATATGGGAACAAATTTAATGTGGGATTCATGTTTGGACTCATTGCTTTAATATTCAACACCTTTTGCAATTAAACATAACTTGAATTTCAACATAACTTGAATTTTGGTTTGTTGTCCTTCATAAGCTAAGATTTATTATAACTTTCTATTAAACGAGCTTTTAAATTTTAAATGTTATTGCACATCTATGCTATTTTACAAATATACCGAATTTCCAACTACTTCGAACAAAATACAAATACACAATACGTTTGTAAGTGTCTGCATTTAAGAATATCTTTTAAATATGAAT
This sequence comes from Protocalliphora azurea, assembly GCA_932274085.1. NCBI lineage: Eukaryota > Metazoa > Arthropoda > Insecta > Diptera > Calliphoridae > Protocalliphora > Protocalliphora azurea. The sequence continues at coordinate 39,010,250 of OW026521.1, forward strand.
ATATCTTTTTTTTAATTCTAAAGGCTTTTGAAGATTTCCGCCATACTCTGTCTGGATTAGATTATATTACAATAAATATAAATTCGCCCCAGAAGTTCTTAGGCTTGTCTGCACGAATCATAGCGAATGACAATAAGTTTTCAACATTTTGCCCCAATAAGAATGTTTCTTTCCTCGTAGCTTTCAATCTGTATTTGTATTTGATCACTGTTTTTCTTGTTGTTTCTTGAAGGACAAAAATGACATACTCTTTCTGGAGTCCTTTAACAAGAGCCCCTGGTGGATATTTACAAAGTTTATTTTATTTTTCTAAGTTCAACTCTGCCGTATATTTTATGTATACGGTTACTACTAGAATTAAGCTCCAAAGTTTCGTCATTTTTAGACCGATTTAATACGATATTAAGTATCTTCCTTAATAAGGAATACATTTATGCAACATATTTAACACTTATTCCGATTTAGGGTTTTATCCTTTGCAGTTCTTTCACTTGACATACTTAATATATAATTTGAGAATTATTGGTGATATATATTATAGACTGGAACGCATATTCTTGTATTACATGATTATAAACAATACATTGAAGTCTTGGTGGCTATAAATTCATTTAAAAGTTCCAAGAATTGTTTCAAATAGCAACAAAAACGCATATTTAAAAACAATTTTTTGAAAGTTAGATTAAAGGGTAGTTTTTGTTGTTGTACTTTAATTATTACAATCATAACAAAATTTTCTTGATAAAACCCATTAAAGAAATAAACAAGACTTAGATTAAATTAAATTGGGCTTGATGAGATGAATAATATTTGAAGGAAAATAGGTCTGATTGGAAATTAACTAAAGTAAGAGTATGGTACAAGAGATAAACTGTCAGAGCTCTTATCTCTCACTCTCACTCACCAGTGTTGCCAGTTTAGCCTTTTTAAAATTAAATCTATCCTTTTTATTTTGCTTTTAGCCTTAAAATTTTCGTTTTTTGATTCTTTAAATTGCCTTAAAAATGCTAAAATTTTAGCATTTCAACAAAGAAGAAAATAATTTCTTATATACTTTTACTAATTTTATTTTTAAGGAATCATCCATTTAAGCATTTGTATCAATTCGTACAAAATATCTCACAAAAATTTTCGCCTGCGGCGCTTCATTCTCCAGATCAAATATAAGAACTCATTTTATAAATTTACTTAAATAACTATTATAACAATTTTTTAACAAAGTCCATAGACCATAGAAACTATTTATGAACAGCATTGCCGTTGAGAATTTTTAAAAAGTGTCCAAAAAAGGGCATTTAAAAAAAATAAATTTCTGTAATTTTGTACGAAATCTCCAGTCTTAAAAATCCCCGTCTAACAAATTTAAGACTGAAAGAATAGATTCACAAGTGTTTACCATTAGTTTGTTTGACAATTTATATTTTATTAATGATGATTTAGAATAAACGTTCTTCCTAGGCACTGCTATGAGCCAAAGTATTTATAACTATAAATTAATTTGTTGGAATTAATTGGTCGAAATAATTCAAAAAAACTTAGCTGTTCGTCATTTAGCACATAGTCTTAAAAAAGTCGCCATTTAGTTCCATTTTAAAAAAGGGGGCAAAAAAGTAGTAAGGTGGTTGAAAAAGAGGCAACGGTATATAAAACGGATGAAAACAAAAAATTGCCGAAAAATTTGGAAAGAAGTATTAATTATAATTCAAAAATAACAAAATCGAACAAAATCACTTGAAAACATTGATTAGCTAATTTTTCATATGAAATATTACCCAAATTTGTAAGGAAATTTTATGGGCGATTTCTCATTGGATCATTTTGCCAACAGCCGTTCTATGTTTTATTTTTAAATTTATAGTATCTTTAAAAAAAATATCAAAATTAATGAGAACAAAAAATTTTGTTCTTTTTCTGGCCTTATTTTTTTAGGTCATTTAAACCTTTTGACCTTTTTAAAATCCTATTTAGCCTCTTTTTTCTCACTTCCTGACAACACTGGAAACAACATAGACTCGAAAAAAACATTATTTTATTGCCTTTTTTATTTTTTATTATTTACAATTGTAAATTGTATTTAAATTTGAAAATTTCTAAAATGAACAATAGTTTTCCAAGATTTTGGACTCTTTGGCAGAATAGCAAATACACTAAAAAGTTTTTCGACTTTGAGATACTTCTAACACTAGATTCCTAACAGGAAAACTGAGCTGGGGATATACGATCTTAATCAAATGAAGCTACAAATTTCGGATGGAAAAATTATGACTCAAGTCAAAGGCCTTTTTAAAGAGTTTATTGGAGCACAATTTATTATCAAAACAAACAAAAGAAGTTTAAGTAAAAAATTGTCCCTGCTTCACATATAAATATGGACATCCCAGTTATTTCTTTCTGTTTTATCTTTTTATTCTAATTTGTTTTTCTATTCGATTTGTTTTAAACTAGACCCTCATACTTATTATTATAATTTCTTTTCTTTCCTTTTTTTCTTTCTTTTATTTTTCGCTCAAATGTATATCATCCTTGTTGGCATAAGAAAAACCTACATACAAATTACTAGTGTAGCAAAAGTATGAATCATCAAATAGTGTTCCCCATTCCCCATGTTTATATTTTCCCGAAGTCCCTACAGAAACTATTTTCTTCATTCCTTTCGCTTTAACTATTGTATGGATTTGTTTTATTTTTCATTGAAGTCTAATAATTCTTCCTTTTTCTATATCGTCACCTAAAATGCAAAAGGCCGTAACCACAACTTTGAATATTTTTCTTTAAAATTAATCAATCAAGTAAAATTTTTTAGTCGTTCACTTAAAGCAAACCAAGTTTTTCTTAAATGGAACAAATTTCACAACTTTTTCGTTTATTAAGCTGATGTTACGACCTTTTGTCTTTTTTTTAATATTATCTCATTTTTGAAAATATGAATGCATAGGCAATTTTTTGTGTAGATGTAATTTGAGTCTGTACTGTATAATCCAGAAAAAAAACCAACATTTGATGTTTCAGTGGTTACGACCTTCTGCATTTTAGGTGGCAATATATTCTTCACTCTCTATACCCCTTCTCTATTCTAGCAAATGAATCTCTCTTAACATTTGACGGCATAAAATCAAATAAAACACTACTCAAGCAGGGGTAAAAATATACAAACAAATAAAAACTTAACAACAACAACAAAAATGTAAAGTTTTGAAAGAGGGTTACTACTAGTCCCAGAGTACCAACAATCAAGAGGGAGCGTAGGTTTATTTTTACGGTCTTGTTTTGTATGTTGTAGTAGTTGACGAAGACAAGTGGCGACATTGTTCACTGTATTTAGGGGATGCCGTGTAGGCTAAGCGCCAGTCATCCGTTTTATTACTTGTAGTTGTTGTTTTTGTTCATGTTTCAAATAGGAGTCCACTCTAAAACATATGAATTGCATATGGTTTTGTTTTTATTTACTTTATTGCTACATTCTGCAAAAATATACATATTTGATTACAAATTTCTGGTTTGGTTTGGTTTGGTTCATGCGAGGGAAGCACATAGATTGATTAGTTTTTCCACTACACTTAAGTAATAGTCATATTAAATAATTTAGAATAACTTTAAATAGAAATCATTAGCATAGTGGAATTAAAATAACATTTTTTTTGTGCTAAAAATAGAATATTACTAGAAAAGTGTTGAAAATCTTTAAAACGAGCAATAAAGAGGAATATTGTGGAAAGTTTTAAAAAGATCGTTCAAAAATTTAATTTTTATTTTCATCAAATTCCTAATATATGCCATTTGCAAGTTTTTGTTATCATATTTGAAAATACAGTTTTTATCAATTATAAATTTTATTTTATTACTATTTATGAAGTAATGATTTTTTAGGAATCCCTCAGTCAGTGTTATCAGAAATAGGATAAATCCCTACATGTAGGTATTTTGCCGCTAAATTAGCATCGTAGTGAAAATCAGACAGATTTTTTGTTTTCTTCAAAATGTAGGTACTTTTTCTGAAAGTTCACATTTTTGAAATAAGCAGTTTAAATAAGCACAATATCCGTAAAGAGAAAAGAAAAAATTTAAAATTTTTAATTTCAAATCTTTAATATATTCATATGATTCTATAGAAATCGAAAACTCTGAAAGCATAGAAAAAAAGCTAATATTAAAAATTTTTAAACAAAGAAATTTTATCAAATAAAATATTTCGATCAGATGCGTTTTAATTTTGCGTTTTTTCAAAAAACCAATAATAGAATCAGACCCTGTTAAAGGTAGGAGAAATTTTAAGTAAATAGTTCCATCGCACACATATGGAAATACGGAACAAAATAGTGAATTTTGCAACTTTTGACGTGACTTGGTAGTTTTGAGGCCATTATATTACTATTATTAAATGACCTATATCAACATTTTATATATCGTTGAATTGGTAAATAAGTCTATTTTTATATTCTTTTAACATTTTTAAAGTATTTGCAAAATTAGTGGAGTTGTATTAAAAAAATTAAATTTTTTTGGATTTTCAGCTATTTTTGGAAAAAAAATTTATTTTTGAAAAATTACCAAAAATAGGTTATTGGAGCTATTTTATTGATTTTTTTAGGAATGAAAGCTTGATTTGTGTTTTATACATTACATAAGAAATAATATTAAAAATATTATGCTAATATGCTTTTAATATGCTTTTAAAAATAGTCGTTAAAAAAACTGACTTTTAACATAAAATCTCCACTCCTGCATTCGTTTTTGGCCGAGCGGGAAGCAGTTTAGTGTTAAATCATTCTAAATCTATGTCTATAAAAAATATGGGTACCAAATTTAAAAAAGCTCGCGTGACATTATTTTTTTTTTTATTAATCGATAAAAATGAAACTATTTTTTTAAAATTGACAATTTTCGGCCAATGCTGGATGTAGGGTGCAAACTTAAATCAATTCAAAATTTCTTTATTAACCATTTATGAAGCCTTATCTTTTGAAATTAATAAGGAAAGAATTTTTTTATTAACGGAACTTTGAGAAAAAAGTGAATGAATTGTACTATATTTTTGTAAAAAAATAGCAACTTTTCATGCCAATTTCAGAGTGCTGATTTGAATATTTTTCACGTCTAGACGAATTGAGATAATCCAAAAATTCTTTCAGCATATTATTTTGAAATATGTAGCAAATTACAGAATATTTTTAAAAAATTTTTACCTCATATATCTCCGGACTTATTCCCGAAAAACAAAAGAAAGTCGAGCCAAAAAATCAAAGATTCAAAATTCAAGCGTAAATATCTTTTTAACTGTAAGAGATAACTTAGATGAGTAAGCTTATTTTTTCTTTATCTTGCCAAGCACTTTCCAGAAATATAAAAATCTTTAAAATCGGACTTCATTTGTACAAGTTACGATTTTTTTTAACTTTTACATACTCGAGTTAGTCAACTTTGTCACCCTGTAGCTTATCTCGTGTTATCACAGGGTGACTACAAGATGATTTTTCTGAAAGCTTAGGTCTTCCTCTACAACTCTTCCATACAATTTGATCCGACTAGTAGTTTAGGAAATTCAGATTTATTACCAAAAAATTTGCGTTTGACCCCACTGTGCGTTGCCAGTAACATATTACATAGATCTTCATTTGTACAATTTCATGGACATCTTTCTCCGTGGTTATTTGGTTGTATATATTTGTGTAGTTTAATTCGCATAATCATCAAATTTTCTAACGTCAATTTGTTCATTGCTCACAAGTATATCCATAATTGTTTTAAATCTTGAAATAAGCCTTAGGTATTTTTAAAAATATCCTCTAGCAATACCGCATTCACTTCAAAAATTTTAAATTAAATTAAAAATCCTTGACCTTGGCCTTGATATAACTTCTAAGTGCTCTTTAATTATTCCTTAGATAATGCACAATATCTCCGCCAAACCATTTGGTGATTATTTGTTCTTCCGACACAAAATTGACAATATTATAATGTTATCATTCTAGTGACTCAAGTTTTAAAAGCTGGTCACTTATAGGTAGAATCTTTGTGTGAAAGCAGACATCTCTGTCATTTATTATTAATATAAATATCGCTAATGTCTGATGTCACAAAAAGAGGGCTTCTTTTAATGTTGTCGCGTAATTTTCCGTCGAAATCTATAAAGCGCTTTGGAATACCCTTACATTATTGAGAAAATCTCATATCCAAGCTCAGTGCACTATTGATATCACCTGAATTCTAAAATAAATATCTGCGTACAAACAACTTCATAAATCCCACAAGTACTGTATCATACTGTGTACCATGGGAATATCTATTAGTCCATGCGTTAATTTTTCTCTTTACCCTTTTAATCCAAACTAAGGGTGAGACGCGTTTAGAATCCATTTCAACCATAATCAATTCGTTTTTTTTACGCAATTACCAGGTATTTTGTTTCCATAAAAAACATCGTACCTTGGCACACAGACCAATCCGACATGATATCATTTGATTCGATACAGAGATTGAATGAGGAATTTCAAAAATTATGAGTAAAAATATTTTAAATTTTTTTCTTCTAACATTAACGTGGATTTGTAATTTTGGTAAGGAATATTTATGCATAATGCTCGCAAAAGTTGTCGAGGTTTAAAGTCGAAGCTTATAAAAACAATCTTACACTGAGGGAAAAATGATTTTGCAAAACCATATCGCTACTGCTAAAATGCTATTAAAGTTATTACAAAGTTTGAGAAAAAATATATTATTTTGAATAAAATTAAAATAAAACTTGTAAGAATGTTATGGTTATCCCAGCCCGACTTTTAGATACTTGACCCTACTTTATATTTCATGGTTACGAACCGATATCTACGAAATTTCTGCAACAACCGCTACCCTACCGAAATAAAATACCTATACCGAAGTAGCTCAAAATACTGATAACGCTAAAATACCGTTACCAAAATAACCGAAAATACCGTTACAGCTAAAAAAAAAACCCTTAACATAATACCATTACCCTCATCTTTTTACCTTTTTGAATAAGTTGCCAACCTTGGTCAGAACTTACGAAAGTATTATTGCTACTATGGCGTTATCGTCATAGGACATATACTTAAATATTTGACCTAGTGGTCGAACAGTTTAATACTCTATTTGGAATACCGGAGAAAAGTTAAATGAAACAAACAGTTTTACAGGCTTCCTATATGAATATGAACACTTTGCAAAAGTTTTTTTTAACGTTTTTAAAACCTAAGAACTCTATCAATGCAGTTTAAAATTAGGCGGCAGTGAATTTGTGGGCGTTTATTATTTTAATGGTCCCAGGTGTTGTTAACAATTAGAAATATCTTTTTCACATAAAAACTACGAAATGAAGAAACTGCCGCCTGAAATTTTTAACACTAAAATGTACATTTAACGCAATCCATGCTGATTATTGTTGAAGAGATGAGAATCAATTTCAGCCATCTGATTTCAATCATTACAAGATTTTAACAATTAGATGTTTGCATTAAATTCTAGGAGGATGATTCAACTGCGAAATTTACAAACAACAATTCGCTGGAAATTTGTAATCCTAAAATTTAATATTTATACTATTCGTGCTAATGATTAAGTTTAAAGGGTGATCCGAAGTATTTTTTTGTTATTTTTGAAACGCTATAAAATTAAAGGTGATTATTTATACTTTTGACCCAAATAAAAAATTAATGTTGTTATCCACTTCGGAATAATTTGCGATTTTGTCTCATAACCTCACTTTTTAATTTAGACACATTCTAATGTATATGCTACACAGAGGTTTTCAGTAAAATTGAAAATATTTGCACAATATTTTTAAGTATTGGAAATGTACTAAACTCCGATTTATTTGGAGAATAAAATTTCTTTTAATAGTTTAGTTATAGCGAAAGCATATCTTAACATCTTTAGTATCAAAACTACACTAATTGAAATTTTGGAACATATAACTCATACACTATAATGACTGATTGCCAGAAATAGGCAAATAAATTAAGTACTTGACAATCTGTGCCATCATGCAATTTTGGCTAGTTCTGGCTACATTAATTGGTACAAATTGGGGGTGATATCTCTAAATTGTGTCATTTAGAAATTATCCGTAACATATTAGCAAATAACCAACCGAAAAGTAATTTAAGTAATTTAAAAAATGATGTCCAAATATATCCTGAGACTTGAATTGCTCTAAATAACAGAAAAATTTTGACTATCGTACTCAAAATAATTTATGTGCACCAGGTTTTGCAATACTTTATAATTTATTCCTCAATTTAAAAGGCATTCAAATGATCATTTATTAGTATACAAGTGTAAACAGTTATTAAGATAATTTACTGTTATCTGTATTATAGTGATCTCGTGATTATGCTTTAGTTCGATTCAAACAAGCGAAAAACTTTTTTCATTTAACTTAATTAAATGGAACAATTTATTATTTATTAACAATTTATTGCAAATTTATTGCAAATTTCTCCCAAATGTACACACAATTATAATTGACTCCATTTTAAATAAAACAACTATAATTTTTATCCAAAATATCCAAAATATCCAAAATTTGTTTTATCCCTTCTTCCTATTTTTTTTTTTTTATAACTTAATAAATACGACTTCGACAAATATAATATTTTATATACATATTATTTGGACTTATATCAATTAGACTGTAAAAGAATTATGAAAATATATTTATTAGTTTTTGAGTTATTACATTTTGAAGATGACAAAAAGCACTTCGGACCACCCTTTAACAGAATACTAGCAATTCAAACCAACTGAATTGTATTATTCCTGGATTTTAATATTTCTAAAAATGAAAAAAAAAATAGTTAACGTTACCCTCATCTTGAATCTTATCTAGAAGAAATATTTATTTCAAAACTTTCCATAAATTTATTTTGCAATTTAAAAAAATATATTTCCATAGGGAGCATGTTTTCAAAATAAAATCCTTTATAGTTTTTCTGACGAATATTGTACATGCATACATACATATGTATAATAAAATAAATTCTATATTTCTTTTAGTTAAGACGAATAATATTCGTTATTTGTTTTTGTAGTTATGCTCGTATATACAAACATTGTAATGTTATAAAATGACGTTGGGGTCTCTTGTCTTTTGGGGGTTTTCTCGTGTTGTTATTATTTTTATTTATATGTTTCTACTTATTCCTTTACAAGAGAGAGAGATAAGGTTAAAGGGAGACAGAGAAAGAGACTGGTCGTTTATTCGTTCGGTTGTCTTTTTTGTTTATTCCTTTCATTTATAACATTTTTTATATAGTATTTTATTCTGCTTGAATGGTTGTTCTTGTCGTCGTCGGATACCGAATCAATTTTCTTCTTCTTAATGATTATTTTTGCCAGTTACACACAACTATAATTTTTAGTTTTTATTATTGTTGCTGCTTGAAATTGCATGATGACTCATTCGCATAGAACACGCACTTTTTAATGTGGCACGAGCTCAAATAAAAAACTAATATAGATTTTAACGGAGGCAGCAGACTATATACGCTTTAATTTACACACACAGTCATTTGCAGTAGTATTTGCTGATAATTTGGAGGGTTTTGCTTGGTTTTTATTACGAAATTCGCTTTAAGGATAATAATCATAATCCTTTAATTTTCGTAAGTATTCAAATATTGATTTAAGCATATACATAATGCATTTAAATCTTACACTTGAAATTTCATTTAGATTTTGCATTTGAATGTCTTATTTAAAAAGGAAACGACTAAATCATATGTGATATTAATCCAATCGTAAATCACAAAGACAGTCATATTATTTAATTCCGCTTTATAAATAAAAAAATCCAAATACTATATACCGGCTTACGCTTTGAAGAGATAAAGAGGAATGAAAATATTGTCAAAATTTAGTCCATCCTACTCTTTGCATATATGAATTGCAGTGTGACCTCAAAAGAAGTTAATAAAATGTCTCCTTGTCAAAACAGTGCAATTGTCCGTGTATGAGTATTCCATTTGCAGAGACTGAATTCATCTCTAGGTTTTAAGATAAAAATATGTAAACTCCATGTTTATCATATTTTAAGAAGTTGTCTATGAAATCTATGAACAACTGTTTACATCCTTGATTTTGTTTTTTTTTTTTTTTACATTTTAGCCAGGGGATGTTGTAAATGAGTTTGTCATGTTAAACTGAAAATGCAAAGATAATTTTAGAACCCTTGTCAAGTATTTGTCACTGCTTTCCATGTACTTGATAATAGCTTTTTCGAGCGAAAAGCTTTAGAATCGAACGAATAGGCTTTGTACTAAAAGTTTTTGTAGCGTTTTTTTTTTTTTTTTTTAATATTTAATCCAAGTTTGGGAAGGAAAAACGGGTTTTAATGTGATAGATTGATACATTCCCATGGGAATGATGGATCTATTTATCAGGCATAGAATAATTATTTAACATTAGCAAGCGACTGACCCAATCGTCTTTAAAGATCTAAGCCTTTAACGTCTCCTACAACTTCAGTGCAACAAAAAGTTTTTATAATATTTCTGGCTGAAGGGTTGAAAATGTTCTAATAACATTTCGAAGGAAATATTGACTTTTGAAAAAATCTCCGTTAGTAATTGAGAAGAAGAATAATATAGATAGAAGATATTTCGACACAATGCTCTGCTCTCTGTTCGTCTAATTGTACAATTTGCGGAAAAGAAAAAATTGCAATCGTAAATTGTCCTTGTTGTTTCTGTTTGGCGGTACCAAAGCACAGTTTGTGAACTAATATTTGTCAGCAACCGATTGGAATACATATTGTCTGTACCACGACATACTTTACACGCTTCGTTGAAACCTAAACACGGAATTCGAAGAAAAAGCATTGATTTATGCCACCTGGCTTTTATCATTTCAGAATTTTAATAATGAGATTTCTTAAATCGTTTTCGGGGCATTTTTTTCTCAGAGTGGAAAAGGACCATTATTAAAGTTTGTCAGATCGTCCTGGTGATTTAGCAGTAATACCTTTCAACCCTACAACCAAACTAATACGAAAATGATTCGAATTGATATTACTTAGAAGAAAAATTTTATTATCACAATAGTCATATTCGTATTACAGAAGTTTCCCCCATCGGAAGAGATTGTGCGCCACTGGCTATAAATCTAAGCAATAAGAATTCAATAAGCGTGGAAGAAAATAAACGAGTATCAGGAACAAATTCCCTTATTCCATAAGAAAACTTTTCATTATAATGTCTATAGAACAGTGTTATACAACCTGCACTGTAACGGTGCTTAGCGATTAAATATAGTGAATACCACACTTTCACCATATGCGACTTAGTCCTCTAGACTTTGAAGCACCGGCCCATGACAGTTGTACTCTATTATCGGCTGGATATAGGTGGCAGGTATCAGATGAAGTGAAGTAAACACTGTTTCAAAAAACCAAGGCATTTGAGCACCTCTTTTGACACTTGAAAAACGTATTGTGTCTAATGGACATCACATTGTATTCTCATGCACAGAGCTTCCAATTCCTTATAATTTATATCATCCATAAATACAGATGATACAATATAATCCGTCACGCGTATTATGTTAACAAATTATAAGATTACGGTTAAACGTGTCATTCATATTTTGCACACACTGCCCCAATCTCCCACAAGGTTGGTTGGAATGGCAAATATTGTCCTGCGCTATACTTGAATTATTCTTGAACTCGTTTGATGAGACCCCATGCATAACAAACAACTCGTATAGTGTGATGTCATAGAAAGTTCTACATGAATCGAGAGAGATTATTAACCCCAAAAGCATCAGCTACTTTCTATCGAACGCCTTGAAAATATCTAAAACCAACACTCTGATTTCGTCGAAAGAATATATGGAACGACGTAATTTTTCCAGTGGCATTTAATTCAAATTTTTAATTTTTGAAAGCTTTAAATCTATAAATATTTTATGGTGTACAGATTACCAATACTTCACTAAATAAATTGACATTTTTACTTTTGCTTTGCTCTCAATATTCGCGCAGCTGAAAGCGGTTAAATATAGCAAATGTTTCAGCAAGCGCCTATTTATTCAGTGAGAGTTTTTGGTAATTTTTAACGAAAGTGATTATCAATTTTAAAAACTATAGTTTTTTTCGAAAATGTAAGGTATGTATTAATTAAGGAATGTATGTTTGTAACTCATGTTTATCTAGTTTATTAAAAATTTTGTTATTCAATCGGATGCGGCCCAATTCTTGTTTCGTTTATTAACTTCGATTACTTTTGTTGTAAAATGTCCAAAGTGATCTGCTCGTTTTTTAAATCACTTTTTATAAACAGTTAATGTTCCCAAACGCACCCATAGTGAACAAAGTACAGGTCGCTATTTTAGAGATATCTTAATGAAATTTGCCATAAATAATTATTTTGGTACAAGAACAAAGCATATTGAAATTGGTTATGATCGCATCATTATTTCACCTAGCCCCCGTACAAATGCCCCCCCCCAAATAGAAGTTCAACGCTCATAAATTCCTATAGTATACAAATATTTTAATAAAACTCGGCACAAATAATTATTATTATTATTATTATTATTATTATTATTATTATTATCATTATTATTATTATTATTATTATTATTATTATTATTATTATTATTATTATTATTATTAACATGATGATGATGATGATGATGATGATTATTATTATTATTATTATTATTATTATTATTATTATTATTGTTATTATTATTATTATTATTATTATTATTATTATTATGATGATTATTATTATTATTATTGTGAGTGAGAAATTTTATGAGTATCGTTCCATAATTATATAGCTCCCATATAAGACCTACTTTCGGAAATCACTCTAAAGTGCATATATGATAGCATCAACATAATATTATGACTCATATATATTAAAAGGTGTGTAAAATATAGGCGTGGCACCCAAAACGTCTAGCATATCTTATAATAAATCCAATTATGTGTACTATAAGCAGCCAAATGTGTTATATTGCTTCATTAGTTACACAAAAAATAACTGTTTTGAAAAGAAATTAGTCGTAAAATGTGGGCGTGGCATTCGATCAAGCTCTAGCAAAGCACAAATTGTGTGAAAATTAGTTATTTAAGCAATTCAATACAAAAATGAACACTAGACTTTGTTATTTTCCAGTTACGAATTTAATGCCGCTAGAACGGAACTTCGACCACTGTGTGCCGGTCGTCTAATAAATTGTTGGACTCCAAATATTTAACAAGATAATAGTTTACCATGCTCTAAAGAAGTTCACTAAAAGCCTTACTATCCATCTCTGTCATATTTGTTTGTATTTGCACTACTATATTTCTCTATGTGTTCTCGTATAGTTTGTTGGGAGCCAAGGCGAATTCAAACAGGTGATCTCACTTAATCAACAGATAACTTTTTTAGTTCCATATAAGCAGAATTTTTGCTTACCCGCTGAAGTGTTAAACACCATGTATAAATTTTTGAATTCGCCGTATTGTAGTTTTTGTAGGACTGCTGCCACCTGTTTCATTTCGCCAGGGTTGTGAGCCAATAAATTTGATTTTTTTTTCTGAATACAAAAGAAGAAAACAGCTTTAAATAGTTTTTTTTTTCTTCTCATTTTGCTTATTTTCCTTAATTTTCCGTTTTTACAAATGTCTTTGTATAAGTGACAGTGTGTGGATGCATGTAACGTATTTAATTTCGAGTTTTTTTTCGTAAATACACATCCTTACAAACAATCTTTAAGGATTATTTTCATTGTTTGTTTTATTTGAATTCATTTGAACTTATTTCAGATGATTTTATTACGATTCTTATTAGTATTTCTCGTGAATTAATGTAATCTTATTTATTCGCACTCATAATGGGGAGGGGAATGAGAATAACAATTTGAAAGAGTGTACGTATGAGCAAATCCCATATGTTTATGTGTGTATTTGAATTTGGGAAAAAAAATCATAGATCAAATGTTAGTTGCACAATATGTTAAAGTTGTTTGCACTTTTTTTAAGTTCTTTTAACGTTTCAAAAACTTTTTTTTTTAATTTTTGTTAAAATTTTGCAAACTTTTTAGTTTTGTTTAAAAAAAATATTTATTTTATAATCTGAAGGCACTTGAAAACTTGCAAAATTGTTCAACGAATAAAAGGCTTTGTGCTATAATTCTGTCACGTTTATCAAATTATTTACGAGAAAGCTTTTCTACCAGCCTATACAAGTTATTTGGGAAAAATAATTACTTTGTGAAAATCTCAAAATTTAATGGAAAATATTAAAAATTCTAAAAAAAATAAAATTAAGAAACACTTTAAGAATTTCTTAGTGTCTCCTTCAAAATAACACCAATTTAAGAGTGTAAATCTATAGTATTTTGTTGATTAATTCACGTCGAATATAATGAAATTCACAGAAATTTAGTGTCTATAAACAACGTTTCCCTTTAGATGATAAACCATCATTTTTTTGTTGCAATTCCAAATTCAATGGCTCCAGGAGAAACTTCTATATAGTCCAAAGTATATTAAAAATATCAAATTTATGTGGAAGCGATTCTTTAATACTGGAAACTTTATAATATTTTTTCGAAAATATTTGAAGTAACTATTGAGAAATATTGCAGGTTCAATCAAATATATCAGGTTCAATGATGCATGTGCGGATGATTGAATTAGACGCAAAAGATGTATACAGCAAAAATTATCGACAAATCAAGATTCACAATCTATATTCTCTTATATACGATGCATTTATCATCATTTATCATTTAGAAAAGTTAAAATGCATTAAAAAAAAAGTCGGTCAAGCCCGACTATATAAAAAAACCCCCCCACCATTGTGCAAGACCATTAAAATTCGTGGATGGGTCTTATATTAGACATATGGAGAATTGTGGACCGACACTTTTATTAAGCGTAAAATAAAATATACGAATACAGAATATTACGTTAATACTAACATTTATATGAATTTATGCACTTCAGGGTGATTCCCTAAAGTGGGCTTATGTGGGAGCTATGGAGCGATCCTTACAAAATTTGTCACTATGATTTCTACGTATATAAAACTTATTTGTGTCAAATATAAACCTGATAATAACATGTGTATGTGATTTAGGTACGTTAAATTGATTTTTGGATGAATTTATGCACTTCAGGGTGATTCCTAAAGTGTGCTTATATGGAAGATATGGTCAATTATGGACCGATCTTTATGAAATTTGGCACAAAAATACGAAAACTTATACAAAATTTCCTTACACCGAATTTCATTAAAATATTGCTATATTTAAGACATTTATGATCGTTAAACCCCTATTCCGGGAGGACCTTTGTATGGGGGCTTCGTCCTTGTGTTAAAGTCCAAAATTAGTGCCAAATTTCATTGAATTATCTTCAAAACTGCGACCTGTACTTTGTGCACAAGGTTTACATGGACAGCCAGCCAGGCGGACGGATGGACATCATTAGATCGACTCAAAAAGTGATTCTGAGTCGATTGGTATACTATAAAGTGGGTGTTGGATAATTTTTTTCTGTGCGTTACAAATATCAGCACAAACGCATTATACCCCAACCACCTATGGTGATGTGGGGTATAAAAATAATAATATAATTCAGAATTTTTGTTCGCAACATTCTCGTTAACCGCAAATCCCTTGATTTGAAGCCAATAATGGATAGTTTGTTGCAAAAATAACACAAGATTGGAACTCAGATATTTTAAAACTTAATTTGCTTTATTTGATTTTTCGATTTTTCACTTAAAAGTCAGGTGGTACGAGTAACGAGCAAGGATAGCTAATACAATAAAAATTGTAATAAAAAATAATAAAAGTCACAAGGATTTTGGAACGAGGGCACGATGATTTCCTACTGTTGGACTCTAATACGCAAAACAGATCCCAGAAAAGGAACATTTCAATAATTGCGGTTTATCACTTTTTATTGTATAAATTGGTTAACATATCTCTAATATAGTAAAAAACATTTTTATTGATATCTCAAAAACCTGAATTCAGCGACCTAAATAAGTTTAGAAACCGCTTTTGGTTGCTCGAAAAAATGTTACTCGGGAAGTTCTCTACAATGAGCTCTATGTGAAACAAATGTACTACTTCAAAAAGGGTATATTAAGTCATAGTGCTAAGGTGCAAAAAAGTTCTGTACGAACAGCTTTTTTATATTTGTTAGTTCTTCAATTCCTATTTTTTTAAAGAAGAATGATAAAATATTCACAGACCCGGTTAATACAGCTAACCTCTTGGCTATGTTATTTGCAAATAACTGTAGATCCTAACATAAACAAGTCTCCTGAATCAGATGGCATACCAGCATTAATCTTGAAGCAGTGCTCTTCGACGATAGCATGTCCATTAGCAAATAGAAGATTGCTAATGTAACGCCAATTCCTAATAAGGGAGAGCCTAACAACCTTGAAAAATTATCGACCAATAAATATGTGGTTAATTACCATCTTGTAAAACATTTAGAGTCCAAGAATTTAAAATTCTCTTGGTTCTCAGAAATTACACTAAATTAGTTATTATAGACAAATTCAGATTAAAATAAATAATTTTTCATTGTTTTCCTTAAAATTTCAAATATTTCAGATTTTGACCTTTGGCCCTCATATTTTAAAGGTTATGTTTGTACAAATTTGTTAAAAACTTCAGAAGATATATTCTGAGGAATGGTTTATCCTTTTTTGAAATATTTTTTTTATTCTGAATATTAGTATAAAAAAGTTTACTTTATAACTGAAAAATGAAAAATTTGTCTGTAAATTTCATACACAAGTGGTCGAAAACACATTAATGGTTGAGGGAATTTCTAATAGCTTTCAACGATTTTTTTCAAAGATTTTAATTACTTTTATCTTGTTTGATAGATAATTAGCTCTATATTACGATTCGTTTACATTAAAAAAGATGTTATAATCGGCAAACTTCAGGTTCAATCCAGGACGTGTTAGCGACATCCGACCACTCTAATATTTTACACACTACTTTTTTACATCAAAAGCAACAATCCTAAGGAAAGTTACGGTAGAAAGTCGGGTGTTTTGGAGCAGTCTAATGTTGTACATTGAATTATTGAGGAAGTTGCAAGTATAATTTTTTCTAATTAAATTAGGCAACTTGTTCCCGATACTCGTTTATTTCAATGCAATACACTTTATCCAGAAGAGCACATTCATTTGTTGGCGATCGACGTTTATATTATAAGGAACATTCATTTTTTAGTCATTCAGCTCAAATGTGGTACAAACTCGTTCTTCCTCCGTCCTCCTTTCCATAACCTATTTTCCTAATACCAACAAAATAAGTATGGACCATTACCTGAATGCTGTTTCATTGAAAAAAACAGTAGAATTGATGGCTTTCGCATGAATATCTTTTTGAATGATATTCTTTAACTTTTTGATATTTAAAATTTAAGTTCATTAATTTTAATCCATGCCACATCGGCTCTGAATTTTAAAAATTAATTTCGTTGATATATCCATTAAACAAACCTCATAGAAAATTCACCAACAAATCCCAGCGCCTTTATAGGGCGAGAAAGGGAGGTAAAAGTAAAAAAGGCACTTGTGGTGTGATGTTATATTAATGTTGTGCATTTTAAAGAAACATATCGGAAAGGATCTGCTGCTGGGTGACTGATCATCTAAAAATCTTGCACTATTGCACGTTTGAAGAATTCACCAGGTTCAATTCCGTTAAAAGTTTCGATGCGCTGATAGGCTTTGCAACTTATGTTTGTGTATAAAGCCTGAAAATTGTAAAATGTTTGTAAACATTTTTCAAATGAATGAACTATTCCTTTGTTAGCACAAATTTATCAACCTGCTGATCTAGCAATTTATAAATAAATAAAAAGATATATGATGTAGATGAATAATTTCAGAAAAATAATAAGAGTTGTTTAAGCATTTAAAAAAATAAAAAATATTAGTTGCTAGCTGTATGAGTAGTTAACAAATACATATTGTTTTTTTTTTTCTTCTTTTTAATGAAAATTTATTATAATAAAAATTTTATTGCCAACAACCCTTTGATAAGTATAATTAAACTTTTTTTAAAATAAGTATGATTTTTAATACAATATTATTTAAATTAGATTAAAAGTTTCAATATCAATTCAATAATTATTGAATCAATTACTCTAAGAATTAATTCCATATAAAATACACAACCATTCGAATCAATTAAATTTTGTTTAAATTGAATCCTTTACAAATTATTAAATTAAATTAATTTAAAGTAATAAGAAATAAATAGTGTGAACCAACAAATTTTCTTTAATTCAATTAATTACAAAAAAGCTTTTATTCTTTTTTAAATTCCTACGAAATTAAAAAATATGAATACAAGCAAAATCTTTTCAGATTGAATTATTTCAAAATGTCAAATCATTTTTTATAAGTACATATGTATAAAGTATTACAATTATTTTAAATTTTATTACTTTCAAAATTAATTAAAACCAAACTTCTTTTTACGTTGAAATCAAAGTATTAATTCCGAAAGTACTAATTCTTAAATTTAATTTTCAAAATCAAATGAAATTTGATATTCTAGTTATTCCTTAAAAATATTCATAAAAATTTAATTCATAAACTTAAATTCTTTGTACTTCACATATGTTGAATTAATTCTATAAAGAATTTATTTCTTAAAGACTTATATAAATTTTCTTTAATTCAAATCTATTACAAATTAGTTTTAGAAAATATTTCCTAATTCATTTTGTAAAAGATTTAAAAACAAAAAATAAAATATAAAAAATTGAATGAAAGAAAAATATGTTTATTCAATTTGAAGAAGAGTTGAATTTGAATGCACAAAGAAATTTATGGAAGATAAAAAATACTTTCAATTATTGGAGTTCTCAAAATTTAAATTTTCCAATATTTTTTCTAAATATATAACAATTTATCGGTTTTCCTTTATTTTTCTTATTGTATTAATTAATTGGGTAATCAAAAATAAATAAAAATTAGTGATTACTTGATTAATTGAATATAAACATTTTTTAATAGATTGAATTTCAATTAATAAAATAACTGAATTTGATTTTTTTCATTATTGAAATATACTTTTAGATTTTTCTGTTCAGAATTTTAATTTAATATATACACAGAAAAAAAAATATGGTTAAATAAATAAAAATTATTCCAATTATTATTTTTTTTAATTATATCAATTACTCGAGTGCTCAAAATTTAAATTTTCTGATATTTTTACTAAAAATAAAATTATTTATGAGATTTCAGTTAGTTTTCTTATTGTATAAATTAATTGGATAATTAAAAACAAATAAAATTAAACGATAATTTGAGTAATATAAAATTTTTTAATAGGTTTGATTTCAATTAATAAAATAATTAAATATGATTTTTCCTAATTGAAAAATAAATATTTTTTTATAGAACTTCGAAAACATTGTTTTTGAGCAATTTATTTAGTTATAAAATTTCCTATTAATATTTTACTTGAAAATATTTTTAAAACATTTTTTCTATGTATGAATTTTTCGTTATTGTTATATAATTTTTGATTTCTCTGCATAGAATTTTAATTTAATTATAAGAAAATTTCATCTTTGAGAAATTTATTCAAGTATAAAAATAAGTGGAATCATTTTTAATTTTTTATTAATATTTTAATCGAAAAATATTAGAAAATATTTTTTCTGAGAGAACTCAAATATAAAAATGTTTAAACGATGATACAATTACCAAAGGTAGAATCAATGAAAAATTTATTCTCAATTAAAAAAAGGTAGAATTTTAAATACAGAAAAAAACATATTTTAAATTTAAAGCAAAAAATTTGTTTAAGAATTTTATTTATTATTTTTTTTTTTTTTTTTTTTAATTTTATCAAAAACAAAGAATATCTAGTAATATGTTGTGTATTAAAGTCCATTTGAACAAACACGCGTATGGAGTGTTCATAAAACGACAACAAAATGGAGTTCGGTCTTTCAAGAAGCATTTCAATTTACAAATATAAACAAAACATTTCAAATTTTTCATTAGTATTTTCTATTTTTTATTTGTCATTTTTACTTGGCAAGTATTGAAATTTACTACTCCTCTAGTGACTCTGCCTTATGTAATTATATTATGTTTTTAACTTGGAATATGATTAAAAAATTTCAATATTTAAATAATTTTATATTTAAATTAAATTCGGATTCAAGCAAAATTTTATAATTTATTGCATTTTTTAAATTTGTATGTTCATTGGGTATAATTGTTTTATTAATTTAAAAACATTTTTTTATCTAAACAAAATGTTGGTTAAAGTTCGAATATTCGAAGTAATATAGAATATAATATATTTTACTTATTAGACAATTAATTTGAAATAGATATTTTAAATATGAAACCAAAATAGGTACTATTAAAGTTAAATTAAAAAAAAAAAAATTATTTACAGTAGTCGTTACTGAAGTTAATATTATTAAATCTAGTAAATAATAAACTAAATTATTATTACTTCATTGAATAATCCTACAAAACTTATCAGTACTAAATGGTTATCTAAATTTCAAGTTCAATGATACAAAAAAAAAAGAACAACGAAAAAACTATACAAACAATACAAATCAAGAGTTAAGTTCATTTATAAATGTTTATTTGTTTATTAGTCATCTTTTTTAATGATGATGATGACGGCAACGAATGCGATGATGACAGTAATCAAAAGATTCACATGTAGTTTTATAAATGATAATTATCATAATCACGATGTTTGATATAATGACGTTTGTTATTTTAAAACAAATTGCAATAAATTGTGATAAATCATTTGGAATTTGTTTAGAATAAATAACAAAATCCAACTTCGATAGGAGTCCTTTAAGAAATATGTGGAGACCCCCAACATCCAAAGGTAGGGAGTTGAAGGAAAAAGAACAAGAGCAAACCACTTGCAGTGGAATGTGGAATGCATCTGTGAAACTTAAGGAAAATTGATTTTTCACCAATGATTATAAAAAAATTTTTCACTTACAAAACCTTTAGCTGAAAATTTAAAATGTTTTAAACAAAAACTTACCTTGGCTGAACGGAACGACTTTTATTAAAATAATTTAGCGTTTTGTTAAACGCTAAATGGGCCGACACTTCAAATAAAATTTAAAAAAATTTAGTTACCACGAATTAATAATTTTTCTTATTTGAATTTTCTTGTTTCTATTAAATTTTTATGGTTTTTTTCACCAAATTTCTTTCAAGGTTCACTGCACTTTTTGGAAAAAAAAACACTTTTAATTACGCTTGTTGTTTTAATGAATTGCTATTAATTAATGAATTTTTGGTAAAATTTAATTGATTTTTTGGTTTTTCTTTAATTCGTTTTAAAGTGAATAAAAAATTATTTTTTAATTCGTTTATGGAATTTTTTATTCGTTTAGAACCGTTTGTATGTGACCGTATACCGTTTTCACAGACGAGCAACGTAGTTCTGCCAAAGTATTGTGTATTTGGAATACGTATCCTTTTGATTCGAGTTCAGCTTTTCTTGTGGAATTTAAGAAAATTCATGAAAATATACATTTTGCGCATTATTCTTTCATTGTAACCATGATTTCCATGACAGTGCCTTCTCCCTACATAGTACATTTATACATGTTTTTTTTTTTTTTTTTTTTTGTATTAATCCAAGAGGATTGTAACAAGTGCGTATGTCTGTCAGTATGTTAAATTTCCACTATAATCCAAACATTATTATTGTTTTAAATTGCGCAAGTCCTTGATTATTGGAATTAGAAAATATTTGTTATTCCTTTATGGAAAATTTCCCCCATTTGAATAAAAAACAAACAAAAAACAAGAAAAACAAAAACGACTAAACGAACCAAACTGTATTGGGGATAAACAGCTGATTTTTGTTATCTTTGTTTTGTTTTGATATTGTTTTGTTTTTGTTGTCTTCTTTCACTGTTGGGGTAACAGAAGAGTGCTGCCAGATGGAAAAATTTTTATGGAGAGTAGATAAACAGAGAAGCCAATTGAATGGAATTGTTTTAAATGTCATTAATTAGGGCTATAGAAATTTTAACTAATTTATGGATTTAAATATTTATTGATGTAGCTGTCTATTCAGAAATTTTATCTCCATTTTTTGTTGAGGATATCAATGGGGAAAATTCCAATTTATCAACTAAGAATGTACCAAACTTCAAAAAGTTTCAATTTACAAAAATAATAGTAGTAAGTAATAATTGTTATGAGAATTTACTTAAAAGTATTACAACAATTAAAATCTAAATAATTAATAAGGAAACTACTAATATCACAGTGTTAAGGAAAAGTTGTCAAAAAAAAACCTTGTACATACTTAAACGTTATAAGAAATTTTAAAAACAACCATCAATTATAACTCTTTAAGTAAAAAGGAGTCTTAGTGATTGTTTAGCAAATTTCTTATTATTTCATATGTAGACGTTCTGCATTTTTCATTAAATGACAGAGTCAGTTCCCTTGCAAATGAATTAAACATTTTATGCTTAAAGTTTCTATGCAGTAGATCAGTAGAATATCTGGGGTGTAGGTTATGAATTATTTTCAGATTTTTATTTTGTATTATCTGTAATTTTCTTGTGTAAGTTTTAGCAGCTTTATTAAATCAGACTTGGTATCCGTAGGTCATAATTGGTCACATTTTGTAAATAAGGATCTTGTTTTTTAAATTAAGTTTAGATCTTCTGTTAAGTAAGGGGTAAGTGCACGGCCACATTTAATTGCTTTACCACAAATATACTGTATGTGTTGTTTAAATGATAGTTTTATATCTAAGATAATACCTAGATATTTGATACTATCCTGCAGAGGTCTATAGCTAGACGTAATAATAATAATAATAATAATAATAATAATAATAACAACAACAACAACAACAACAATAATAATAATAATAATAACAACAACAATAATAATAATAATGATAATAATAATAATAATAATAATAATAATAATAATAACAACAATAATAATAATAATAAAAACAATAAAAAAATCTTCAAAAATTGTTCATTATTAATAAAATGATAATTTGACAAAAAAGTAACAATTTACGAAAAGTGCAAAATAAACAATTACATTAATTTGTATTAAATTAAAATAAAACGAAATTTCCAAAAAGTCCAAATTGTCGTAAGTCAAGATCATATAAATACTTGGTTTTTATATAATTTTGATAATAATTCAGTAATACTTTTACTTGCGATTAAAGTAATGTAAAAAGTTTTGCCAGTTCGCTCCTAAAGTTATGGGCCTCTAAAATTTTGATACATTTTTCTGAATATATTTATTAACACATATGCTATTTATAACGTGTAATCATATTCATTAAGAGGAAAGTTGGATTTTTATTGATATACCAGCACTTCCAAAATTTTTTGATTTCAGCAAATCTAGTATTCGGATTCGGAGGAGAAAATCCTTGAGTCCGGCCGAAGACCGTGTACACAGAAAAAACTTTATTTCCAAGTAGTTATTATTTTTAAAAATTTATCAATTTCATGTAAAAGTTCAAAAAATGTACCAATTTTCTAAAAAGTGCCAAGTAAGAAAGATACAGTCGTTCAAGCCCGACCATATGATACCCCACACCATTGTGTCCATCAAAATTCGTGTGGACCGATGCTAAGTGCAAAATAAAATATACGAATATAGAATATTACGTTAATAGTATCATTTATATGAAATTATGCACTTTAGGGTGATTCCCTAAAGTGGGTTTAAATGGCGGTTATAGTAAATTATAGAGCGATCCTCAAAAAATTTGTCATTGTGATTTTTACTTATATAAAACTTGTTTGTGTTGAATATAAACTTGATACTAATTTGTGTATGTGATTTATGCACCTTAAAGTAATATTCGGAAGAGGGTTTTATATGGTAGGTATGGTCAATTATTAATCGATATACAAAACTTCCTTATATCGAATTTCATTAAAATATTTCTATACATAAGGCATTTATGATCGTTAAACCCCTATTCGGGGAGGACATTTGTATGGGGGCTAGGTGAAATAATGAACCGATCATAACCAACTTCATTAGGCTTCGTACTTGTATCATGAAGGTCCCACGTGCCAAATTTCATTGAATTATCTTTAAAAGTGCGACCTATGCTTTGTGCACAAGGTTTACATGGACAGTCAGCCAGCCAGACGGACATAGTTAGATCGACTCAAAAAGTGATTCTAAGTCGATTGGTATATTTTAAGGTGGGTGTTTTCTGTGCGTTACAAACATCAGCACAAACGCATAATAAAAATATTAATTTAATTTCATTTGTAAAATGATGTATCGATTTTCAAAAAATTAATTAATTTTAAAAAAGTGCATAAAAAAATATAAACCCTACAAGAAACTAATACCACAAGGCAAAATGTCCCGGTGCACGAAAGGAAAACTTTAGATTTATTTCAGTAAAGGAAATAACGGCTTGCTATGCAGAAGTCTACAATAACGGTAAAAATAATTCCAATAAGTTTGAATTTAAACTTATCATTAAAAAAATTTTCCCCTTAATTCATCCCATAAACCATTATTTCCATAAAAATCGTCTGGCAACAATATAAATTCGCTTCAGGCACTCACACAGAACTGATATCGCCAACACACAAAACGGTTTTTCGGAAAAATATTCACATAGCGCGAAAAAATCCAACAACATTTTATATTTTTTAGTCTTTTATAAAGACAACACTAAATTATTTTACGGTTATTAATTCACAGTTTTAAATGTTTTACAAATTGTTCGGTTGTGTTATTTTTTAATAAACAACGCCTGCGCTGTTAAAATTTATTTACTGGCATCGGCGAAACGTTTAGAGATATCATTCCAATTGGCAATATCCCAAATGGCTTCAACGTAAGAGGGGCGCAAATTTTTGTATTGCAAATAGTAGGCATGTTCCCAAACATCAATACCAAACAAAGGAATCAAACCTGTAAAACAAACAATGAATTTGTGTGAGGATGAATTATAGGTAAGTTTTTTCTTTTTTTTTTAACAATTACCTGTGCTAGCCTCCAAGGGATCTTGGTTGGGCATACCAACAATTTGCAATTTTTGGGTCTTCTTGTTGTAACCCAACCAACCCCAACCAGAGCCTTGTACAGCCACAGTTAAGGCAGTCATTTCTTTTTTGAATTGATCGAAACCCTTGAATTGTTCCTCAATGGCTTTCTTCAATTCAGCCGAGGGTTGGGTCTTTTCGGGTGTAAGATTTTGCCAGAAAATGGAATGGTTAATATGACCACCACCATTGAAACGCAAAGCGGGAGCTAAGCTAATAATCTTGGTGACATCATTTTTGGATTTAGCATCAGCCAATTGTTCTTCCGCAGCATTCAAATTGTTGACGTAGGTCTGGTGATGTTTGGTGTGATGCAATTCCATAATCTCACGGCAGACAATGGGTTCCAAGGCAGCATAGTCGTAGGGCAATTGGGGTAAAGTGTGTTTACCGCGTACGGCAGTTCTAGAAAATTCATAATTTGTTACTAGTTGTTCATGCAAATGTGTGTTTTTTAAATATATATATTGTTGACCTAGGGCTTTTTATATAATCATTTTAGCTGTTTGCAAAATTTTCTTAATTTAATTATTTTTTCTTTGTTTTCTTACTTGACTACATTGCTGACATTACGGCTGAGAGCAAACATTTTGATGCTGTTTATCAAGTTAACCGATAATCTTCAACAAATTCAGGTAAAAATCTGTAGCAAATTAATCGTTATCTCCAAGCTATTGTAGAACCCCTTCGTTTTTTCTCTACTTACCTCTTCGGTGCAAATTTTATTTTGCCGGAGTTAAAAAGAAAATGTCAAAAATGCTAAAAGTGGGCGGTTTTACACGGACGATGTCTTGATGTTGCCATATTGTGGATATTGTTTTAATGAAAATAACGAAAAAGGGTTTTGATGATTTCTATTTTACATTTAGAGTTGTAACATTCTGGAATAAATTTATTTTTGTGAATTAATGTAACAAATGATAGGACCTTTTTCAAGAACTACAAAAACAATAGCCGTTTTGTTCAGCTTTAAGTTTAAAATATTTAAGTTACTGCTTGTTGTATTTTGAAAACAACTGTTGTAAGAGTGTCACTATCATTTTGGCTTTGTTGAAATGAGCTCAGTTCTACATTTGAAGAATAATTTATAGTGTAATAAGAAAGTGAGCTCGTAAGCTCAGCTGATTTACAATTTTTTCATGTACATACCGCGCGAAACTGTCAAATTGTTTTTTATTCGTATGTAATTTTTTTGCCGCATTAGTTTACTCTTTTTCACTTTCTCACTTTTTTGTTCTTTGCATTTTTACATTAAGTGCAGTGGTTTTACACTAACGAAATACAAGCAATTGCTTTTGTGGATATGCGGTCACTTTATAATTACATTATGGAATAAATGTTAAAATAAACTTTACCTAGTGTCTACATTAGGCAAATTTATAGTAAAACAAACGTCAAAATCAGTGCGAATATATACAAGGTAACCTTAGTTAAACAGTTGATTATTATTTTGGTTGTTACAGTTGTCAAACTGCATATATAAAAAACAATAATGAATACGCCATATTGTTGTTTTTGTGCAACTGTTGCCACCTTCGCACTGATTTTGACATTTGTTTTGATAAAAATTTACCTAATGTAGACACTAGGTAAAAAAAGAAAGAAATATATATATTTGATCGAGCCCGACTATATGATACACCATTGTGGATCGATACTTGAATTAAGCCTAGCGTATATTTATGTATACATATGAAACATATGTATGTATTATATTGTATTATATTATATTATATTATATTATATTATATTATATTATATTATATTATATTATATTATATTATATTATATTATATTATATTATATTATATTATATTATATTATATTATATTATATTATATTATATTATATTATATTATTATATTAAATTATATTATTTATGCACTTCAGCGTGATTTCCGAAGTGGACCTTATATGTGAGCTATGGTAAATACTAACACTTTTAAGGAATTTATGCCCGTTAAATCGATTTTCTAAAGAGAGGTTTATACGGGATCGATGGTCAGTTGTGAACCGATCATGAAACACAGATTGATACTTATTAAAAACGTATATATACCAACTTTTTTTTTTAAATTGCTATATTTGAGGAATTTATTACACTCCTATTCCGGGAGGACATTTGTACGGGGACCAGGTGAAATAATGGACCGATCACAATAGATTTAAATAGGCTTCGTCCTTGAATCAGGAAACCAGTGTTTCATTAAATTATATTAAAAATTACAGGGTTTACATGGGCGGACAGACGGACGGACATTCGTTAAATCAACTCGACTCTAAGCCGGTTGGTATAAATTAAGGTTTTTTTTTGTTTTTACAAATATCAGCACAAACGCTTAATACAAATCCCATTTGTTTCTGTAAAACGTGTTATATATCAATATATCGGGTAAGCGCCCAAGAACTTTTTTCTTGTTTAGATTTTAGATTTTTCATAGCTAGCCATATTGAGTAATTCGAATAAGAGATTACATCTTGGTTTTCCAGATATTTAGTCAGTGATTGAGTTTTTTGATACTCTACTAGCTTATGACATTTTTGTCATTCCCTTAGCTTCGACTTGAGTTGTGGGATCTGTTGTCGCTATCTTCAAACTCTTCTTTGTTACACAACAAATTGTATTATATCTGTTTTGTTAGGGGGTTAGTGCATCATGTTCAGTAGCAAATTTTAGTCCTTTTTTCAAATTTTTTGAGAAATTGTGTTTTAATGTATTTTCTTTATTTTAATTAGTTTATTCTCGTGCTTGATTACCAGTGGAGGATACAATTCGCGGGGCTCAATAGAGTAACAAAAGTAGGTGAATGATCAGAAGATAATTCATCTTGAATTAATTCTAATGAAAAATTGGGTACAACTGTAGAATCGGTATTTTATTTAGATCAGTAGTTGTATATGGTTCTCAACTCGAAATCACATTCAAACTCATTTTAAAAAATGTCTTAAACAAAACTCGACCTTTCGGGTTAATCAGTTCTGATCTCCATAATGTATGCTTAGCATCGCCAGCTGAAAGAAACGGTGGCGTAATGATTTATAAAATGTTTCATATTGATTTTCTGAAATTAAAAATTTAGTGGTCGAGTATATCGATAAATTCCTTTCTGTGAACAATGTGGTATCTAGAAGACCTGGGAATGTAATCAGTCCTTCATCTTTTATATAAAATGAACGGAATCAGACACAGCTTCCACTTACTAGACCTATTAGATCTTAAAGCCGAAAGAAGGTTAGATCAAGTCTTCCATCTTATTAGTATCTTGATTTAATAATCATCTTCTTAGCGAATCGATTACGATCGAAGCTACTATGTTAATCATCAAAGCAAACCAAATGTATATATTATAAGAAAGTTTTCTGTGGACCCCTTGAATGATGCTAGGATTTCCCATTTGATAACCGTTAAATTAAGCAACATACTGCAATTCTATCAACTTAAGAAATAAAACGAATTATAGAAAAAAAAAACCAGGCTTATTTACGTTACAACAAATTTAACTATTCAAAAAACAGTAGGGATTCTTTCTCTCAATTGTATCCCTTAAATGTCAAATTCTGCCCATTGAAACAATAACAAAGATGAAATAAAAAATGGAAACAAAACACACAAAGAGAGAAAGTTGTTTTTCTATGTTGCAAACAGCAACATCATTCGCCCATATAATGCCAAATATCGGTCGACAAACGGTGCATTACCAACCTCCTTGCGTTGCACCGATTTTTGCCTCAACAAAGAATAATCAAATGTGGAATAAAATTATTTCAGAAATCGCAAAGCATATCTGCTTTTAGGATGATATGGGCTCACAAAACACTGTTCAGAGCAGCAGTATTAGTACTGGCGATTGTATACTTGATTGCCGTTCTCCTAGTCATAGAAAGATATGAAATATATACTCAAAACAAAAAACGTATGGAAAAATATGATAACACAATAAAACATTAATAGAAATAAGAACAAATTATGAAACAAATCTTGTAACCAAATGTCAAGAAAGATGGCAACAAGAAAAAAGAAGGCAGACATACCATGTCATTCCTGGTAGCATCAGTTTTTATTTGACCACGACAAATCACTGACATCTTTGCCTTAAGACTAAAACTTCGTGTACATTTTTGTAAGAGAGGGTTAGTTAAATTTTTTAAATAAAGTATAAAAAATAATTTTGTTAAACTTTCTTTTGTTTGGCAATGTTTGCTCAAAAGAGAAGAAAGAATTGGGGCAATAGCCCTAAATTTAGACTTTAGACGGACTCAGCACAAGTGCCAATAGATTTCAGCTATTATCTGAAAACGAAGAAGAAGAGACAATTGCTTTTAAAGAAAACATCCTCCTATAATTGTGAACTCGAATGTTGTCGAAAAGCTGTATAAACGAATGAATATTAGAACGAACATTTTAACCAGCTCGCTATTGCTGTACATGCACAGTGGGGCAGAATCAAAAATTTTCGTAATTGAATCTGTAACTTCTAATCGTGTTCGACTTACAATTTATGTACAATTTTAGAAGGGGGACCCCACATATCCCTCAGGAGCAAAGCAATAAGGCTCAAAGAGTACCTCTGACGCTTACCAATTTTTTGTTTCTTATTCGATTTCAAATATTTTTACAACTTCTTTGAACCCTATAAAAACGTGCTTGCTGGTGCTATTTATCTCTTATAGTTTTCGAGTTATTTGCATTTGAAATTTTAATTACCTCAACTTTGCAAGTTTTTCGTCTAATTTTTTCATATATATGGCAGTTTTTCCGATATATTTTATTAGTTTTTTTCTAACAAATAATTTATCCAATTTGGGAAAATAATAAGTAAGAAAATTTTAGACTTTTCTAATCCAAATAACATTATTAACTCTCAACAGTGCGGATTCCGCAAGGAGCACTATATTCTACATCAACTATAAAGAGTCCTTAATTTTCTTGAAACAAACAGAAGAAATCGTAAAAACACTGAGGTTATTTTTCTCGACATCGAAAAAGATTTTTATTCAATATGGCGTCATGGCCTAGTTTTTAAACTTATCCAACGTACCTGCAAAAGATAATAAATATATATTTCTGTTACTACTGTTCGCTTTTATTTGCTGCAGTATGGTGTCTAACTCAATAATAAAAAATGGAAAATAGTTTAAAGTTTACCAACAAATACTTGGATAAATGGAAATGTATTCCTACAAAACATTTATATTCTAAAGGAATTTTTATCCCACTGCAGGATAGTATCAAATATCTAACCTAGATAAAAAACTATCATTTAAACAACACTTAAAAAATATACTTGTGATAAAGTAATTAAATGCAGTTGAACTGTTTATCTCTTACTTTATGGAAGATCTAATCTTATCCTTATTTAAAAAATATGTATTTTGACATATGGATGCGAAGTCTGATTTAATAAAGCTGCTAAACCTTACTCAAGAAAATTGCAGATAGTATATATATATATATATATATATATATATATATATATATATATATATATATATATATATATATATATATATGACCAAATGCACAGAAATTCTGAACCTTCTACAGTTTTTTACTATTAAAGAGGGTTGTTGGAACGTGAACAGGAAAGCGAAACGTATGCGCTTTTAGGGTCTATGTTCGAAATCATAGACCCGCAAATTCCGCCACTACTCGAATTGAAAAAAATATATATATTCTAGTCACTAATCTATACTATAGACTAGTCTATAAACTTGACTACAAGTAATATTCATTTCTATATAGGCTATAGAATATACACAGAGAAAAAAAATTCATATATTTCAAAATTTTTTTCATAAATATTATGAATCGAACATAACTTTTTTCCCAAACTTTTGCTAATCTTGCTAAATCTTTGATTTAGTTTTATTATATTTAAAAGTAAATGGTAATGAATAGTAATGAAAATAGTTATACATGAAAATAATAACAAAAAATGGTAAAATTCTAAGGAAAATCTGTAAAAAAAATAATGTTTAGAAATTTGCATAACTTCGCTCGTATTCTGCAAGCGCTTCTGTTCTGTTCCAAAATGTAGCTAAAAATCAATATATACTTAAAATTTTCCGAAGAAAATTTCAAAAATATTTTTACAAATTGAAAATATAAATGAAAATTTATAACATTTTTTACAAATTGAAAATATAAATGATAATTTAAACAATTTTTTCAGTCTTCTTGACTTTTGATTCATTTGAAAAAAAAGATTTAGTGCTTAAGAAATTAGGCTTAAATATTATGAACTGAGATCAATGAAATTTAAATTAATTTTTATAATTATGAACAAACTTTTGTGTATATTAGACTATAGACTAGAATATAGACTGAAGATTATCAGATTATAAAAAAAAACAAAACGACGCTCTTCTGGATATAGATCAACACAATCACTCGCTTTCAAATGCATCTGCAATTATTATTGAAAAAGGATCAGAGTTTGAAACGTTGTTTATAAATATGAAGTCGACAATCGCTATTAGATAACTGCTTTAAATTCCCAGCAAAAACTTTTTGGTATTATGTAATAACAACTACTTATTAAAGTAGTTTCTTGGTAATGAGGCGTCATTATTATTTGCCTACTCTGTATTACATTAATAAGTACTCAATAGTATAATAGCACAGTAATACTGCAATCACGTGGATGAGTTGGCTAAAGTGCCGGATTAACAACCAGAAGGTTCTTGGTTCAACCCCATTCTGAAGCTGTTAGTTTTTTTATAACAAAATGTCTAAAAAGATATTTTAAACTAAATAGAGTTTTTGTCGCTTAGGATGTTATGTGTGAGATGGTGTACTGAGTAAGACGTTAGTCAGTAAAAACGAATGGTTAGTGTGTGTCCAAGTTCGAGTCTCACTGAGGGCAAATTTTTTTATTTTTGTTTTCGTTTAGGTACATATTTTTGAGTACCCCTAGAGTCAAAAAATAACCACGAATTTGTGGATAAGTCGAACAAAAATAACTAGTTATTCAGGCAAAAAATAAGTAGTTTATTTTTGTTTCCAATTATACCTGCTAGCTTACCAGGAAAGCAAAGTTTTTGTTGGGTTATGGCTATTTCATTTATGGTGTTAGCAAATGTTGATTTTTCAACCAGCATTTGTAATTTCACCTTTGACCAATCACCTATAATAAAGCAAACTGTTTTAAAATTTATCACAATATTTAATTGGAAACCAGTTGGCTAAAAAAAATCCTCATTTAAAAAGTATAATTAAACTAATTGCTCACAGATATTCACTGTTAACACTTAAATAAAATTGACTAAAGAGAAGAGGATTAGATTTCAAAGCTCTTCACATTCCCATAAATACGAATGCAACAACACAACTCCAACTTGCAACAGCATACTCGTAAATCACTGACATTGATCAAATGAGGCAAAAGTTAAATATTAAAACCTAAAAAAAATAATACCTACTAATAAAACAAATCACCATTGATCGTTGATCAATGGAAGAGTAACTAACTGGTACTTATAAAGTTAATGTGAATGGTCAATAATAAACACGAGCCATACGCTTAATGTCAATGACGAACGCACGCACGCGCAATGCTCGCATGGCTGTGGAA
Source organism: Protocalliphora azurea (assembly GCA_932274085.1). Lineage (NCBI taxonomy): Eukaryota > Metazoa > Arthropoda > Insecta > Diptera > Calliphoridae > Protocalliphora > Protocalliphora azurea. Next base: position 39,042,905 of record OW026521.1, read on the forward strand.
CAAATTAAATGGAATAATAAGTTGCATGAATGATATACTCGTGCTGCGTTTGATCACCTCTCTAGCGAACAATAGTTTAAAGGCATAAATGACAAAATTCATGTGGAAACAAATAAAAGTTCTAATACTTGCAATAATAGCAACAACAATCACACAAATGATGTGTTTAATAAGACATTTTGATATGTTGAATAAAGTGAAATGAAGATCATACATGTCCCAGCAAAAACTTTGGCTGTTGTGTAATGAGTTAAGAAGCTGAATAACCAATTGTTTTAACACGGAGATGACATTATAGGCAACTACTTACCTCATATTATTACAAGTAGCCATTTTAAAAAGTCATTACTGAGATGTCATTAGAAGAACTAATACTTCCAAGCTATTTAATAACTCATTGATTTTAAAGTATTAAAGAAGTCATTATTAGTGAAATCAATAGGAACTAATTACATTTAAGGTTAAAAATAACTAATTGAATGTCAGAATATAAAAAGCAGTTTTTATTTTTATTTTTTTTATTTTTATTTTTAAACGTAAAAAAAACATTTTATATAAACTGAATTAAAAAATCTATAAAAAATAGCATTTTCAAAAATTTTATCATAAATAAGTAACTACATATATTTTTTTTTTTTTTTTTTTTTTTGAAGTAATAACTCCAATGTTCCCTTGATTTTGCCAAACCTGCAAGTTTTAGTCAGAATTTACTAAGAATTTATGTATTTTTTGTTGTTTTTCTGACTAAAACCTGTAAATTTGACGAGTATTGAAACAGAGTTAATATTTGTTTAAATTTTATTAACCGTTTTTCTTCGCCTTGAAAAATGTTTTAAAAATTTTGCAGCATGATTTTAAGAGTTACCTAGTATCCTGTCGCTCTTGACTCGATGAGTAAAAAGCGTTCCATAGATTCCTTATGTCGACCTACATTTCTGTTGTTGGTGGTTGAATGGCATCAATGAGGCTACTTTTTTTTTGGTTTGTAAATATTTTTTCTTATCTATCGTAAGCTATCCATGATGATTAGATAAAGAGAATTGAAGAGACATTATGATGAAAAAGTTATGTGCACATTGATTATATCATTGCCCATTGTTTTAGGTCACCGTATCAGTACTGTTCCATCACATTAAGCTACCTATGCTGATACTATTATTAGGGTTGTAACGCCCCTAAATTTCTTTCCTAGCCAAAATATAGTTTCTTTATTTACCTTCATTGCTTGGAAACAGAAGCACATTGTTTCGTGTCCGGATTGCTGGAACATTGCTTCCCCTTTTATTGCAAAACCTGTCGTTGCTTCAGATTATTGCAGATATATCAATACCATCTTAAACCGTTGGACTGCAAAATTTTTCTACGTATAAAATTAACGGAAACTGGTTCGATCCATATTTAATGACTCCATAAGAGGGAAGCAGCAATCGGAGGAATTCTTAACCAATTTAGATTTAAAGATCTTTGACGTCTACCTTAGCATTAATTTAATTTTTATACATAGGAGGGTTTCTCCCCTAGAATAGAGGAAACGTGTACTCTCAACGCCTTACGAAAAGCTACCTAGTTTGAAGGACGGATCGTAGATTTGGGGAAAACCCAACGCCTCGCTTTCCGATGATGTTTGTAAGAAACCACAAGGTCACATTCTACAATATAGTCACTGCTTGCAAATCAGCGCCAAAAGCAGCCATCAGTTCGTGGTAGTTTTTACATATTTAGGTTAATTACGGTCAATGATGCCCATTTGTAGATTCAGTACTAATGTCAAAATAGACAGCCTTTGCCGTTATTTATTGTTAATGTTTTCTCCTTTTATACTCTGTCCCACTTTGTCAAATTTTCCGATCTGTCTATCCCAAATATTTTTTCGGCTTCCGTTCTATTTCCTCATTATTCCCATTTGTGAAAGTAGTCTAGAAATTCGTCGTTAAGGAAGGAAGTTTGTCCTTTTAAAAAAATGTTTACCGCAGTGAAAATACGATCTGCCAAATCCTACTGGGATCAATCATAACGATCAAACCAGCAGCCTCCAGTTGAGTTAAGATTTAGCACTTTTAAACATTGGTTATTTTACAGGGTAAGAGTAAAATTTTGAAAGCAGTTACTGCCGTTTCCCTGGAGGCAAACGTAGACCAAGTGTCCCCTCAATATGAATTAGATGGTTGAGGACAATAATGAATTGCACTAAGTCTACAAAAAGCTCGCTACTAATTTGGGCGATCAGAAAGAAAGCTATATAATCTACAGCTAGTGGGAATGGAATATTTGATTCTTAGATGGCATCTTTAGGACGCTTAAACCTTTGCATCGTGATCCACGTCTTAAGGGAATAAATATGTTGGGTACCTATTAACAAAGAATTTTGTATTTTTTTTGTATAAAACTCGATTTTAGGTCAAAAGAGTCAGATTTTTGGAATTGTAATTAATTTTAGCTCACATTTTTAGTTTCGTATTGGCAAATATTATTAAAAAGGAAACCGAATATCCGACTCTGTCCTGAAGTCTGATTGGTTAGTTTACGTTAGACTCTCAATTGGAGTCTAGTGACACGCCACACGTCAGATGTATTGTCTCTTAGAACATGTCCTGGTACTAAGAAGGAGAGTACTAGATCTTCCCTGTAGCCGTGAGATATCTTAATAGGTCATTCAGTCTGGTACCAGCTATCCCACAAAGGTCGTCTAGTATTTAGTTGCCCAGGAATCTGTGTCTCTTGACAGTTAGGGAATTTGCAGGGAAGATGTATACCTGTTACGCTGGCCAACCTTGAAATGTTCTTCCGATTACGATTCATAAGTTGTAATGTGCGTTTAGTATTATAGGAGGGCCAACCGTACATGTATCTATATTTTACCTCTTATTTTCAGCTTTTGCAAAGAAGTATCTCAATATATAACTTAATGGTCCCCAACGGAATTGCAATTTAATTCTCGTTGGAGATATTCAAAGAAAATCCCACCTCTATGCGGAGGAACTCAGACTGGAGAAATGTTAGACAGTCGACCTAGCCCTGCCATCGTATTTTAGTGGAAGTTTATTTGGAACACGCTTTAGTTGAGGTAACTTGTCATGAGTGGTTTAGACGATTTAAAAGCTTCGATTTTCATGTGCATGATAAGGCGCGTCCCGGACAGCCGACATAGTTTGAAAATTAAGAATTGGAGGCTTTGGTCGATCAAGACTCGACACCAAAGCCAAATATCCCTATCGTCAAAGTAATACTCTGTCTATTATGAGCTATCACAGGAGACCTGTACCGAACGTAGTTGATACGTTTAAAGAAAAGTTTCAACGGCCAGAATGTGTGATCAAACACGAGACCATAATTTTCTGTCGCGACAAGGCTTCGACTCAGGTTGCGCGACCATTTACAATAGATTTGAAAAATAGCGGATGTTCTGCCCCACCCGCTCAGATATTGTCTCTTTTGACTAATACTTTTTTCATTCGAATAAGAATTGTTATTAAGTATTGTTACGTTTTTGCCGTTTTGAAAAATGTTGGTTTATTTAGTTTAAATAAACCGCGGGTTCCTTCACTTGCAAATAATAAGACGCCAGTATAATTTGCTTCTCATTTACGTCTCAAAACACACACGCTATATTACACAACTGCAAAGATTTACAACACAATAGTAACTTAACGACTGAACTGCAACTCAACGATTCAATGTCAAATTTACTACCATGACCAGGGATGGAAAATGAAAATATTTTTCGGAATCAACAAGTTTTTCAAATGATACTTTTTTTCATTTTCAGAGTACTAAATTTCAAAATCTTCATAATTAATTTGGATTTAATGTAAAACTGAAGGATTGTAATTTTTATGTTACCAAATTATTAAATTTTAATACATATCGTTACTGATGTTACTCCATATTAATTTTGCTTAGGCAAAATATAATAAAATATAAATTTATTTATATGTATATATGATCGATTGTCTTCATTCATTTTTGGTCTCAAAAGATTAGAAGTGGATTTTGTTTTAAATCTACTATATAAATTGCCAAAAAGATGAGAAAATATATTGTACCTTTAGCTTGAAAATAACATTATTTTTTCGTTAAAAAACAATGGCGGGAATTAATGCATACATTGAATAAGTTGTAAAAATTATAAAAATTTGAGCTTCAATAGAGTTAGAGTTATTTTTGTTCGTATTTATACCCTACACCACCATAGATGGTGAAGGTATTATGCGTTTGTGCTAATGTTTGTAACGCATAGAAAAAATTATCCAACACCCACCTTAAAGTATACCAATCGACTCAGAATCACTTTTTAAATCGATCTAACGATGTCCGTCCATCCGTCTGGCTGGACGGCTGGCTGTTTGGTTGTCTATGTAAACTTTGTGCACAAAGTACGGGTCGCACGTGGGACTTTTATTATACAAGGATGAAGCTTATTGAAATTGGTTGTGATCGATCCATTATTTCATCTAGCCCCCATACAAATGTCCCACCGGAATAGATTTTAAACACTCAATAAAAATATTTTAATGAATATTGGTGCAAAAACGTTCTGTACAAGAATCAATCTTTGTACCAAATTTTGTGAATATCGGTCAGCAATTGACCATAGTTCCCATATAAACCCTTCTTCCAAAAAGCACTCTAACGTGCATAAATCTACGAATGTTAGTATCAAGTTAATATTCGACACAAATAAGTTTTATGTAAGTAGAAACAAGATTTCTAAATTTTCTTTTTACCATAGCTCCCATATAAACCCACTTCCCGGAATCGCCCTAAAGTGCATAAAATCATCTGGATGTTAGTATCAAAGCATTATTCTGTATTTGTATATTTTGTTTTACATTTAGTAAAATTGCCCACAAGTGTAATATAAGTTATCTTCCCGAATTTTTATGCTCGTACAAAATGGTGTAGGGTATCATATAGTCGGTCTTGAACGACTATATCTTTCTTTCTCGTTGTTTAATGCGAATGTTCTTACCACTTCATCATCTAAATATTGACATATGTGAATACAAAATGAATTTTGAACATGAATGACAAGATTGTAAACCATATTTTTATGATTTATATGTCTTTACGTCTGTTTAATTCTCTATCAAGTGATCAGTTTTGTTTACCACGTGCACTTCTTGTTCTTAGTTATGATTACTAAAACTAAATTTGCTTTGTTTTTATTATTTAAAATAAATTAAATTTTAATTTTTTGTTGTTTTGTTCATCTTCTTAGGTTATTTAATTCGACAGTCAGTAAGCAATTTGAAAAACTATTGTCGAATACAATGTAAATGTAACGATCACAGTTTAATTTGTTGCAGAATTGCGTAATGACATAAGTACAACATATGAACGAACGGCAGACAGATGAGGTAAATATAAGTAAACAAATGCTTCAAGTGATTTGTAGCAATATTGTATATGGAAGTCGTATAAAATTAATGAATCTAAAGAACAAATAAAAAATATTTTTTAATTGTTTTTTTTTTTTTTTGCAAAAATAATATTTACTTTTTTGTTCATTTCTCATTAAAATAACGTGCATGTATTTAGCATTTGATGTTGCATGTAATCAATATTAAGAATCTGCTACCGGAGTTCACGTGCCATTGCGGATTTGCAGATCTTTAGTTTTTTGCAATCATATCAAATAATTTTTGTTAATCATCTTTGTGTGAAAAAAATTGCAGAGATTTCCAGTTTAGATTTTTAAGTATAAATGCAGAAAATTACAATTTTACCCTTCAATTAAAATTTAATTAAAAAAGTGATCAATTTTTAGACTTAAAAGTTTATAAAAAGTTTTTGCAGCCAAATAGTACTAGAAAAAGTTCGTTTTGATTTTTTATATGAATTGATCTTAACATATTTTTATCACACTCATTTATCTACTTTTGTTACCCACTATAACTCAATTACAACAATTTACAAGAATTTTATTTGTTTAATTTTTCTGAAAATTTAACGCAACAAAAAGCATACGAAATTCCTAATACGGATTACAACAATTATTTATGTTTTGACTTTAAAATGATGACTCTTTTTAGAAGGGATTTCACGTTTTTTTTTAAGTTTATTTGACACTTGACACACATTTAATCCGAATTGTGCGAGAGAATGTTTAAAAAAATTTAAAACATTGTATTGTACTTGAACTGAACAACAAGATGAAGATGACACTTTTAAAATGTACAATATTTGAAAATACATATTTTTTACAAATGTGTAATTTTATTTAAAATAAATCTTTAATTAAAGTTTAACCGAATATACGAGTAAATTTAGCCATAAACTCATAACTGAAAAAAAAAATGTCATATAATTTTTAAAATACAATTGAAAGAAGTTTTTGTCGCTTTGTTTTATTGATCACTTAATTATTTTTTTAAATAATTAAATTACAAAGTACAAGTGTCCTCTATTAGACTATTTAAGTATAAGGTCTGGTTTTATACTGTACCCTTAGTGTATACTTAAGTGCAAATGTGGTTAAGAAACATTTAAGTTAAAGCTCACACTTAAGTAACGTTTCGTTTTACAGTTTAAAACTTAAGTTGAGAAGAAAGTAAGCTTTTATGTATATACAATAGGGTGGTCCCAACTTTCCAAATATTTTTCTTTGGCTAATAATTATAGATATATTTTATTTATACTAAAATGCTTTATATTAGTTATGTTAATTTTTTCTTGAATATCCAAAGCCAAAAATTATTATAAATATAAAACTTCCTATTTTGGGCAAACATTTTTTAATGCCACCCTAATGTGGCACCTAAAATAAATTAAAAAACCAACAATTTAAAGATGTAAAGAAATCTTAAGCTTATAGAATGCAAAATTAAAAAGGTGTTGGTGCAAAATTTATAACCACAAAGAAAATATAAATTCAGAGCGTATTTTAAAATCTTTTTAAAATTTAAAATAATTTTATTATTTTTATATATTTTTGTGTATTTTCAATAAATATTTTTTAAGAATAAGAAAACTTAAGTTTTCAATCATTAATAAGTAGATATTTATGTGAGAGAAAAAACTTGATTTAATTGTTAAAAACCTAATTTATGCAACAACAAAATATATGTAGTCACATATACTTATTTTGTTTTTGTGTTTCGAAAAAAATTATTTTTTTTTTAAATTTAGTTCGAATTGTCTCTCACATAAACTTCTAGTTGTATTCTATGTTTTCAATCATAAAACAACTTTAAGAACTTAAGTACGATTTCGCCACTAAGTGAGCGGTATAATACCGGGCCTAAGTTAAAAAGATTTATAAAAACTTAACTTGAAATTTATATGTTTAAACTACGTTCAAATAACACATAACATGTTTTTTTTTAATGGAAGATGAACAGAATAGGTTAGAATTAAAGCTAAATAAACTACTTGTAGCATTTCTTCTTCAGATTTTTGTGATATATCATTTTATATAAAATTTGATTGCTAACTAGATTATTTTTATTTTTTAGGTACAACTTCAGAAAAAATTTTTAAACTAATTTTATGAAATTTTTCACGTTATTTCTCTATAAGATTTTAAAATTAATAGTAGCTATTGAGCACCGCTGAGTCTTAAATTCGCTTTTAACTTGAATCCAATTCCTTTACAATTGCCAAAATTCTTTGTAGTTTAAATATCTAATACTCTGTAGAACTAAGATAACATTCCCAATTCTGGGTGCTACTGTAACAAAAGAAATTCTAAATCTGACCAGAAAATTTTAAAACTACTACTGTTGCATGTCACGAGTGTCATCAATGTCTTTTTATGACACTCTTTATTGCAAAATATAAATGCAATTTACAGATACATTTTTAATAATTGTGAAATCATTAAATATTAATTTTCTTTATGTGTATTTTAAATTGTTTTATTTACTATAAATTGTAAGATTAATTAGTCTAATAATAACAAAAAAGTAGAAATTGTATATGGAAAAAATGTGAATAGGTATTAGAAGAAGAAATTGTGCATAGTAGATATGTGTGTTCCAATAAATTTGGACTCTTATTTTAATGTAAAGGTTTCAAACTTCCCAAATATGTAAAAAAAAAAAAATAAATAACATAGTTAACTAAAAAGTCATTTAAAAAATGCAATTGCATTAAAATGCATTTTTAAAAATCTTTCTTATTTTCAAATGTTCGTATTGAAGTCGATATAAGCAAAATTCAAAGGCCGTTTAAATCATTAAAATTCACAAAGGCTTCCCAGAGATGTTGATATTTAAAGTTACATACTTTTAATTTTTTTTTTTTTTGGTTTATGAGAAAGTGAAAAAGCGAAATAAACTCGCGAGTTTTTGCAATTTCGCGAATCTGAAAACTGAAATCGATGTAGATATCCGTGGACTATTTCATGGAATGTCGATATTTATTTTTATTTCTTTAACATGAAACCATTCTGAACACCTTTTTGTGTATTTTTGAATTATAGACACTATTTATTATAAATAAAAAATTTCAGAAAAAATATGATATTTTGCGGTAAGCCGCATTAATATAAAAATTTGTAGACGTACGAGGGCGGATCAATAAAGTTATATGAAATGCAACCTATTCCCATCAAGTACCACCTGTTAATAGACTAATGTTAAATTTTGAGCAAGTGTCATCATTTACTTTGCGTTTAACAACTGTTCAAAACATACAACCTCGTGTATTTTTCTCAAAATGGAAAAAAGTGAATTTCGAATGCTCATTAAACATTATTTTTTGCGAAAAAAAAACCGTATATCAAACCAAGGAAAAGCTCGATAAATACCATGGGGACTCTGCACCATCGATTTCAATGGTAAAAAAGTGGTTTACTGACTTTCGTTGTGGTCGCAAAAGTACAAATGACGCTGAACGTTCTGGACGGCCAATTGAGGTCAGTACACCCGGAAATGTCGAAAAAATCCACGAAATGGTGATGGCCGACCGAAGAGTAAAAGTGCGTGAGATTGTTGATGCCATAGGCATTTCATATGGCAGTGTGGTTTCGATTTTAAATGATCAGCTGGGTTTAAGAAAGTTGTCTGCAAGGTGGGTGCCGCGTTTGCTCTCAATAGACCATAAACGTAAACGTGTGACAACTTCAAAGTATTGTTTGGAGTTGTTTAACCGCAATCCGAATGAGTTTTTGCGGCGTTTTGTAACTGTCGATGAAACATGGATCCATTACTGTACTCCAGAGACCAAGCAGCAGCCTAAACAATGGGTTTCTCCGAGTGAACCTGCTCCGAAGAAGGCCAAGGTAAGTTTGTCGGCCAATAAGGTGATGGCAACAGTTTTTGGGATGCACGCGGGATAATCCACATCGATTACCTTTAAAAGGGAAAAACAATAAACGGCGAATATTATGCCAACTTATTTGACCTATTTAATGAGGATTTAAAAAGAAAACGACTCCATATGGCCAAGAAAAAAGTTCTTTTTCATCAAGATAATTCACGGGTGCACACGTGTGCAGTCTCAATGGCAAACTCTATGAATTGGGCTACGAATTGGTACCTCATCCTCATTATTCTCCGTATTTAGTCCCTAGTGACTACTTCCTATTTCCAAACCTAAAAGAAATAGCTCGGTGGAAAGAGATTCAGCTCCAACGATGAAATTATTGACTAAACAAATGCCTATTTTAAGGACCTCGAAAAATCCTATCCTTTACGCAAAGTAAATGACGACACTTGCCCAAAATTTGACAGTAGTCTATTAACAAGTGGTACTTGATGGGAATAGTGTTGCATTTCATATAGCTACGAGGGAAGTTCGAGAAGTCACGGACTTATTGATCCGCCCTCGTAAAATCTCTAGATTACAAATCGGTATAAATTTTTTCCCCTTTACCTGAATTGAACTTTTTGCCAAAAAATCGAACTTGTGGCCCATAGAGTTTTAGGTCAGTTTTTTTTATTGACAACAACTAAAATTTAGCAGCGTATTTCGGTCTGAACAAATTAAGTGTAGCTTAAGTGTTTCTCTATTCCTATATCAAAAATAAAATACATGTCCCACTTTTATAGAAATACAGTCACAGAAATAATGATAGGCACACCCATAAAAACTAATTTTTTTTTCTCAAAATTAGTATATATAATATTTTTCAATATAATTTTCTACTGCATAACACTTTAGTTATGCAGTAGAAAATTATAAAGTCTATAACAAAGTTTCTTTGGGATTTTTTTACTTTTTTTTAAGAAAGCTAAACGTAGCGCTAACATGAACACTGGACATATTCAAAACTCGTTTCCGGGCAAAAAAATCCATGAGTTTTCGAATTGTATTCAGACGAAATTTATTTTCATGGCAAATAATGAATCAGTTTTACTTGTTTTCATAAGAAAGAAGAGTTAAATACATTTTTTTTTTTTTTTTTTTTTTTTTTTTTTTTTTTTTGGGGAATGGTTATCAACTGGTTTTTGTACAAAAAGGAAATTAATGACATCCTTATTTGGCAAAAACTAATAAAATTATTCAAAAATATAAACTTTATCTTAATTAGTGTTTATTGATACTACGGACAATATTTTTTAATAATACAAATGATATTTCCCATATTCTTGCATTTCCCTTAATGTTTTCTTGGATAAAATAGGATACAAAATTTCTTCTTTTTTTCTGAGTTCAGTAAAACCCATTTGCACTTAGTTAACTTCATGAATTCATTTAGTACATACAGAAAATCAATTTTGATTTTATTGTATTGCAAAAAAAAAAAATAATAATAATAATAAAATGCATCTCTAAGCGATTTATTTCAAAAACTCGGTGTTTTTGGTTCCAATTCACTTTTTTGGGATCCGATAAAAATTAAAATTTGATCTTAATTTGAAAAGTATTTTGGTGATACACAAATCTCTAGCAATTTTATACATTACACTACCATTTAAAATATAAAATATCAAAACAGAAGAGCTTTTAGTAGCCTTTCTTTTAAAAAGAATAATTTTTAAAATTTACTCACAGCTTCCACAGAAAATTTTTATGAAATCACTTGTCACCAAAAGTAATTGTGTAGTTAAATAATTAAATGACAATTTTATTAACTTTCCCCTTTATATTTTGTGTGAAAATTGCATTACAACTACAATGAACATTTCATTATTTCGCTTTCATAAATGAAAAAATGAAAAATTTTGCATTTAAGACAGAAAACAGAACTCAAAGAAGCTTTGTAATAGGCATTATAATTTTCTACTGCATAACACTGAAGTTGAGAAAAATTATATATGCCAATTTTGAGCGAAAAAAAAATTATGAGTGCACCTATCATTATTTCGGTAACTGTAAAGTTTGAATAGTATAAATGTGGCTGACAGAATGTTAGACGTAAACTTAGTGTCTAATTGGTTCTACGGTGTATTTTAATGCGGCCTGTCGTAATCACTCACATTTTATTTTATTCTTAAGTCCTGAGACAAAACTACCTGATAAATTTTGATTTTGGCAATAAAAGTTTTATGATTAAATTAAAAAAAAAAAAAAAAAATAGAACTGTTACCGTTGTCTTTTTTAAAAAGAACTTTTAATTTAAATTTTTTAATTTAATATTCCATTTTGCATGAACAAAAAGTTTTCAGTCGCTAATTTCTGAATAACTCCGAAACTATTAGACATTTTAAAAAATATTGGTAACAATTATGACCCACATCTTTTGATGTTCCATTTATCTAAATCGGTCAAACCGTTCTCGAAATTAAATTCCATCTAGTCCACCTTGTTTCTTTAAAGAAGGAAAAAATTTTTTTTTGCTGACCATTGTAATTGATGTCAATGTGGCCCCGAATATTTAGTAGTCGTGGAGACCCCTATACAAGTATTTTATGGTGTTCACAGAAAAGAAGTCTAGAAGTCTGAGTATCAAGAATAATCATAGTGCTTAATCTTTACGAGCTTGAAACTTATTAAAACCTTTTCGTATTATTAAAATTGAAGTTTAGTTTTCAAATAAGATGATTTTCATAAAAAATCTATTAAAAACTGAAATTGGGGACATATTTAAAATGTATCAAATTGGTCATTGGTGTACCATTGTACTTTTTAGGTTAGAATTGTAAAAACAAAAGCTCAAAACCAAATAGCCAAGTAGTACAAGAGAAATGAATCTGTTATGAACGAATTTGATTTACAGACGGATGACAGTATTTCTTTGGTCCAATTGTCAAATGTGATGGTGGAGTGCAAACTTAGATACCTCGTTAGGCGTTTTGTTCAAGATCTGCATTGTCCCTTCCGGAAAATCACAACAGTAATTTCATAAAATGCTAGTAGTATAAATCACTCTTACAAAATTAAGAACGATACGTAGATAATTTACCATATTTCTTGTACATGGTATTGAATATCACTTGTTTTAGGATATGGTTGGGCTTGACTAACTATATTTTATTACTTGTTTTTTTTTATTTTTAAATCTTTAATAAAGAGATCTTATTTCATGATATCGTAAGAAGAAGGCATATTATGGGAAAAATTCAAATTTACATTTTTAAAATTAGTTTATTTGGGTTCATTTTCTAACAACAGAAATTTTTTAATATTCTTCATGCTCTAAAGAATCTCTTTAGACTGTCTGACAAGTGCCGTGTTATGCTATGTTCACATATAGAGGTTTTTTGAAACAAACAAATTGATTTGTTTTTTCATATATTTCAAAGCCCAAAAAACATCTAGATTCTAGTTGTTTTATTATTTAACACACAAAAAGACATTCTAAATTTCCTTATAGGGAAGAAATTTTTAGTATTTTTAGTACATAAAAATTTATTGGAAAAAGAATTTGTAAAAATTGTCACAAACAGTTTAAAAACAAAAAATTAAACATTATGAATAAAATTTATATTTGTTCATAAATGATAGATAGATAGAGAAGGTAGATGTGATACCAGATTGTACCCCATCTCCACCCAGAGACCGATCCCAGTCCATTGTGAGTCCCTTCAATAGAATAGCTGCGAAATAAAGAGTGTAGAATACAGAAAATAGAAATGTGACGAATCATATAGGGGGACCAGCAATGTTACCAATCCCCCTAGGGTTATACCCCTGATTCTCCCTTAAGCAGCCGATTCCCATGACGAAGCCTATGACGTCAACAAGATCTGCGTCCCGAACGTCACTCAGCCCGTCGAGGAACTGGCTACCCAGCCACTTCATCCTACGATGCTGCAATCGTGGACAATGGCACACAATGTGCTCAATAGACTCAGTCTCGTCGACGTCCCCACACATTCTACAAAAATCGGAACTGTTAGCGTCCAATCTAGACCTCATCTTCCCTATCAAACAGTGACCCGTTATGGCCCCTATCATGATCCTCAAGCTCTTCCTATTCATACCCAGGAGAGTGCTAGTGCCTGCATTGTTCAGTACCGGCCATATCGCCCTCGACACTCTGCAGTCCTCTCTACTCTCCCAAGCCGAATTGGTTCTGACCAAGATCCAATCATTGATCTTCCCATAGAAGAAACTTAGTGGTGGTTTCACATATGTCTCTCTCTCCGAGACGTTTCCTGCCGCACCTTGCCTTGCCAGTTCATCAGCCAATTCATTGCCTGAAATATTGCAGTGGCCAGGCACCCAGCAGAGTCTCACCATGTAGTCCTCCATCAGTTCTCTCAGTGTCTTCTTACAGGCAGCTACTAGCCTGGATCTCACCAAATGTGTCCCCAAGGCCTTCAGAGCCGCCTGACTGTCTACATAGAGAGTGACCTCGGTACCTCTCGCAACGTTCTGTCTGATTATTTCCGCAGCCTTCAGGATGCCGAGAATCTCAGCCTGAAAAACGCTGCACTCATCAGGGAGTCTAAAAGAGCCCTTCAAATCCCGGTACCTTCGTCCAACTTTGATCCGTCCGTGAACACTGCACAACCTTCATATAGTCTCTCAGTGCCGGACCAGATCTCCCTATCAGGTATCACCACGACAGAATTTACTCCAAAGTCTGATTCACGAGGACAGCTCACCCAGCGCGGACTGCATGATCTCACTGATTGTGGGAAGAAATTTTCCTTTTACCAGTATGACCACATCATCAGCATAAGCCACGATCTTCCGCTGTCGAATTGACGCAAAATCACATCGACAGCTATTAGCCACAGCAGGGGTGAGAGTACTCCCCCTTGCGGAGTCCCCCTAGTCACTTGTTTTCTTAAGCATACTGCACCCAAGCTTGAATTGACAATCCTGCTGCTTAGCATGAGGATTATCCATTCGATCAAGAAGTAATGTACCTTAAGATCCACCAGCGCCTGCCTGATAGCGTCAATCTCAATATTGTTGAACGCTCCCTCGATATCCAAGAACGCGGCCATGGTATATTCCTTATACCGAAGTCCTTGTTCTATATAACCCACCACATCACTCAGCGCACTCTCCACAGATTTATCCTTAAGGTAAGCATGTTGAGCACTACTCATGATGCTGGAGCTACCAGACGATCTCAAATATAGATCTATCAGTCTCTCTAAAGTCTTCAAAAGGAAAGACGATAGGCTGATAGGTCTATAATCCTTGGGTTTCGAGTGACAGGTCCTTCCACCTTTCGGTATGAATATGACCCTTACCTCTCTCCACCCCCTTGGAATATGTCTATGTATCAGACTTCCCTTAAAAATCTCAACCAGTAGTAGACGAACCACCAACGGTGCATTCTGCAACATGGCCGGAAAAATACCATCCGGGCCTGGTGACTTATAATGAATACACCGCCCATGTGACCTTCTCCACCGTTATTAGGTCTCTTACCACTGTTCCAATTATCCCACTGGTGGACTCCGTGAAAAAGTGCTCTCCCTCACCTGATTCCTCCACCAATGGATCCCTGCAACCCGGAAAGTGGGTTTCCAAAAGCACATTAAGTGACTCATGAACCATCTGATCTCTGGATACTCCCAGGAACACTAGAGTCCTTTGACAGTATCTTTCTGAATCTAGAAAGTTCATTGACCGAGTCAATGGCCTCGCTAAACTTAATCCACGAGGCTCTTTTAGCTCTTCTAATGTCCTTTTTGTACTTATTGAAACACACTCTATAGGTGCCCCAGTCTTCGTCCCTACCAGACCTATGGGCTTTGTTGTACAGCGTGCCAACTGTGGTCCGTTGAGCCTTCAACTCCTCCGACCACCAGACCGGCTGCTTCCTCTTACCTGGATAGCTCACCGGGCAGTTAAGCTCATAGCTTCTGTTAATAGACCCCGTTACCTTCTCTACCACTTCGTCAAGATTTTCCCTCGACAAGAACTCCATCGGAGTTCCAGTCAATCTTGACCCCAGATCCCGCCCGAAGGCGTCCCAATCCGTCCTCCTAGGATTCCTAAAAGGTTTCCTCTCAGAACCTAGGAAGTTCAGACTAAAGGTTATCCTACCATGGTCAGAGAAAGTGCACCCCATAGCCACCCTCCAGTCCTCAACTAGGTCCCTAGAGTTAGTCAATGTGATGTCTATTACCGAATTCCTGTCGTTCGTCCTAAACGTAGGAGTATTACCCCTATTACAGATTAAAAGATCATTCGCAATAATAAAATCAAATGTTGACTCACCTCTCCTATTGGTATCTCTTGTTCATAAATTTTATTTCTTTAAAAATTTTATTTTTTGAATTAAAAAGTGTTTGTGTGTGAAATTTTTTATTTAAATCAAAAATTTTGTGAAAATATTTTGTCAAACGAAAAACAGTCCAAAAGGAAAAACACAATAAAATGGTACGTGAACAGTGATGTTTAAACTTATTGTGTTTTTCAAGAAACAATGTGTGTGAACATGTTATTACTTATTAAACGGGCTGCAAAATGATTGAAGTATTATCAGGTATCAGCCCATTATTAAGTTGCCCTAAGATTTGTAGCGGGTATTTGTAGGACATAAAGTTAACCATTTTCGATCGCAGAGTATGAAAAGAGGTGTAACATTTGATATATAAAAATGTGAGTAGAGGTTAAAAAAAGAGATAGAAATATTTTGATTTTAAGCAAAATACAATATTTCCAGAAAAAGATGGCAATATTTTTTGCCTAGTGACACCTCTGGTCTGCTTTGTACTTTCGAGGGTTAAGCTATAGAGTCGACTTTTTTTCAATTTTTAAATAATCGATTTTTTCCAGTTCCATTTTTTAATAGTCGATTTTTTGACATTTTTAAATTTTGGAATAGTCGACATTCGAATTTTTTCGACTATTATCGACTTTTCGAATTTTTTACGACTTTTCAACAAGGTTGTCAGTTTTTTTTTTGAGCCTCTGTCGCCAAATTATTGATCAGAGATCTCCAAAAATCGCCAAATTAAAATTTTATGTGTTTTTAAAGAAATGCTAAAAAATCATCTAAAATGTTAAAAGTGTCGTATAATTTTTAGTATTTCAAATTTCGTATAATCGTACAGTTAAAAATATAAATTCAGCTTTAACAAAGCCACCGATAATTACAATAGCTAATAATAATTGAATAAAAAATACACTTTTCTGAAATATTGCTCCATTTTATGTTAACAACCTTTAAAAACTTTATTATAATTTTTAAAAGAATAATTCCAACACTATATAAAAGCATTGACCCCATTTAACTTATAAATTTTTTTAAAGCATTATTTTATTCAAGAACGTTTTTATTTCATTGTGACCGAAATCATTAACATCCTTAATATATTTGAAAGATGATGGAAAACAAATTATCTAACATTTACTAGATAAGTATTATAAAATATATTTTTTGTGTATAAAATTTCGTAAACTAAGTTGAAGCTATATATAAATTAAAGCTCTTCATTTTGCTAGATATGCAAATACTAAAAATAATGGATTTGAAGTAAGAAAATTTAATATTTTTTTTTTTTTCATAAATGCCTATTTAATAAAATTTTAAAAATTAGCCAAATAAATCGCCAGCTGTTTATAAATCGCAAAAAAAATCGCCATGTCGCCAAATGCAATTAAAAGCCGCCACATCTGACAGCCCTGCTTTTCAATTTTATACGATATTTTCGAGAGTTTTTCGCCTCTTTTGACTTTTTTTTTCTTATAAAAACTCAGTCAAAAAATATTGACAAATTAATAAAATCAATTTAAATTTTTTCGACTTTTTAACATTATTTGACTTTTCGACTAATGGCAACAAGAAAGCCGATTTCTCGACAATTTTCAAACTAAAAAGTCGATTTCGATTTTTCAACAAAAAGTCGATATCGATTTTTCGATTTCATTTAACAAGAATTCGATTGTTGGATTATTCGAAACTCGATTTAGAGAACCCTATTAAGCTAATCTGTCTTGAAGGGCAATTGTCCTAGTAATCATATTGTGATTTGCTAAACAGCAGACGATGCTCGACAACGGAATGATCATCTAATTGACCTTTCACTCGTGCAATGTAATCTGGAAATTCAGTGAGAATTCTTTGGTATTGCTCAAAATTGATGGGAGAACATACCCACTTGCAAAAGGTATAAGACGAATTCGTTATTCGCGCTATCTTAGTCACAAACAACACTGATAGTGGCTTAGGGATTCATGCGTGAAGAATGGGTCTTGCCTTCAAAAGAGGGGAAGACATTGCACTAAAATTGTCCACATAAGGCTGAATTAATTTCTTTTCTGGCATATATAGTATATCATTTCAATATTTATTATAATTTCAGTATAAAAAGTATTTATATTTTCTCCGTTATTTCTATAATAAGATCTCCATTCTTTAGTCATAGTTTACGTTTACCACTTTATTAATTTATCTATGTATTATAAAAATATCAATATACTATATTTGCTTTAAAGAGTCATAATTTGTACAAATGACCTACTTTTTTGTTCTTTGCATTTTGTCGCCTGCCGCTTACATTGTGTAACCCTATTGGTAGACTTTTACTTGTTTATTCAATAATTTATTATGATTTTGTCAAATTTAATAAACTCAAGGTTATAATTTCATAATTATTATTTATGATTTACAATGACAATCCCCCCCCCCACCCCCCAAAAAAAAAATCACTTTCAAAATAAACAGCAATGTATCGTTAAACATTGTATTATGAACATTTCCAGCATACATATGAACATATATTAGATATGTATATGTATGTAAGTATGTGCATATTTTTGGGCAGTTCGAAAAGTTATTTCAATGTTTAAATATTGAACTAGTTTAAATCAAGGTTGGAAACTAAAACGAATAATGGTGTCGGTATTAAATTTAGTTTTATTTCGATAACAGTATTTGAATTTTAAATTATACGGAATACAGGAAACAAAATAACGGTACATACCGTTATTGTTAAAGACCTGATAAAAACTTTAAAAAAAAATAATTTTTTTTATTAATTTTTAATTAAATTTCGCAATAAAACACGAAATTACCTATTTATATATTTCTTTTAATACATTTTGCGTCACTTTAAAATTTAACTTTTTTCTGAATTTTTTTAAATATGAAATTCAAAACCATAGAATACACAACTAGAAGTTTGTGTGAGAGTCAGTTTAAACTAAATTTTCAAAACATTTACTCATTTTTTCAAAACACAAAAACAAAATGTATGTTACTACATTTATTTTGTTGTTGCATTATGAGGTTTTTGACAACTGAATTAGGTTTTTGTTCCTCACATAAACTTCTAGTTCTATTCTTTCTTCAAAACCATATATCTTTGGACCTAGTTCCGATCTCTAAAATGTGAACATATACAAAATTTTGGATGTTGAAAAAATTTATTTTTAGTAAAATAAAACCATTTATTATAGCAATAACACAAGTCAATACTAAAAACAATTTTCATGGAAAATGCATTGCGGATTTCATAGGAATACTTATTCTAATCACCAGAAAATTATTAGTTTCATCCCAACACGTCTCAAATAAAACCCATTTACTACCAAAGAAAATATGCTTCCCCACGGAGAATTTAGAGTTTATAATTGTTAAGGTAAGAATTAGAGTAAATACGTTAATTTTAAAAAAGAGATTTTGTGAAGGAGAACTTTATACCAATTAGGGTTCCTATTCGGGAAAAAGTTCCTGGGAACTCCCGGAAAATTTATATCGGAAATTTAAATTTTACTTTTTACATAAAAATTATTTTTTTTTTTATTGGAAAATAATTTATATAACGTTCTACTAACATCTCACGATGAACATTTTGTTAAGATGAAGGAACAGCTTCAAAATTCTATAGAATGAACTCTGGTATTTTTGAAATCACAGTAATGTACATAAGGTCAACTATATGGAGACCATTTTATGATACAATTTAAATATAACTTTAAGGGACTGGCTATTTCAAGTAAATCATGAAGCAGACCTCTTCAACTTAATATCAAGACCTTTTCAACTTAAATACTTAAATTTGTTTAGACGAATTATTGCATAAATTGCATTTATTTTTTACATGTTTATGTGCTCCCAATTTAGAGTACGGAAACAAAGCTAAAATTTACCAGGACCATTTAAAGTTTAAATGTAAATGTAAATAACTTTTCAGTTGACCTACTACATATCCTCATCTTACATTTGAACAACAATACGTATCGTATGTGATTTAAAGTAATAATTGTAAATCATTGAGATCTATTTTTCGTAAGCAAATTAAGCTAAATTTACATTAAAGATTTGCTGTTTTTTGCACCCTTTAAAACGTGTTGCAAAGATTTTTGACAATTCTCCTTTTTCAATATAAATTTCAAAATATGTCTGGAGTTTTGAAAAATCAAAAAAAAAAAAAAAACGTTGTAGTTTAGTGGATCTTAGGAAATTTGTTAAATTCATTTTTATGTAAATTGTCACTATAATTCGTGATCTCATAAATTAAAAACTTAAAAAGTTGGAAAAATAAACATTAAGGCAAAAATCGAACTAATGTAAAAAATAATAAAAGTAGAAACACAAATAAAAAGACAACCAAAGAAACAATCAAACAAAAACCAAAATATCTATCTATCCATTCATCTGAGCAACCATTCATTCACTTATGCCAACCATCAACCACCTCTAAATAACATTATTGCCACATGTTATTAGTAAGTAAAGGTAACATCTTCTTATGTTTTTTTTTTTTTTTTGTTTGATCTTGTTGTTGGCTTTTTGTACTGAGTTTACGGTTGAATTGATGATACCTTTTTGAATAGACATACTATGAGGATATTCTTTTTTTTTCGGTTACATACTTATATAGAGTATATGAGATGTGTTAATACACTCGAAAAATAGATTAGTCTATGGAATAAGTATACTCATCCGCCCAGCTGATTATTTTTTATATATGAACTATGGTATACTGGAACTTCATACATACAAAATTAAATATTATACACTTCGCTCGGGGACGAGTATATCTTATAAATATGCCTATAAAATACAAACTATTGGTTCCTACTTTTTCAAATCAAAACGTTATAGTTGCCTTCTTCATTTCTGTAAGACGGCTGTAATTTCAAGAAGATGCCGCTGCAGGTTATTTCGCGATCAAGCTACTCTTAAAGGTGAAAAAGGATAGACGAATTGAAAACTAAATGGCTGATCATTTAAAAAATTCAGGTATTGGTGGTCTATACTTTGATAATCCTTAACATGCATCTAACTATTATTACACTACACCACCATAGGTGATTGCGTTCTAACTATTATTACCCTACACCACCATAGGTGATTGCGTTCTAACTATTATTACCCTACACCACCATAGGTGATTGCGGTATTATGCGTTTTTGCTGATGTTTGTAATGCACAGAAAAAATCATCCAACACCCACCTTAAAGTATACCAATCGACTAAGAATCACTTTTTGAGTCGATCTAACGATGTCCTTCCGTCCGTCTGGTTGGCTGGCTGTCCTTGTAAATGAAATTTGCACATAAGACTTTCATCACACAAGAACGAAGCCTATTGAAGTTGGCGTAAAGAAGTTTTGTATAAGTATCAATCTTTGTGCCAAATTTCATGAAGATCGGTCCATAATTGACCATAGCTCCCATATAAAACCCTCTTCCGAAAATCACTTTGACGTGCATAAATCACATACCCATTTTAATATCAAGTTTATATTTGACACAAATAAGTTTTATATAAGTAGAAACTACAGTGACAAATTTTATGATGATCGCTCATATCGCAAAATTTTTAGGGTTCATACACTCTACTGATAATGATGTACAAATCCTTCTATAGAAACGATATCCGAAAGTGTTCATTTAAATATATTCACACAGATTGATCTCTCTATTG
The DNA here is from genome assembly GCA_932274085.1 of Protocalliphora azurea. NCBI lineage: Eukaryota > Metazoa > Arthropoda > Insecta > Diptera > Calliphoridae > Protocalliphora > Protocalliphora azurea. The sequence goes on from OW026521.1 coordinate 39,064,080, forward strand.
TCATTTTATTTACCAACTTAAATATTCTGCACAGGGTAAAATCTGGTTTGTCCAGATTAATAAATAAGTTACGGGGATCATGACAACACTGGGCATAAAGATATGATGAGATATGGGAAGATATGATCACTTGTCTTTGATCTTCTCGTTGTTTGCTATTGTCAGCGAGAGGCCACGAAAGCGTACATGAGAATAATTCATTTAATCGACTAATGAATTGCCCATTTCATTACCATTAACATAAACAATGGTACTTATAATTGTTTTCATTACCATTATTTTTAATAATTTTAATGCTTTTTAATCATTAATATTTACATTAACAATTATTAAAAAGAAAAAAAAACAAAGTCATTATTATTATCATTAAATAACAATCAAATTTTATAAATTCATTATAAGTATTTAGCGGATTTTTTCATACAATTGAAACTATTTTTTTAGATATATGTAAGTTGTAATAATTTACTCTTCTTTTTGGTACATATATTTTTACATCATTTTTAAAAAATATTAAAAAATATTTCACAAAACTAGCTGTTTTATTTAAATAATTTAAAAGGATTTATTAAAACGATATTAAACTAATCCCAAAGCATTATTACATATTTGAAAAAAAAAAAACATAATTGTTTTTTATATAATCAATGTTTTTTTCGGCAATTGTAATTAGTATTTGAGCATTTTTTTTTTTTTTTTTTTTTTTTTTTTTTGTAATTTCATTACCAATAGTTAACAAATTATATTTTAAAAAATCACTATTATTAAATTGTAATTAAATTTTTTACATTATCATTATTTTCAAATAATTATCATTACTTTCAAATACTGAATGAAAAATTCCCATGTATGCTTCAAATTAAGGCAATTATACTGTATAACCTGTAATAACAGATTAGTTGTGTCTTTAAGAATATCGTTCAAAGCTCCGAAGATCTCTCCAAATATAACCCTAGGAGGTCTTCAACTTGGTGTTTTTGATGTTTGTTTAACTCTTCCGGCAAAACTGCAAAGGAAGCATGCAGATGGTTTACTCATCTAAATAGCGGGATAAAATAATCTGTAGGCAGTCTATAACAGTCTTTAATGGACTAATGGAGACACTGGCGCCCATAGCACTCAGGAGCCGAATGTGTTTGACATTTTCTCATACAAAACACGAAGGTTAACAAAGCTTAACAATTGAGAGTAACTAAAAAACAAAAAATCATTTTGTTTTGTTCAACTTTTAACTTTTACATCCACCTAAAAGTTCAGAATATCCAGTTTTATATTCTATTTTAACATTTTCCAAATTTTTATTTTAAACCATTTTGAAACGTTTGAAAGCAAAATGATTACTGAAATTAGTTATGATAGGTTCATTATTTCATCTAACTCTCATACAAAGATTTTTTCGGAAAAGAGGTTTAACGGTTATAAATAACATATACATATTCAGACTTTGATAAAATTTAGCAATACTACATTTTTGGTAACCATAAATTAATCCATCAAATGTCATAGGAATTGATCCACATTTAACCACAGTGTTCAAATATAGCACTTCCCGATATTCACTTAAAGTGCATCAAACATATAATAATTTTAATGCCAGGTTCAAATTTGCACAACTAGCTTTTATTTATAAGATTGTATAGATTTAGTGGTATCGGAAGTTGCAACGCAGTGGTATGCTTAGAAAAAATTATATTTTACCAAATTTATAATATCCAAATAATTTCAGAATAGTATAATTTTTGTACCGTATTTATAGCAATTTTTAATTATTGAATAATAAAATAATATTTATAAATTTCATATTGACCAAAGAAAAAAATTAAGACAAATAAAAAAGTCTATATGTATGGTGTACGCTATCGCAAGAAGATAACAGACTTTTTTTGGCTAGAAATTGAGGTTATGGACCAGGACGATATGTGGTTCCAACAGGATGGTGCCACTTGCCACACAGCCAACGAAACAATAGTTCTTTTGCTCGAGAAATTCAATGACCGTCTTATCTCATGTCGTGGCGATGTTAATTGGCCGCCACGATCATGTGATTTGACACCGTTGGACTTCTTTCTTTGGGGATACTTAAAAGAAAAAGTGTACGTCAATAAGCCAAGAACAATTTAAGAGCTAAAAGATGAGATAATTCGGTACATTAACGACATTGAACCTAAATTATGTCTCAGAGTGATTAAAAATATGGGCCATCGGATAGAGGTATGCCATCGGAACCGTGGCGAGCATTTGGCCGATATTTTGTTTCACACATAATTGACATAGATCCTTCTATCGTAATAAAAAGTATTAAGACAATTCTCTGAAAAATTTTTGTTTTATTTACAATTAACATCATGTGTTTTGGTTGAACCACCCTTTAGATTTCGTAGCAGTCATTCCAATCACAGAAAAATTTAAGTTTCTTCCATCACTTTTCAAATTTAGCTTCTAGGACTGAAAAATCAAAAATTCCCCTTTTAAACCGCTCAACCATAACAAAATGAAGGGCAAATAGAGAGTGCAGATAGAGATTTTGCATAGGATACAAACAATTAAATCAAAATCACAGAAAATAATCCCACAGTTTGAATTACCTGCTCAACAAAATTTAAAAAGCTTATTTTTAATTTTTGGATTTAAGAAAGCTAAATTGTTTGAAAAAAATTATCATTCAAAAAATTTATTATAATTTTTTGAGTGTATTCTTTAACTTAAATGCATCTTGTTTAGTAAGTCGTCTTTTAAAACATTGTTTGTCACTGTTTTGACATTATTTGAATTCAAAAGTGTTGGATGTTTTACTTTTTGTTATTCAATGTACTGAAATAAATGATAATGATGATGGTGGTGGAGGTTCACTTTTGTTATTGTTATTGTTTCTTTTCTTTCCCACTGATGGGTTTATAGAAAAAAAAAAAATATTTTATTTAATTTAATTTTTTTTATACCCTACACCACCATAGGTAGTTAGGATATATGCGTTTGTGCTGATGTTTGTAACATATAGAATCTATAGTTATCCAACATCCACCTTAAAGTATACAAATCGACTCAGAATCACTTTTTAAATCGATTTAACGATGTCCGTCCGTCCGACTGGCTGGCTAGACGGCTGGCTGGCTGTCCATGAAAAACTTATATACACAAACTTCTAGTCGCAATTTTGAAGATAATTCAATGAAACCTGGCAGGAAGAACTTTCATAACACAGAGACAACGCCTATTGAAATTGGTTATGATCGGTCCATTATTTCACTTAGCCCCATTACAAATGTCCTCCCAGAATAGGGTTTTAACGATCATAAATGCCTTAAATATAGCAATATTTTAATCAAATTTTGTGTAAGGAAGTTTTGTATAAGTATCAATCTTTGTGCCAAATTTCATGAAGATCGATCCATAATTGACAATAGCTCCCATATAAGCCCCTCTTAACTTGTATAAATCCCATATGAATGTTACTATCATGTTCGACACAAATAATTTTTTTGTAAGTAGAAAAAACATTGCCAAATTTTATGAGAATCGGTCCATAATTTACCCATATAAACCAACTTCATGGAATCGCCCTAAAGTGCATAAAATGATGTAGATGTTAGTAACAACGCATTATTCTACATTTATATATTTTATTTTACATTTAGTAAAATTGGCAATAGGTGTAATCTTCCCGAATTTTTATACTCGTACAGAATTGTGTAGAGTAATCATATAGTCGGTCTGGAGCGACTATATCTTTCATTCTCGCTTTTTGCCAGTTTTGTAGTGTTACTTATTGAAAATATTTATTGTTAACAAATTATATGATAATTATCACATAATATTATAAAATTACATTTAAGATTAACAAATTGATTTTATCCAATATTAAAGAAGAAATCATGACATGAATTTTACTTGTTTTTTGTTTTTATAATTTACCGAAAATGCATAATTAAACCCCAACTAAATTGAAAATCCATTAAAATACCTCTTAACTATAAACAATTTAATTTGTTAGTTTTTCTTTTAATAAATTTTATTTTAAAAATAAATATTACAAAAGTCATATTATTATTTGCAATTTTATTCCTTTTTGTTACTTTCAATTTTTATGTTTATTGTTCGTTTTTGCAACCATAATTTATTGAAATCTTTCAACATCTCCCAAAGACATAAAAAGTTTACCACATAAATTGAAACACAAACAACACAAATATTTTGTAAAATATATAGTAAATAAGCCAGATATATAGACATAAGATTTGATAAAATACAAAATATTATTTGGTATTTTACAAGGTCAGGACGTTTAAGAAAAGCTAAAAGGAGCAAGGAAAATAAATGTTATTTATATTAAAAAATTTAACAAACATTTAACATTTCTATATTATTTATTTAACATTTATAAATAAAACTTACTTGTCATTAATAACATCAGATAATAGATTATGCCAAATATACCATTTGGTGGATTCCATTT